>VMBQ01000069.1:244655-626926 GCA_007657795.1 Dreissena rostriformis | reverse complement strand
TCTTCAATGATTTTCAGCAACGGTAAAAAATGAAGTCTACAGAAGTTAGTAAAACCTGATCCTATCATGAAGTCATGTGCTGGTTCATTCTCTCTTCCAAATGTCGTAAATTGGATTTTATGATTATTCAACTCCTTAGTGATAACCTAAATTCGATTAAAGTGTCCCTTGTCTCCTAAACTATGACATTTTACATAATAACCATAACGTTTGAGTTACAAGTTATCGACTTGTGGTCCTTCGTATTGTGTTGATGACCATTTTGGACGCCGTGTTGGATTTCTGTGTAACATAATTAGCTTACATTTTGTCTGATGATATAAATGTGATATTAATGTGTTGTTTGCTCTCTGAAACCTGGGTATATACACCAAATTCATCAAATTTGAGTGGATAGTTACATAGTTATATTTTATGATCATAAATATGTTTTGGCGGCCATCTTGGCGGCCATTTTGGACGCTGTGTTGGATTTGTGTGTAATATAATAAACTTAAACAATGTCTGATGATCTTAATGTGTTCTTTGCCCCCTGAAACCTATGTATAGACACCAAAATCGTCAAATTTGAGTGGATAGTAACATAGTTATGATCATTAATAGGTTTTGGCGAACATCTTTGCGGCCATCTTGGCGGCCATTTTGGAAGCCATGTTGGATTTCTGTTTAACATAATTAATTTACACTTTGTCTGATGATATTAATGTGTTCTTTGCCCCCTGAAACCTGGGTATAGACACCAAATTCATCAAATTAAAGTTGATAGTTACATAGTTATGATCATAAATAGGTTTTGGCGGCCATCTTGGCGGCCATTTTCGACGCCATGTTGGATTTGTGTACTATATTAAAATTAAACAATTTCCGGTGATCATTATGTGTTCTTTGCCCCTTGAAACCTATGTATAGACACCAAATTCGTCAAATTTGATTGGATAGTTGCATAGTTATGATCATTAATAGGTCTTGGCGGCCATCTTGGCGGCCATCTTGGAAAAAACAACTTTCCGGAGGACCGATTGTTGTTAACTTTTGATATGTTTTGAGGACCTTCTACCCTACCAGGATCAGTTAAAATACCTTTTGTAGCAATCTTTTGGTGGTCAAAGTGTCTATTGACCCTACTATTTTTGAGGTTCGCTAATTTTTAGGAACTTTTCTTGCAATCTCATTAATATTCATTGATATGCAAATGTACTTATTTGCATATTTAACTGCAGATCATACTAGGTAATAATAATAATCTTCACTTTAACACCAAACTTTTTTTTTCTATAACCAATTTTGAAGAAATATTTGAGAATTATACTAGCTTAACTAGCTATTTAGTCAAAGCCTGACGGTTGCCATAGAAACAGCTCAATAATAACTTATAGCTGCCCAACTAAGATTGTTATCACACATTTTGCTTCGTTATATTGAGTATACAATCAAGTAAGATAGGTGTTGTTTTGCCCCCCTGAGTGGTACACCCCAACCCATCTGGCTGATAGACTATAATACGTACATACGAAGGCTGCTAAACGATTGGAAATAATGGCTGTTTACTATTTATTGTGCTTCATCTATTGAAATAACATAACGCTTCTGATGAACGTCTAAAATTAATATCCAATTGTCGGACACTGGAGATACCTTATAGATGGCGATTTCCGTATTTTTCTCACTGACGGGAAGTAAGTTTGCTACAAAATGTCTGCTCTAATTATGTTGTTGAATGTATTGATTTGGCGAATATGTGCTGGTTAAACTGAAGTTAAACACGTTTTAAGATTGTTGCCGATGATCTTAAATAGAGTAAATATGAGTTATATCTGAATTAAATAAGATGTTATTAAATAATAGTTATACACATATCCAGCTAGATGAGTTATTGTAATGTATACATGATAACGTGATTCCGAAAATTGATCCTTTATTCCATACCAACATATGTAATAGATGGGACTATAGCGAAATATGGTTACCATTCGGGATCAGAATATATAAATAAAAATTTTGATCCCAGCAAAGCGGTTGTTTATGTTTCAATCAATTCCAGTGGTGTTTGTTTGCGTGCGAAATACTCATTTATAGATATGCTACAACCAGACAATCAGACTTGTTGCACTTATATATAAATAACTAAAGCAACACAAAACAACCAAGTTTTCCATTTGAACATGAACATTTTGTTTTACAAATGCTAATTTACCAAGTTTGTGTGTGTTTTATTTGCATTTGTACCTTAGAACTTTGTTTTATATATATATATAAATGATCTGGCATGAGTTGTCATATCATACCATATTTTGTTAAACGAGTTGAATTTTGTTAGTAAGCGAGTCTATGGCGAGCTTACTAACGAATTTCCTGGACGAGTTTAATAAAATATGGTATGATATGACAACGAGTGTCAGATCTTTTTTATCACATGCTTTTAAATGAGCAAATTAAATAAATAGTAACGCAAACATAATGATACATCCCGAATGTTGTTTACATTTCGTGACGTCATTTGACGTTGCAACGTCATTTCAGCAAAATAACAAAATGCGATTGGTCAATACAAGAAAACTAAGCCAATGAAAACGCTTAAAAAGTATATTACACATGTGCAATATAAAAATATACGTAATGGTTATATTACATGGGAAACAGGGTATGGCATGTGATAAATTACAAATACCAGCACACTTTATTTTGTGTGAATGGCTACTTGCATAATGACTTTTAATATATGTACATGTATGGATTATCGTATATGACTGCGTTTGGTTTACGATGGTGTATTTTAATTTGACATTGTTATATAGTATTTAACATTATTTTCAATGTGTGGTCAAATGCAACTATGTTAATTTGTCAACACAAAAAGGTCTGGCAAGTGGTCTTTTACTTAAACAATAGAAGTGGATAACCATCCTTGCTTCTTAATGTTATTGAACATGTATGATCTAGACTTGTATGGTAACATTTCAACACATATCATAATACGTGTACATATTCTTATTGCGTTTACTTGCGTCAGAAAATTCATTGGAAAACACATTTTTGGAGTTAGTTGTTTATTCTACCGCTTTTTTGAAACCTAGAGTGTGTTCCTATTATTGCAAAAGGCATAAAACCTCATTACTTTGTACTTGGATAATAACCTAAAATTGTGGATACATGTTGCAAATAATAACAATAAATTTCTCGAGTGCTGACGAAGTAATGCGGTTTGGCATTAACAGTTAACCCAGTTCGAAGGAGTATTCGACATTACAAGCAAGAATGTTAATGTTCAACTACTGTATCTAAGTATATAATAAATTAGCTTACTTACGAAAAAATATGTCCGACAAAAGACAAACATTAAATTCAGCAAACTTTGGAGACAAAATACGTTCTTATATAATTACGTCAGTATGCACATTAGTATCTTGACATTAAATTGGAAGCGATGGTTCCCATGAACGCGATAAACTATTGCTATTCCTGACGGTTGGTCGATCACCTAAAATTATGTGCCTGTGTGATCCAGAGCTGCAGTTTTGTAACAAAGTTTCACGACAGCGCGCAAGTATTAACGAGTTATTTGATGAAGGCGATATATATTATATAAATCTTTTTCCTAATTATGCCCAGTATATAAGCTATAAGATGTATAAACTGTTTGATACGACTATGTAATGTGTATTAACACTAACACCGCTGCTGTTGTATTTGGAACTGACAGTTCCTGCTGACACTAAAATGCTCCAATTGAGTTCGATAGTTAAGAAAGTCATATAATATGTCAAGCACCTTTTGTCCCCAGTATATTAAACATTAAATCATAGTTAATAACGTGCATATGTCGGTCAAAAAAGTATACACATTAAACATATTAATTATCTTTTTTCCCATACGACGGAATGTGCCGACAAAAGAAGTGTAAACAAACTTAAAAATACCATCATATTATTTATTTATTATTTACATTAGTTATATCTTAAAATATTTAATAGGAATCGATGAATCTCACGAAGGCGATTCGCTGCTTTGAAACACTGCTCCAAAAAGCATGCAAGTAATTACAGGTTCTCTGATATAGAGTGATGAATAGATAAAAGAGGTTTCCGTATTATTCCTGTAATGTTAAACCCCTGGTTATATTGACTCTTGTGAAATTTTGACCCCTGTGATGATCTTATTCAATACAATACATCTGCGTTGTGGCTTGTTTGTTTCGATAGGATATGACTTACATGTGAACAGCATTCTAGTACAGAACATACGTTAAGGCCTATACACAATTCTTAGACAATGTTGGTAGGTAACTTGATAAGTTACCTTCCGAGAACAGAACGCATTTCGACAAACATATAATTAAAAAACTGAAAAGTGCACTAACACATAACAAATTCCTTTAGAATCACGTCGATATAACCATGTTTCTCTTTAATTTGGAAGCTATGAATCCCTGAATGCGATACATAAATTGCGATTCTTAGGGCGATCACATATGTGCGCCATTTTGATCCATGATAGTCTCTGTATGATAGCTGAGTTTGATAGTGTGTGCAAGTTATTACGCGTGTTTCCTTATTAGTCCAATAATATAAACTTGCAAAATACATACACGTGTTTGATGATTCTAGAGCCTGACACGAAATATGTGATTTATAACAGTAGTATACATCCCAAAATATATAAGATTTGCATGAGTAAATGATCAAAAAAACATGTTGACGTAGCTTCAAAAAAAAAATTGGGGAATACACGTCGAACTGTCACGTCGAATTGTGAAGTAGAAATGAAATGTCGCTTGAAAATATCCAGTGACAAATCAGTAAATAAAACAACATTGTGCATGAATAAATGTAAGTGATATTATTATGCAAAATAAAAATTTAATATCTCATCAACTATCCATAAACACATGTTTGAAAGATGTTAATCACTGTTATATATAGAAACACAACTGGGAAAACAGCACACTTAAATCACGATTTAAATGACGTTTCTTTAAACAAAACATTCTCGACGTCATTTCAAAGTCATAAAACACATTTTCTTAGAGCACGGCTCATAGTATTTATGTTGTGAATGCTTTTGGTGGCGTACTAAAGCGACCGCTCTACAACGACAAAATATTACAATGGTTTTTATTGAGATTCTTCTGTCGGATATAACGTTTTTATTGTATAAATGTCGTATTAATAGGACGACTTTATGTTTTGGATATACTGTTGTTCAGTTTTACGGGGGGTAAAAATGTTTTAGTTATTAAAATAAAAATGCGATCTAACGCTGAATGCGAACGTAAACATATGCACCAAAAACGTAACCAAACAAGTGTATGGTGTGCTTTTCATCTTGATAATAATAATAATAATGCTTGTAGTAATTTAATTTTCATTTTTCCCTTGCTTTTTCCGTTTACAAGTGTGCTGTATTATGAATGATACAGTGTGTGCATTAAAATCTAAAGGCATGTTAACGTAAATATGCATTAACAAGGCAACAACTTGCCGCATATAAAACAATCATTAGTACAATCACGGCATGTATAATAGGGTCTGAATTGTATCTAGTGTGTTTATGTATGTTTGTTGCGTCACTTGAATTATTGCGTTATCTCGATTCACATTAACTTGAAAGCGAGAATTCCGTCAAAATAGATCAAATCCGTGCGCTTCCTGTTGGGTCTGTATACGCTATTAGGATCCGTACTTGCTTTATGATAACACAGTTTCAAGACGGCGTGCAAGTTATTGAACGTTCTCTGACAAGAAGGATGTAAGGATGTTTCCGGATAATTCTCAGAATATTAACTATTTAGACATATCAACGTTTGTGATGAGTCTATTTTTATAATGTCAGCGAATGCATGATTTATGGCGGGAAAATAGATGTCATTAACTAAGGGACTGTATAATTATTAAAAAAAGCGTCTTCCAAACAACAAATAAGCGTCTCATTTCTTGGAAAGGAATGCTTTTTTCGGATCGCATGTTTGTTATTTTTGAGAACGATGCCATCTTATTATATGTTATATGATAATTATGTAATCAATATCCACTTTTTAGGGAACATTCTATTGACAATGCAATAGTAGTACATATTGTTCAGTCCATTTTAATAATATACGCTTTGAAGATGAGTTTCATGTATTTTTTAAATGTCCAATATTTAACCAAGAAAGGCAAATGTATATCTTTTCATGGTACAATGGTGACTAAAAGCGTAGCCATTTTGTGTAAATGTAATAATGAAAAAGAAAGATGTGGATCAAAATTGATGTAAACAATTGATCTATCACAACTCAAAAATAATATGTTGTTACTTATATATTCTGCATGTTTCGGCCGGTGGCCTATATTTACAAATAAACTTTTGTCTTGTCAAAAAAGTAGTATTTATCTATAACACGCGATTCGTTACGAGATTGACCACGAGGATGCAAATTACGCTTCTTTGCACCTATGTTGTCAAATATATCGATGTCAATAGATACGCACAATTTAAGTGATATTGGTTATTTTTCGCTGTGATTATACATTGTAGCATACACATATTATATATCAATAATTGAAATCGAACGTAGATAGAAAGTATACGTTAGCAAAAATCGCCACTATTATTGTATGTTCGCGACAAAGTTATGAAATGCTAAACCATTAAAAACATATTTACACAAGCTAATCTGGAACCATACTCAACGAACATACATAATATCTTTTTACCCAGAGCGCGTCTCATGTAAGGGATTTACATGTACCGTCATTGTAATTCTGACTATTCCTATAGTGCACGTGTAACGGTATGTCGTCTATTAACACGCAATACACAATAAAAAGCAATTGAAAAAATCATTAATGTGCGAAGACGTTGTGCTGTCTTAAAAAAATGCATTCAGCAAAAATTAATTTTGGACAGTTGTATTTGATTGATACTTACTTTATTAAAACCGCAAACAGTTACTGCATGTAGGTTTGTTATAATATATATGTTTGCATAACTGCCAATGAAATCTTATTCTATAAATAATCCCTGATTTTGTTTTTTGCTGAAAGTGCTATTGCATTTTAAAATACAAAATATTGTATTACTCCAAAGCATGATTTATGAACGGCATTTTCATATTTGGCACATATAACAGCCTCGCTTCATTATCAGCGGTATACATGTATGTTAATGTACTTTGCAAACCTGTAATTTTCATGCAAATTAGACATACGGTGGTGCAAATAATCAAACGATTCATTAAAAAACGTTGCGGTTTATTAACATATATTCCTATACGGTAAAATGTATGCACACATTAAAGTTCCATGTACTCATGTTCTTTTGTTATTATGCACTGATTTATTCTGAAATAAACTTGAAACATTGAAGGCATTACTGTACCAACGATTTTAATTATAGATGAAGAACGCACACGTGGTGAGTAGTACATATCCTATAAAGTATAATGCATAAATACAAGTTATATAAATGTTGTACAGGTGTACACAGTAATATACGTTATATGTTCATATGAACAGAATAATGATATAAATATATCACAAACAACATTACGACATAGAAAAGTGTATTTGTAGAAGACCCGAAATGTTATCGCTTATTTCAAACTGTGTTCTTCACACATTTTACATAGAGTATGCAACTAGTCAATCCTTATTGACATTAAAGCAGAAGCGATGAATACAATTGAGGCGACGTCCTACAAATAGATTGATGCATCACTGCACACCAATATCACGATGCTTTATTAGGAAGTCATCAGAGGATTTAACATTTGGAAACCCATTTTGTATTATCATTCGACACCATTTATTTAGCTTCTACATTGTAAATTCTGTATCTGTTGAGTTTTTGACATAAAGGGCCTTGTCCACATAATTTCGTATTTTTTGGAAATAAAGTACGAACAACTTAAATGTTTTTAAATTTTACAATAATTATTTAAGACAGAAAGAAGGTCCGATGAAAATAATGTGCCTATACTGTTATTCGAGCCCGGAACTTTGGAAACGAAACTTACGGCCACTAGACCATTTATGTTTAAAGAAAGTAGGTTTACAACATATTTAAACGCCCTACTAGTAATACGTGTATTTGCAAATTATCGATGAAAGCGTTACGAAAGCTTAATTATTTTACCGCTTTCCATTTATGTTAATACAAAAAAACGTATATTTTATATATTGTTTGTGTATTCGGGAATGTTTTTACTCTTGTTTCATATAACGTTTACATAATGTTCAGAAACCATGTCATTATTTTGAAAATGGTATTTTTTTCAAACGTTTAACAAGTTCAATTTAAAGTGTGAATCAAATAATATAACGTCTATAAAATTATATATTTCAAATTTGAATTTTTGTTTAACATGCTAGTTTATTTAAAATGTGTTCCATGTTTACCTTGTCATTTCTGAGATCATAGCGACATATGTTTACACATGTGTCTTTCCCATTATCATTGGAGTTGATAAACATAGGTTAGTACGATTGGTGTGTTTACAACAATGGCGGAGGTAAAATCGGTGAGCTTCTGGATGGTTGGGGGGAGATCATCTACACTAGCTTATACTCTCATTTGTACCAACGTCCAATAAAGCATGTACATAACTATACGTTTTATAAAACTCTGATAAAACGAGAGTGATGTTTATGATTAGCTTAACGAACCCATACTATTGCTAGTGTGCCTTCCTGCAATTATTATGTGTTAAAACAAACAATTGAACTTAAGTGGATGGTTTGCTAAAGTCTTATATGTATTTGTGTCATGTATTGTAAAGACAAACTTTTCTCGTTTAAAATTGTTTGTGATTTGCAACGCAATTGCACACACAGGTATTCCGTTTGCTTGTTACATAAAATTTGATGTTCTCGCCTACTTCGATTAACCTTTTCCTTAAATACACAGTCCACTACGTGTGTAACCTGCAACTTAATGTATCGTATCTAGTCATTTGAAAAGTCATACAATTAGGTGTCCATTGACCGTGTCATAAGCATTGTTTCGTGTGCGGTTTATTATAACTCATTTGAAGAAAAAATCTGTTCCGAAATTGTCGTCTAAATTATATCAATGGCATCAGTTGTTTTAATTCATCTTTATCTTTCTTAAAATACGCATTAGTGTTACTGATTATATTACGAATATATTATGTTACATGTCATAAAGCGAATACATGAACAAGCATGTTCTAATGGATGTTCAAATTTTTCGCAGACATGTTCAATGTACACATGTATTGTTAAACACACTGTTACAGTAATATTATCAGTCGCTACAGATATCAATTGTTTAATATCGTTCGTTTAAGTTTTACAATTGTTATACACGGTTTCAAGAACCCTGCGGGCATCGTCAGGTTATAATGTAATACTCGCAAGAATTAGTGAATTTAAATGAAGCACTGCTCATATTTCGTAAAGAAATATGATCAAATGCAATATTGCGTTGATATGATGAAAACACAGTTTGTACCGCGTGCATCTGATTTCTCCTAGGATTATATTAACCCTTTGAGTGCTGGAACCGGATTTTGAAGGTTTTTGCAAACAGTTTGGATCCAGATGAGACGCCACAAAACGTGGCGTCTCATCAAGATCCGAACTGTTTGCTATTCTGATAGTATTCTTTGAAAAAAAATCGAAGAAAATGCTAATTTTAGAAATTTAGCAGACAACATTTTAGCAGACGACAAATTTCCAAGCATGCAAAGGGTTAAATAAAGAGAGCGTGTTCGATCTACACACAGATAGCATTATCATATGATGAAATTACTAAACTCTTGTGGATGCCTGTGCTAATAGATACATGCTATTCCAATTAATTGTTTGAAATCCAAGATGCTTAAATAAATACTGGAAATGAGCAGAGTTCCATAGTAATTGTTTAATTTGAGGCATGATAGTAAAGTTTTGTAATCCAAGCTAAATACAAATTATCTAGCCTCGTTGCATAGTGCGCATTCGTGTGTGTACATGATATTTCAACGAATACATTATTTTTGTCAATCGATATACATTGAAATAGTATTTTCAAATGGCAGAAGTTGGGACCATGGTCGCATGAATCAATCTTGTACAACAATATATTCATTTTATGTACAATACACATGCAACTTTAATTCTTTGAACAACATAACAACGTATATAATCTGTTTAAATAAAATCAATATTAATATATTTTTTTTATAAAACCAAGCCAGCGTAAATCCATGTGCCATATAACGTTCGATAATTCAACAAAAGAAACTGTTTGGGTAAATTCACGAGTAATGCGTCTAACAAAGCCATGTACACAAATGATACTCGAATATGTTGTTTTAAAGGCTATGATAGTTTTTGTTCCTCGTAAATAATACTAGTTTTTAATTGGCTCAGCTAGGACAGCTTTTCATATTAGGTTAGTGACGTTATATGACGTAACAGATGTAAACGAGACGAAGTGATATAAAACGGAAGAGAACGGTTATCCTTTCATTACGTGTATGATGACAATAAAGGGTACTCGGTGAATTCGGTAAGGAGCCGTGCATCTTCAAGTATACTTTAATTTTACAAAAATTGTTTTAGTGAACAGTGCATACATATTAATATAATATTTACACGAACGCAATCAAAATAATTTAATTATAAAAGAGATTGAACAAGACTACACTGTGCGTCAACTTGTTTACAATGAAACATTCCCAAGTCAAAAAGTCAAACACAGTGATTTACCATACGATCATCAGAGGTATTTCTTCAGTTCTGTTCATTGGTAATAACATATGTTTCTTGTCTTCACCCTGTTTTCATAACACCTGATAACATCACGTATTTCCAACGAATATAGCGTTCTAAACAGCCTTTGTAATTCGATAGTTTAATGCAAACAATGCCACTTGTCTGATCCTTCAAAACCGATTGACATGCAAACCTTATCTCTGTAACTACTGAGTAAAGAAATAAACGCAAAGCATATTTTGATCGGGTAGCGCTTATAATGCATGTCATCCCATTTCTGTTTTCTTGGTATAACCGAACAAGAGAATTTCATGATTTTTGACATTGGATTTGAACGACCTAATAATAAGGAACGTTGCAGTATTTGTTTTCAGTATCATTTCAAACGCATACAATTTAAACAGCAGCTTTACTTGTTTACTTGTAATTGACTTGTTTTTTGTGTTTTTTGCCAGAGGTCTTTACGAAATAAACTGTATTGTCTTGTGTCGCCTTTGGTAGCGATGAGCGTGGAGATTTATACTGATCTGTAGATTTTACCTATGTATTCCACAGTGTGATGGGATCCACTGGAGTACACTTGGTACGTAATTGATATTGTTTAGTGCTGCTGTGATGCGAATCATTTTGTTGGATGTTTCTGCTTTCAGGACTGAACAAGTTGGAGCCGTATTCAAGCTGAAGTAGCTCGTAACGTTATACTGAACAGCTCAGACATTTGTGTATACAATATGGTAACACCGAACCTGTTTTTTAAGAAGAGACGTAGACATACCATCTGATGATCTTATGCAACCAAAGCATTATGCATATATTCTTCATGAATTCGGCATACATCTTTCTCATTTTTATAATTGGAACAAACTTGCAACTAGATTGGTATGCAAATTATTTCTAATTTGCGATGGCAAACAGTCGGAGATCTCTCTCGAGCGAGAAATAGAATTACAAAGCAAAGGGCTGCTTTATGAGTGTCACTATTCTCCAGTTTGCTAAACACAGGGTTGCATTATCGCTTATAGCCTTTGTTTAATTTATCAAGGACATGGGGAGATAAACGGATCAACGCGTAATTTCCGCCTGTTTTTCTCTTCCCAGTATTTCGCAGAGCAATGTCTTTGATTTGTCATTTATTTGCAAACGCATTACAGTGGGGTTAGCGGTTTGAATAAGCAAATAAGGGGTTGCTTAGAGATGAATATTATTGGTGAATTAATCTCTTACAATCCGTTTTTTTTAGTGGTTAATCTCTAACAATCCCGTCAAGGGTTTTTTAGGGATTTTTTGGGTTGAACACGGATTATTTGGGATTGTAAGGGCTGAATAGGGATGCTAGCACTCTGAGCATGCGTACGGGTTAAAAGGCGGGGTTTAGAATGTGAGCATTTGCTAGTACTGCGCATGCTTAAGGCTGAAAAGGCGGAGTTATTATCGCGAGCTGTAACTCGCGATAATAACTCCGCTTTTTCAGCCCTACGCATGCGCATTACTTTAATGTATTAAAGCAAAGATCTATAAATAAACAAAGATTGGAAACATATATTCGGACCAATAAAACATATCGGGTATTTGCGCAACGAAAACGAGATCAATATTACGTAACATCAATCGAGCAGCCGCTAGTCTCACACTGTTATCTGACGTTATAATTCGCTACTGCAGCGTGTCTGCCCGCTTGATTCCAATACACAACATTTCATTACTTCGCACAATAGAACTGAAAACATTTGAAACATGAAAATGTTTCGATATTTATAGCAGTGTTGATACATTAAACGTGATTTAAATAATAAAAGTCTATCTATCTATCTATCAATTGCCTTAAACTTAATTATTTCTTTCTGGAAATAATGAATAAAGTATAAGTATAAAGGTGATATCAAAAACTATAGTCTATAACTTTATGCTTTTAACTTAATATTTTCGCTGGTATTAAATAACAATACTTTGAGAGATTATAGGCCGAGTGAAACTATTTAACAGTATATAAATACTTCTGATGTACATTTTAAAGGTAATATAAAAATGTACAAGACTAAGATTTTTTTTATTTTAAAGACCTATTTCTACTCAAAATCAACGACAATTTTGAACAATATTTCGCAAAATAAAGTTTAACAAATAACAATGCGTGTTCCTTATAGCAATTGCCGAAATTTACAACGCCAGATTTGGTATGGTAACATAGATGTTTGTAGATACAAAATGTTCTTTTTTTTATTTTATTTTTGTTGTAAAATTAATTATATTTTACGTTATCTATGCATACGACACATGAACAATAACATGGTACCATTTGCGGGAAATTAAAATGGAATTATTTGTGTCACAAAAAAATAAAAACGAGCATTTTTTTCTACAAAAATCTATGTTACCAGACCACATCGGACGTTAAAGTTTCGGCAATTGCTAAACGGAACGCTGATTTTTAGTTATTTAACTTTATTTTGCGAAATAGTGTGCGAACTTTTCGTAGATTTCGAGTAGTAATGGGTCTTTAACGTGAACAGTCTCGGAGATATGCATAACCGATACCGATTTTATTATTAAAAGGAACATATCCGCCACTGACTAAAAATTAACTATTTCTAAATTAACATTTCATGTTGGAATATTTAAAGGTACCGTAATGACTCTATGTTTTCGAACACTCTAAATTTTCGGACACCTCTTTTTTTAGACAAAATAATTATTTTTGTGACTCTTAATTTTCGGACATACGGGTTTTCGTCCATAATTGACGATTCTAAATTTTCTGACAGTATATTTTACATCGCTATTTTACCATTTTTCGGCCCTGTTTCCGTTATCTGATGACCCTACGATAATGGGGTTTTACAATGCAGCATAATAATATAAATTGTATTATGCATGAAACCGACGAAATTAAATCCTCATCTAAAAATAGTTGTTTACGTCCCGCCTACTCGTTTACGTCACTGATTAAGTCCGCATTTTCATCCCAATTCACCGCTGACATCGACTGCGCATGCGTAGAGATTAATTAACCCTTGTAGGAGTTAATTCTCCGCTTGCGCTGAATTGCGGTGAATTCACCTCTTGTAGGGATGAATTCACCCCTTGCGATAAATAAATCTCTTAAGGGATTAATTAATCGCAATTCATCTCTAACAACCGCTGGAAAATGTTAAATACAGATGAATTCGGATGAAACGGGGTTAAAACGTTTTAATCTCTAAAAATCGGCTTAATGAGGGTTATTGTTTAGGGATTCTTAAGAGATTAACCCCGAAACAAAACCCCTAACCCCACTGTAACATATTGCAAACAGTAAGGGGTCCCAATAAACGTCGACAGAACTTACGATCGTTTGAAAGACATATTACACGATGATGTGTTTTAATCGGTATATACTACATGCGTTTGACAGAAGCACTATTGTGTGTGTTATCATGTGGAGTACATAGTTGGTTTCTTATCATGTGGACTCAATTATGCAATTGTAACCGGGAACGGTAAATCAGTTAATTGAAAGCAAAAACGCACTCGAACACAAATAGAGTAATAACAAAAACAAGCATTACCGTGCTTCGTACATTAATATATCTTCGTCAATAAAGGAAAACCCACGTTCACATACAAGCAATATGTACACAGTAATTATCGATAATAAACAACTAGATTAGAAAGATCATTTAGTCAATTGAGCTGATTGGCAATACTAAGGGCATGCTTTCTAATACAAAGCAGACATGCGGTTTGAAATGTATCAAACGTGTATGTAAAGTAAACCAATCAAGTTTTATGACGTAAAGTCAAAAGGTGAGGTACACACACGTAACACTTAAAGCGACGTCTTTTTTTTACGAATACGTAAGACTATTACGTCTTCATTTCGTCTTTTGAGTATGTAAAGAATGTGACAAGCATGATTAACTCTGTGGATCTTTATTACATATTACCATAATTATATTTTCTTTGCTCATTTTTTTTTATAAAAATTGTATGTTACATTTTAGGTTAACAAATATCATGTTCATACACTTTAACATACACAATACGATTATGACGAATAACAACCTCAAACACTCACTCGTTTAATGTAATTATTAAATAACACATCTAGANTATATATATATATATATATATATATATATATATATATATATATATATATATATCTGTTTAATTTAAGCAACTACTATAAACATTTACACTGAAAAGTGTTCTTAAGTGTATTTAGAAAATACTTTTTTTTACATTTTGTGTAGTTATCATTAACTTTACACTAAATTCTACGATATCATCGGAACTTTCTTCGTCCATTAATTTCAGTAATGATATACCACACATGCCACAATTTCTGTTGTTGCAATCACCCCTGTAGTAGTTCTTATTTTTATCCTTTTCACATAAAGTTTCTTTAAGTAATTCTCGTACACTTCTGTACACCGAAAACTGCTCCAAATCCTCGCCACGTTTCTCTTTCAGCTTTAGTCTTCTCTTTATGGATGATTTAAGGACTGTGTTGATTTCTACATAATACCTGCACATACATGTATTTCTATCGCTTTCCTTTACGTGTCGAAAGAAGAAAGGTTTCAACCTCTCAAATGATCTTTGTGAAATATTCACTTCCGCGTGTTTTCTTATAAACGAATAATAGGCTTCGGTCTGACTGACCTCTAAAACTTGTACAGCATGGCTTACAAACACACGCGCATATAATCGTTCACGTTTAACGTCTTTCTTATTCCCTGTAGGACGCGAAATGCCGCTGCTTAACCAAAAGTCATCACCAGTTCTTTAAACATAGTCTGATGTTTTGTTTGAACGATTTTTCTTTCTTGTGAGGGACCAACTTGAGTCATCGTTCTTATGAACGGTAGAACGTATCCGCTGCCCGCCGGTCCTATTACGCCGATGGACGCCCATGTATTTCGCAAGATTTCTTTTGCATCTCCGCTCTGACACTTTTTAGCCACTCATTGCAGAAAAAATAACATTTCAACTTTGAATGTTTTCATCGGATCTGCCTTTTTTTGTTTTGTTGAATGCTGATTTTATATCAGCAAGCACACTGGTTGATAGGGATTCGTCGCTTTTCACTGAAAAACATCTTTAAGATTTTGTACTGTGGGTGATTTTGTTTTCGAATACGAAGAAATCAACTGTGTCCTCTGACTTAGCGATGCCGGTTATAATTTCCTTAAACGCCCAATTGCGCGCGACCGTGCCATTCTTTTGCTGTAATCAGGTGACGTAATTAAATCACGTTGTTGTTTCTCCTTGTTCTTTGTTTCATAACGGCGTTAATATTCCCTGTGTCTAGCTTTCTTTTCATTCAATTTGTTCTGTTTTAACTTATTTCGCTGCCTTTGATTGCGTTTGAAGACTGCACTTGGGCACTCCGAAATTATTTTATTTCCTTTGGCTTTCTCATAATACTTTTTGTGTATTTCCCTTTTTCTTTGCTTTTGTTTTTCCCTCTTCAGTTGTTTATAACGGTCGAACGGAAGTGTCTTTTTTTATTCTTTGTGAGACTACGAACATAAAACATATATTTAAATGATAAATAGATTTTATTTCCATTAATTAAAGTTATTACATAACATGTAAAATAACATGAGAAACATTTGACGTCAAGAACAAATGAGGTTTAAATTTGACGCCACTGGACATTTTTAAGTTATAAGAAAAAATTGATAATTTTCTTATTTTTGTGTCGAACGCAATACAATTTGCAGTACATATTCTATGAAAAACAAACGTTTGTCAGACATCTGTCTTAGTTGACGCAAGTTAAATATTAGCTATAGCAATAATAACTTCAATATTTATCTCCTTCAAATATCAAAATGTAAACGTTAAACTGGACAATTTTAAGACATTGTTTGATTTTAAATAAAAAGTCGTACGTTGCTCAATTCAAATGATATTTGTTTATGGAAATTTATGACAAAAACGTATTTTTTGTATGCAAATAAATTTAACACACATATGAAAATGCCAATTTTATTGACACCTCAACGCAAATATGAAAAAAAAAAGTTAAATTATATAAATCTCAGTAATCTTACCTTTGTTTTTCTTTCGCTTCATCCCGTTTGAATTTGACCGGAAATGCACACAGCTGACGACAGTTTGATTAAGCCGTCTGTTCTCTTGACAGACGTAATTTCGCGCCAAATCATTGTTCAGTTTTACCGCTATAGCTGTTTTTTGTTTAACCGTACACATTTTGTGTTACATCTCATTTTCATTTTTTTTTTGTGAAAAACGTCTAATTTAAATGATTTGTTTGATTTTCATTTTTTTTTAAATCAAATAAGAAAACAAATGTTGTTAAATGCGGAATTTAACGATGATTTCAGAGATATAATGATATTCTTTCTGACACAAAGAATAACAATGTGACGGGTGAAATGCCAGAAACAAGTATGCATGTTTTCGATTGTACCTCACCCTTTGACGTTACGTCTAAGTATTCCCATTCAACCAATTAAATGTATTGTCTTTCGTGAAGACATTTATAGCGTGTTATATTTCGTTTTTCTTTTACAATATATATATGCACGTTGTAATATTTTGACATTTTACATACTTTCTGTATTGCATAAATGACGATGTTCACGTAGATGCGTCATTATTTATTTTACTGCACTTGTGCAAAATGCGATACAACAAAAATGTCAATGGACAAAAAAGTGTTTTCATAAATCGTAAACATTTTGTATAGTGCATTCTTCTGAATGGGTGCGGCGCGATATTATCTGCCCGTCATTATTACAGATTGGGGCTTTAGTTTGCTCTCACACAATCTGAATTGTCTTACCGTGTATGAGACCGTAAAGATTCAGTAGAAGTCCGTGTCACTTATAGTTTATTTTAATTTAATACAAATATGTTTGGTTAGCATTACACAGTTACATATATCACATTCCGCTACACAAAGGATTTATTTATAAAAAAAGTATTAACAACACTGTACTGTGTTTCAACTTGGTAGCACATGTATCGCCTGTATATGCTATGAAATGACAATACAATCTCAAGTTAAGTACAGTGCGAACATGATTCACCATACGTTCTTAGATGTATTTTATCAATTCTGTTTATTGTTAATAACATATGTTTTTTGTCCTCTCCTTGTTTTATTTTACACCTGATAACATCAACCATTTCTGGTGATAATACAGTGCTTAACAGCCTTTAAAAGTCGATAGTTTTATGAACACAATGCCACGCGTCTGATCCTTCAAAACCGATTGATATGCAGACCTATTTTTTTCAATTATTAACAAAAGCAAATACCATATTTGCAACACGAAGTGCTTTCTTATGCATGACGTCGAGGTTATGTTTTCTTGTTTTAACCAACATAGAGCATTGCAGGATTGTTTAAATTGAGTGTTAACGAAGAATGAGATAATATTAAGGAAAATTGCAGTGTTTGTTTTCAGTATTATTTAAAACGCATACAATTTAAACAGAAGCTTTACTTGTATACTTGTAACTGACTTGTTGATGTTTGTTTTCGGCCAGAGGTCTTTACGAAATAAATTGTATTGTCTTGTGTCGCCTTTGGTAGCTCTGAGCGTGGAGATTAATACTTTAACTATGTATTCCACAGTGAGATGGGATCCACTGAAGAACAATTCTTACGTAATTGATATTGTTTAGAGCTGCTGGGATGCGAATCATTTTGTTGGATGTTTCTGCTTTCCGGACTGAACAAGTTGGAGCCGTATTCAAGCTGAAGTAGCTCTGAACGTTAAACTGAACAGCGCACACATTTGTGAACACAATATTGTAACACCGAACTCATTTTTTAAGAAGAGACGTAGACATACCCTGTGATGATCTCAAGCAACAACAGCATATGACACTATTCTGCAATAATTCGGCAGTCATCGTTCTCATTCATGTCTAGAGAACACAATGCAACTACATTGGTATGCAAATTATTCCTAATTTGCGGCAGAAAACATTGGGGGATCTATCTCGATTTAGAAATATAATGACCAATTTCAGAGCTGCTCTATAATCGCCGGTATTCTCCAGTTTGCTTAGCACAATGTTGCATAATCGCTTTTGGCCTTCGTTTAATCTATCACGGACAAGTGGAGATAAACGGATCTACGCGTGATTTCCGCCTGTTTTTCTCTTGTTCGTAATTCACAGAGCAATGTCTTTGATTTGTCATTTATTTGCAAACGCATAAGCGAATTGCTAACAGTTTGGGGTCCCAATAAACGTCGACAGAACGAACGATTATTTGGAAGACACATTACACGATGCCGTGTTTAATCAGTATATACAACATGTGTTTGACAAAAGCATTATTTTCAATGTTTTTATGTGGAGTACAGAGCCAGTTTCAAAGCATGTGGACTCAATTAAGCAATTTTAACCGAGGACACATTATCAATTAACTGAAAGATAAAAACTCACCCAAACACAAATAGAGTAATTGCAAAAACAAACCTTAGCGGGTTGTTTTCCTACTTCGTACCTAGGCTTGTAAAGCATGGCTTGTAGAATACATTAAAGTGGTAAACCCGAGTCTCACATATTTATCAAATACAAACAATAGCCTACTTTAATAGACCTTTGTCAATTAAGGAACACCCACGTTCACGTAAAATGAGGTATGTACACAGTTATCATCGATAATAGGCAATAACATGAGAAAGATGATTTAACCAATTGAGGTATTTGGCAATATTAAGCGCACGTTTTCTTAAACAAAACATACATGCGATTGGAAATGTATGAAACGTCTATGTAAAGTAAACCAAGCAAGTGTTAAGTATTCCCACTCTATTAATTAAATGTATACCCACACTATCAAGTACGTGTATTGCCTTCGTGAAGAAATATATAACGCTGTAAAAATCGTGTTCTTTTACAATTTATGACTATATAATTTATATATAAAACAGTTTGTATTATATGCCGTAATACATTTTTAACATGGTCTGTACATATTTCGGCGTTGCAAGTCGAGCGAAAATATCTTGAATGGTCAAATCTAGAAACACAACACCTAAGTGATAAGAACTATTCTTGAAGAGTGCTAAAAGTAGTAACACTAGATAGCAGTATCAAGCGGAGTCTTATATTGGATTTATTGACAAGTGGATAATTGTCTCTTACATAACCACAGTATTGTGTCCAATATAGGTTGCGGAAGGAAAGTCCTTATCGAACACGTGATTGTTACACCATTTACCGAGAATTTAGACTATATTTCAAATACACGCACTGCATTTCAAATGGATAACATGAACAAAAATTATTTAATAAATACAAATACGATAGATTTGTCAAATAAATAAATACTCTTTATGATACACACATGTGTGACATAATGGCATTGATTGTACACGTTTATATTGTGTGTGTATGCGTTGGATTATAACTTTTTAACAAGTTAAGGTTTGCAATGAATAAAAAAAAAACACTCAATATACATGTACTGACAAATATCGTTATATATTAACAATAATAAATAAGATTTCTGGTGGTTATGTATATGTAAGTACATGTATATAAATCTAATCTTACTTACACATCTCATATATATCATATTATCGTGTTCATAACCAGCAGGTCAATATCAAGATCTCTATGCACACATGCACGGTTTAATGTATACCACACGAATACACAAAACCGTTTTTATATGGTATATGGCATATTAAGAAACGCTATCTGATTGAGTTTATTGAATTTGCATTTCTGAGCTAGGTAGACCACATGAATTAGTATTGGAAACAACAACGTAATTGTTTTACGATTTCTCTGGTCATAACATAAAGTGTTATTTTAATATAAGATTACACAACAACATTGTTTTATGTATGTTCCTTTACCATCGAACATACTATTTATCAGTCGTTGGGCCGTCATAAAACTGGGTTCAGATATAATATTAGTATTGCATTGTGTATAATAATAACCAATTGTTAATTATCAAAGCAAATCATGGCATTTATGACTGGTAAAACTCTTTAAAGACATGTGAGTTTTATGACTCGTTTATTTGAAGAACTATACGAAATTATTTGAACATCACCGGTATGTGTCTGCAATAAGTGAATTATTATTTCTTGTTTTACATAGTCTAGAATAAAAGTTCTCGTTTTGGATTATCATATAGTGTGTTTGTTACTTGTTGGTTTTAATATTCATAGGAGTAAGTTTTATTTTATTTTGTATTATATTTCTTAATGTACATAATATAATGATAATTGAGCAATTGCTTTTGCAATTTGTAAATATGTGCTTTTTAAACTGAACCAATCGACCAATTGGGGTAGTTAGATGTTTTGAATAAATATATTTCTGATTCTCAACCATGAACTAATTGGCAATTCGTACGAACACTATTATACTTCTAACTTTCTATAAATGACATGGCATTTTTACTTGACATTAAGTATTTCGCTATTTGAGATCATTGAAGTCATCCATGATGCTCTTGATCATGTGTATACATGGTATTCTCGTTCTGCAAGTGCAGATTGGAATATGCGAAAATTATAGATTTGATTTCGCAAATTATTATTTTCATGTGTAGTCTGATCAAAAAACATATACATGTTGTGTTAAATATTTGCGTGGGTGTTCAATACGACACATGATTTTCATAGTATCACACGGTTGTTAAAACAAGACTTCACACCCGGTTTACCCAATTCGATACATTTTTCTACATAACAACGTAGAAATGAGTTAACATACATTTTACTGAGAAATTAAACTCGATTACTTAATTAGTGCAAGTTTAATTGTAACCAACTATTTAAAGATTTACTGTGAAAGTAAATATATTCGTATTGTGTAATTTTGTGATTTTTTTTTTTTATAGTGTTTGTTTAATTACTAAAAATCGAAGTGTGGATACGTTCGGATAACATTGCTATTCTAAAAAAAAGATTGACCTGTTAATACTATACACATTGTATAGTTCCGTTGCTTCATTATCGAACAATCCTGCAAAATGTATTATATATTGATTATGCACATCAGTTTAATTAGACTCAAGAAATGCGCGAATTAACCGAATGCTCGATGTTCGATAACACTTGTGATAATAACATTTTATGTAAATGAAATGTGTTATATATTGAACTGTTTTTAACGTTAGTATTATGATTGACCAAAGGTTATATATGTTAATATGTCATCAGCTTGTGTTTATTTTATAAGCGATATACATTTAAAACAAGTTAGGGCAATGCTCAATATATTTGTGTATGTGGAACTTCATACCACGCTGTGATACACATATAAAACAATATTCGCAAAAGAGGTGACCATCAAGGTAGTGACCAATTGATAAAGGACGAAACGTTCTTTTGTGATATATTCCATGGCTTATGTGCGTGTAGCTACAATGACATAAGGCCGAAAAAGAGGTTTGCCTTCCCTTACATGTTGAACTTGCAATGGAGGTAGAATTGTGCCAACCAGAACTTATTAAAAAAAATGTTATATAATATTAATATATAGTAATCAGATGTGTCAAATAAATAAGTATGCGAACCATTTAATATATTTTGTTCAAAATTTATAATCAATTACTGCATACAAATACTATACGAAAAATGAAATCAAAACCCAGGGTCACCGGCCTTGTTTTGACTTTATTCACCATTATAGAACATGTACTTTTTCTTTAAAACTGAAAAATCTCTAATTGCATGAAAATGACTAATAACCTATGAAATTGGAAACATGTAGATATTATATAAGCTAAGATACATCATATACCATTTAATTAAACCATTAACTACCAAACCAATAGAGAACACAAGTTAACTTTTAAGAAATTTAATTTTAATAATTTGTATGTCACCCAAAAAAACGTATTTTTTTCTATTTTTACCGCAAAAATGGAATTAAAAAAAGTTCTATCGGATAACTTTCTGCGAAACTGCTCAAATATGTTCATCTACGTATTGTTATCATAAAACAAAAATAAAAAAGGGGGTCACCGCACTTTTAACAGAGATTTTGTTGTTTAACTATCCAAACCGTCTATGTCAAATTTCATAAAATATAGCAACTATGCTTAACCCAAGTACCGGTACATAGATTGCTAGAAATGCATAAACCTTAGAAATGGTTAATAATCTTAACTGGGATCTCAACAGCTTACCAAAACACAACAACAATATTACAATATTAAATCACAAACATAAGACAATATGGTATCAAACTCGACATTAATCACCAATAACTTACAGGGACTTGTTTACAGATTTCGACATGTTTTGAAGTTAGTGATAAATGCTTTAAATTGATAAATGTAAACAACAGTACTAAAGAGCTCCAGTATAAAACAAGAATTAAATTAAAGAAAGAAAACAAATATTAAAAAAAACAAGTTAGCCGAACCTGGGATCGAACCACTGACCTTTGTTTTATGAACCCACTCTGTAATATGTGATGATTTTGATAACGAAAATATTTGGTTATGATAATAGCGAGTCGGTGTTGATATACATTTATCCTCGGCTAAATAAACTGCAGCAACAACCCTTAACATTGGTTTGCAATTATTACCATAAGGTTTACTAATTAGTGCTCAACATCTACACCGATGGTAAATGACATGTCCAGAATCAATATCTGATGTAATGTATTAAATTAAATTTTTTAGCTAGGAAGACAACAAAACGGTGTTTAGGAAAATGGTTTTAAAGTTCGTCCGGTCCTTAAGTTTTCAATTAACCTTATGTAAGATAAACCGACCTATGTCGTTCCTGTATTTCCTTCTAACATCTAACAATGCGTGTATTTATTGTGGGGCTCTCATTCACCATCAGAAATTATTTCTATAACTCTTTTTGCAGTCATAACAGTGGGTTAACGAATAGAAATATATATGCATTGTGTATAATAATGATCGAGTGTTTTTGTCAAAGCAAAAACAGTCTATTTACCACTAGTAAAACGCTGCAACGTAATGCGAGTTGCATGGCTCGTTTAGTAGAAGAGCGATACGATTAATCAAAATCGTTTAAAATAAGTCGGTAAAAGTAGCCAAGTAAATCGCTGTTGAATCTCACAAATGTGTTTTGGGTAATACGTGACTGATTGCATGTTGTTTAACAATTTCTAAAAGTAATGTTGTAGGATTGGCATAATTCCTGTTCTGTTGTATGCCGTATGAGATATTAATCGGAGTAAGTGTGTTTAGTTATGCATTTTTTTACATGGAGATAAAACCATAATAATCGAGCAGTAAGTGTTTTTAAAATGTTGATTGAAACTTTATAAATAAAAGGTATGTACTCCTTTGCATGCATTCTCCATGAGATTGTTGGTGTTTTCGAAAGCAATTCAAATACTAATTGTATGCATAATAAGTCTATCTTATATTCAAACATATATTAATTGACTTTCGAATTAAATGTTCATCATGTGATAAAAGCAACTTACAACAAATTTATCATTCCTTATTTGATGTAATCAATACTTTGAAACAGATTGTTTTTAAATGTTACTTAATCGATGTGTCTCGATGTTTTATATGAATATAACGAACTATGTGTATACGACGTATCTAACCTAGACGTCATTGACAAACATTAATTTGACGATACGTTGATGGTTGAATCAACGTTTGACTCTATTTAATTGTGTAGCGTTAATTAACAATTATTTTGGTATTTACTGTTTCTTAATGATGGAATTGGAAATATTGATATTTGTAGGCATAGTGTATGTAAAAGTCGGTATCAAAATAACACAAACACTTCAAATTCAAAATATTTTGCAGACAAAACATGTAGACTCCTATGTGCTTACACATTAATTTATTTCATATTCAATTTCGTTCACTTTCGTACATACGTGTGTTGCTTAAAGATTTTGGGATATTTTTATGTTCACTTTTTATTGTGCTTCATCTCAAGCAATAACATCACATTCCTCAAGAATGTCTGAAAATAATAACCATTAATAACCAGTTCTCTGACACTGGAGATACAAAGAACGGCGGGGATTTCCGTATCTGAACCACTGAGAGAAAAACAAAACCCTGCTACAATACGTCTACTGTATGCATAGTGTCATATGTCTAGCTTTGGTGAAAACGTGATGTATATTGGAAGTCAAAAACATTAATGTTGTTATTTGCGACCGTATTTTACACACTAAATATGTGGTCTATGTAATCCATAAACTCTTTTTTAATAGTATGTATACACATATTGAGCAGGAGCTATTGTCAATCTATACACGCTCAAATTATTTCTATATATTGATCATTTAGTCCCAACCAACACGTGTAGTAGTTGAGAGCACAGCGAGTTTCTTTTGAAACATGGTTAGCCTTCGGGAACAGAATCAATTCTACTTCTGATCCCAGCAAAGCGGTAGTATATGTTTCAATCAATTCCAGAGGTGTTTGTTTTGTGCGAACTATTCATCTAGAGATAGTCTACGAGTAAATCAGACACTGTTCACCTATAAGATTTAAATAAACAGAAATACACAACAATGATTCCCGTTGAACATGTCCTTCCTGTTGTATAGTCTTGTTTAAACAAAAAGACAATGAGAAGAAAATCGATTTGAATTACTATGTTTGATATGGGTATCACACTAATGTAAATAATAAATACAACATGTAATGGAGTCATACACCATTAAAAAGTGTATTGATACAGCGATATCAATTGTGTTTCATTTAAATGGAGGCGCTCAGAGAAAACATACAAGATGTATATCGTATTGATTCCAATTATAAGAACATGCTTAATACACAATGAGCACACCTTTCGAAAAATTATAATATAGAGTGCATACAATGTGCATACATTATGCCGCCAATGTACTTGGATGACCAATACGCTGTTCCAAACTGTCATTTGTTTGGATAATTTTATTTAATATATGTGCATTATGTTACTATATGCACGGTGAAAAAAGTATATTTGACTACATTATCTCATTTTATATATAAACTTACACAAACATTCTGTTTTTATTTTCTTTGTGCTAAATAATAATGTGTTTACAGATCGATACACGTGCATGTGTAACAGATGACCGTATCTTTTCATATAATAATTTACCAGGGGTATGTATGTTTTATGCGTATGTTTACCTTAACACATTGTTTTATATATGCACAAATACAAGCAAAACATAGTATGTGTGTTTACGGCTACTTGCATATTGACTGTTAATATATGTAGATAGTATCGTGTTTTTATATTTTACATTGTTGTATAATATTTAACATTATTGTCAATGTGTGGTCAAATACAACTATGTTAATATGTCAACACAAAAAGGTCTTGCAAGTGGTCACTTACTTAAATAATAGAGGACAATTACAATAATTGGTTGTACATGTTATTACACATATATGGGTTAGACAAGTATGGTTACATTTCAACATATATCATAATACTTGTACATAATCTTATTTTGTTTGCTTGCGTTGGAAAATGCATTCGAAAAACACATTTTTGGAGTTGGAAATTTATTCTACCGTTTTTTTGAAACCTAAAATATGTTCGTATTATTGCGAAAAGGCATAATACCCCATGAACTTTTACTTGGATAATACACTCAAATTGTGGTAATATGTTGACAATACTACAAATAAATTCCTTAAGTGCTAACGAAGTAATGAGTTTTTTTACATTTAACATTTAACTCAGTGGGGAAGAGTATTCGTCATTTCAACCAATAATGTTAATGTACAACTACAATGTGTAAGTACATCATACATTAACTTCCTAACGAAAAATTACGTCCGAGCAAAGACAACCAACACATTCAGCAATTTTTGGAAACAAAATAATTTCTCATATAATTACGTCAGTATGCACATTATGTTTTAGACATTAAATCTGAAGCGATGATTCCCATGAACGCGATAAACTAGCAAGAATCCTGACGTTTGGTTGATCACCTTTATGCGCCTCTGTGCTCTATAGCCGCATTTTTGTAACACAGTTTCGCGACAGCGCGCAAGAAATTACATGCTTGTTGATACAAGAGATATAGGTGATCGTCATTGGGTAATATTAAGCTTAAACGATATAATAATAACCGTACATGGCTATCATTTTATACGATACATTTGTCAAGCATCATTTAATGTCGGTTAAAGATATTTTGTGTTTTTCTATAGTGCCTACTAAGTCAAAATTGAAATATATGTATTTGTATAATAATCGCATAATAAACACAAACTAAATAGAGTTTGCAAAATATTGTGCGATATGTATATCAATTGCACTGAATGTTTTATAATTATAATTTAAAGTTCCATCAACAAATAAATTCACATGATACAAATACAGGTTGTCACGATCAAGCAACTGCAAGGGCATAAGCGCGCTGATTTAAATTTGAATTTCAATCCTCAAAAACCATTGTTAAGCATAGGTATCCGCGCATAATAATGTAAAAGAACCTATTATTTATTTCATTGTTAAATGTTTGAACAATAGAAAATCATTTGATTGAATTGATCCCATGTAGGCGAATGCATTATTTTTGCGATCAGTACTTTGCGTATTTTTGACTCACATGATCTATGTGAATCTATTATTATTAGAATCACTAATGTATAACGGACGTGTTAATGAACATGCATAATTTAATTTAACCTGCCCTGTAAGGGAAACAGGAGTTTGATTTCAAAAAACAAATATATTTCATTAACAACCTGTCGGAGTCGGTTGTTCGTTTAGAACACGAAGATCATCTACTATATATTTTGTGAAATGCACGTGGCTTTTTCATTGATACGTTATCCCCGGCTGAATATTAATCCTGTCTAAAGATAACACGTTTAACTATGTTATACTATTCGGAATAATATTCGAACTGTTTACAGCCGTGTGTTTTGCTATCAATCAGCGCGGTATGCTTACTCGCGGAATATTATATATATTCAAGTAGTTCATCAATATATGTGATATCGCGTTAAACATAGGGTTCCTATCAGATATATAAAAGTATTTTGTCAGTAGAAATATGAAGCAAATTACATTAATATTATAAATGCTGGCACATACTAGTCTAAAGTAAATATGAGAAGTTGTTTTATGTACAAACCACTATGTCTATTATATGAACTCAACATAATTAACACATTGCATATTTAAATCTATTTATTTTAGCTCGATTGCATCGAAAGCCAAATACTTATTAAAGCGCTATCTTGAGTCCGTTTCCGTTACTTGGTATCTTTGGGGTAGGTCATAAGAACGCTCCCAAGCTGAAGATCGAACACATGACCTCCCGTTCGCTAGGTGGACACCATATCCCTTACGCCACGACGACCTCTATGCTTTCTTTGAAACGGAGAATACAAAAGAACGACACATGTTTGCGTAATATTACCAGGACATAAACTTACCGTTTTTGAAATCACTTGAGTGCAATGGTTATCCATTAAATCCGTTTTTAAGTTGTATGATGAAATGCTGGGGTTTTTACGTCAGCATGATTAACGTAAGCAAACGTCAAGTGTATGCGGCGCTGTTTTATCAAACGGATAAATAAAAGGCTTTATAGAGATTATATAAAAATATACACATGTTGCCTATATTATTGTTTTGATAATGTTTAAATTCGTCAACTGATAGTAAATGTACAAGTGTACATTGTTTCAATACCGCATTTTCTTTATTTGTGTTTACTATATTAAACAATGTTGCGTAGGCTTTTTAATAAAGAGTATATTTAGTTGATACTTGTTTTGGCTTCATTTCCTCGTGCCCCAGGACTTTACGGTTCTGATGAAATGCCTTTTTACAACCATTTAGTAGTTCAATGTCAATACGACTGACATGTTTTCTCTGTCATTGCTGTTCAAATTGTTGTGATGCTTTTAGGTTAATGTGTATGTACACTTCAATGTAAGATGACTCATTCTGGACCAAGTATGAGGTTAGGAGCACCTTACAACCGTTCAGGGCGGTCATCGCAGTTTTGTCCATAGTTGGACATCTGTTATTTACATGTTTATCTTGTCGAGTGCATTTGTTTTGTGCCCATTTTTCTGCAATGGGTTCCTTGACATTTATAAAGAGCCGCATTGTATATGCATTGTATATGGGGATTCTCTCCTGCTGGTGCAGATGAAGTTTGAGTTTATGTGTAATTTGTCATTCACAACAGACCTTAGCATGAGTCTGAAAATCTACAATAAATTAACATCGCATGCTTTGTGTGTTATTAATAAAACAATACTAAAAGACAATTACATTTATTTATTACGTAACGTACTACATGGTTTGTATTACACAATTGCATTAGGCTAATCGGTTTAATTTCCAGACTAATGTAACAATGATTTGAATTAAGTAAAAAAAAATATTTTTAGACAGTGCAAGTTTCTGTTTATTTAGACAGTTGCGTTTTAAATTGCGCCTCTACTGTTTACATATTCACATACCATATTGTTCATATTGTTTATACAATTAGCACTATGATCTCCTGCACATATAAATAACATCATTAAATGTAGCCATGCATGTTTTTACTTTGTCGTTTAAAACTCTATATGTAGTATCATCTGTAAAACGTCTTAAAAATTGTATTTAATCGCGCGTGTCATAATTATTTTTCCGTTTATGATGCATTATGACCTGTTTGAAGCATACACTATATTGGAATTTCCAAGTGAAATTAAGACGCCTCGAAGCACAGTAATTTTAATCGTGGTAATGTGTTCTCAACTTGTACATTAATGGAATGATGCAGCAGTGAAACACTACATAATATTTGGACTGTTATCGTTTTATGTTTCATATTTACTTCGTAAAAAGCTTCAGCAATATTTTACAACGATATTAGGCAATAAAGATATCAATTGCATATTGTTGCTCGTTAAAGTGATTTTAATTGCATTGTTTAATTGTGATCAAGATACGATATTGATTAAATAATCGTAAAGGCTCTTAAATGCAATTGAATCTGTTAAATCTCAACTGGTATACAATACAAGTCCTCTGTATTCGATTCAGTATCCATTTGGCTCGTTACCGCGATTGCGCATCCGCAAATTCTTCCTTTTTGTTTGATCGAGGTTATGCTTCGTGAGATATCCTTATACGTACTATTGCATTGTTTCTGTGAATATTTTAAAAACAATGTTCGATATTGAGATTTAATTTGATAGTGTTCATGTGGGCGATTTAGCCTTTACATTTTTAGGTAATACAAACGGACAAGCGTAAGCCACATTGATGTTAAAGCCATTATTAACAATACATTGTGTTCGCTAGAATATTCGATTGCCACATGTTGGCACCGGTAATATGCAAGTATATTGTTGTGTAGCCGTACACATTTGCAATAAAACAGTTAATCAATTAAAGTGAAAGAAATGTTAAATGATGAACAGAGAAACGGCGAATACATGACTAGTGGTCAATGTGTTTTAAACCAAGCACTACAATGACCTTATTTGGTATACGGTATCTCGATTTGTAAGCACGTTGCTAAAATGTATTTGAATTCTAATTGCTTCCTCAGCATTCTTCGTCTTTCTCGGTCAAATCTTCCTATTGGCGCCGTATTCTAGGTGATGTAGGTCCAATCTTCCTATTGGCGCCGTATTCTAGGTGATGTAGGCCTAAAAGATATTCTGAACTGTGTACGCATTCCTGTACGGAATCTGTTAACACAAAACCAATTATTTGAAGATGTGAAGTACCATTGCCATTTGTTTAACGTATACAACCAACGCACATGACAATGTACTTCACGAATTCGGCATATCACGTTCTCATTTATATTGGGAACACAATCCAACTACATTGGTATGCAAAGTGATTCCTAATCAGCGGCAGCAAACAGTTGGAGATCTATCTCGAGCGAGAAATATAATTACCAAGCACAGGGCTACGCAGTGATTGTCGCTATTCTCCAGTTTGCTGTTGCTCATGGCCTTTGTTTAATCTTTCAGTGACATGGTGAGATAAAAGGGTGAACGCGTGATTTCCGCCTGTTTTCCTCTTGGCCGTAATTTGCAGAACAATGTCTTTGACTTGTAGTTTTGTTTGCAAAGGCATAAGCGAATTGCGAACAGTACGGGGTCCAAATAAACAAACGATCGCTTGGACGACAGATTACACGATGCCGAGTTTTAATTGGTATATACTACATGTATTTGACAGAAGAACTATTTTCGATGGTGCCATGTGTAGTACATAGCTTATTCCTAAGCGTGTGGACTTAAAAATGCAATTTTAAATTTACACAGTAATAATCGATACCAGAGAGCTCGATAAGGAAGATAACAATAAATAATCTATTGAGCTAAATAGCAATGGTATGCGTATGTTTTGCTTTACAAAACAGACATGCGGTTTGAAACGTATGAAAAGTGTAGTTAAAGTAAACCAAGTAAATGTTGTGTAATCTTTCAATATCAATTATATGCCGTTCATTTCATGAAGACATATATAACGTGTCATATTTCGTTTTATTTTCCAATTTATAAACACTAATTGTAAGATTTAAAATCCACACATACGTTATGTGCAGACATGGCATGATTTACTTAAATAAGCCAGTACAACTTGTACTGAACTAAAAGTGTCATTGAAAAATGTAAACACTTTTTATAGTGCACTCTTCTGCATGGGTTTGGATGATCATATTTAAGATGGTTGTAAAAAGTAAAAAATGTACTGTATATTAAAAGGATGTCGGTATGTTACTATTTACAATACAAATACACGAATACTTATTCATCATTTGATATTAATTACACGGGGCATCCGTCTGAAAAACAATGTAGGTCAGATAAATATCGACGAATAGTTGTGCATGCATACATTCATGCAAACATGCAGTTTTATGGCCTCAGAAAGAAAACATTCAGACACATTTTTTAATTTACCCAATGTCATTTAAATTGGGATGTTGGTTTGTTTTACTAAACATTGCTGTGCAAATGGTGTTTTACTGCTATGGCAATTCAAAACGTGTGTAATTATCTTTATTAAATCAAAATACGAAATACTGTTCAATCAGAATCACGAATCTGTCGTCGATTTGAAATTAAGTCGCACTTATATTATTTCAACATGAATTTTCCATATTGTGCACATGCATAGTCTGTGCGAGACTACCGTAACGAAAACTAGAGTGATTTCATATTCACCTATTCGTCTCTAGCTTCACGTCATGTCCCCATAATCTTCTCTAGCTTGACGTCATTTCAACATATTCTTATCTAGCTTGACGTCATTTCCACATATTCTTCTCTAGCTTGACGTCATTTCCACATAATCTTCTCTAGCTTGACGTCATTTCCACATATTCTTCTCTAGCTTGACGTCATTTCCACATATTCTTCTCTAGCTTGACGGACGTCATTTCCACCTATTCTGCTCTAGCTTGACGTCATTTCCATATATTCTTCTCTAGCTTCACGTCATTTCCACATATTCTTCTCTAGCTTGACGTCATTTCCACCTGTTCTTCTCTAGCTTGGCGGACGTCATTTCCACCTATTCTGCTCTAGCTTGACGTCATTTCCACCTATTCTTCTCTATCTTGACATCATTTTCAAAATTTCTTCTCTAGCTGATATTGATAAGCTGATCAGCTTTTATGGAAAGGCACCAAAATCATTTCAAGCTTAACAATCAAGCATACAAAGTAAACAAGTGCAACGAAGTTGTATTTCACACAGACAATTCAAATAGGGATGCGGCCATTTATTTTTTTGCAAACACACTTCAGCTAAGAAGCCATTCCCTAGCATGCTATATACTTTTTGTTTTGATTGTATAATTTAAACAACTTGTAATTTTCTGTTATTTGTTATATACAGCTTTCGGAAGTACTTGTGAAAGTCTTATTAAGAATAAATGCATATATAATCAAGAGATTTTAGATATATAAAATACCATCAGCAAATGCTACTGTTAATTATAATGTGTCCCAGGATTCAAGTACATTTAATAGACAGTTATTACTATTGTTTGTGCATAATAACAAGTTACCATGTTAGATATTAATGTAACTGTTAGCTAACTGAACAGGATCAATTCATGCAATTGAGTATACATCAATTTTTGATTAGTGTAATTTATATCGATGACTTTACTGCATAGGTCGTATGGCAATACTATTTTAAATTTCAAATTTGAATGAATCAAAACCTGTTCCAGATGATATTTCTAGTGCCAATATTCGTGAAGTGCCAACGGTGTTAATTCTGAATCGATCGATACCACATTGGTTGAAAAAAACGATCTGATTCACTGTATTCAATCAAAACTTCTCGGTGGTTAAAGCTACAATGATTAAAGTCCGACCGCCGTAAAACAATAGATTTTATTAACTATACATATCTATGCAGTACAGGGGAGCAAAAATATGTTAAATGGTCAACCGCCGTTTCACGAAGCCGTTGGTTATATATACATACCATGACTACGCGGCGTTGTATTGATACAAAGCTACATTTAAAAACTTATTGTTTCTTCTGTGTACTACAGGACATTTGTGATATTTTAATCATATGATGTTCTTCTTTTTTGTTTCAGTTATGCATACTTTTTTTCATTTAATTTTCTAGTGATGAATAAAACTGCATTACGTAGAATTTATATAAGAATGCCTGGGCCGGTATTCATAAAGCACCTAAGGGAAAAAAATAACCTAAGGTTGTCATTTTGCCTTAGGTTCTTGCTGTTTTTCCCTTAAATTTGAGGAAATGCCTTAAGTCATATTCATAAACTTCCTAACCTTAGAAATACGCCTAAGGTTCACCGTTTTTTCCTTAAAAGTTAAGGGACGTAGACACCTCCCTTAACTCCAAAGAAATCACCTTAAAAATGGCGTCGTAGCGGATGTGTTTTCAGAGATTTTCGTCGAATTCCAACAAAATTTCATCAAACGTGTATGTTTTCTTTAACATTTATCACGCTCTAAACACAGACCGATGTATGTACTCGAACGACTTGAAAATCCGACTTTTAAACAGTATAACAACAACAACTTTAGCGGAAGTAAAATTGTTGTCATTCGTCGTTGGACGTGATTTTCATGCTTACAATAATAATTTGAGTTTTGTTACCATTTAACGCCATTTCTTTGGATGAATCAAGGATCATGTTTCAATAAATGGAAAGAATATGATTTAAATGTGAAAATAGCAGGCGTTATGTACTTGCGACTGGGATATGTTTACATATCTGACATTGTGGTTATGCTGTATCGCATGTCAGACTGTGTTTGTTTTCCCTTTCGCACTGAATGAATGTGTGTTTCATCTCGGAATTATCGAGTAAGTAGTACATTTGTTTATTTTATTTATTTTCTAACATGACTGACTGACCTTTTTTCAGCATGGCCAGACGTTTTGTAAATATGGTAATGTTCTTGATCAACTATCAAAATGCTGCACTCATTGAATGCTACGTTTGGACAGACAGTGGATTTTATTTCTTTGTGACAGATTAACACATCTAATAGCACCAACAAACAACATGAACAATAGTTTTAACAGTATAAAAAAAATACGTAGCTCACTAAGATATTTTGCTACGTCCAGTATTCAACTCGATGATGGGGACATTCATGAGGTTTCTCGGCCTTCACTACAGTATTGATGTAATAACACAAGTAAAACAATGTTAGACAATTCATTAGTCTTCCAACAACACCCAAAGAACAAGAGATGTGTTCGTCAGAAACACAATGCCCCCTACTGCGCCGCTTTGAAATACAATTGCTATTAATCATTTGGCAGGTATAGAAAATTATCTCCCTTTAAAGCTTATTACTTCCCTTGGATTTTATTTTTTGACCTTTGACCTTGAAGGATGACCCTGACCTTGAACTTTTACCACTCAAAATGTGCAGCTTCATGAGATACACATGCATACCAAATATCAAGTTGCTATCTTCAATATTGCAAAAGTTATGACCAACGTTAAAGTTTTCGGACGGACACACAGACGGACAGATGGACGGACAGACACACAGACAGACGGACTGACAGTTCAACTGCTATATGCCACCCTACCGGGGGCATAAAAACGTAAACTGAAGGAGGACTTTATCAACATTGCCAGATTTCCACAACATTTTTTCTTCATTTATAGGTAACATACAAATGCATCATTATTATCGTCAAGTGCCCTTATTCAGGTGGAGACCCAAGTCCGGTGATATATGTTTACATTAAGAACGAGAATCTTGTGATGACATCACACTAATGTAATCCGTGTATTTTGTTTAACTTTCAATACTATGATTGAAAACTTAATACAAATACAACAAAAATGAGGAAAAAACATTAATTACTGCATTTCAAAATCATACTTCAACTAAAATAATCAAAATTTATCCATATTCTATACATCTTAAATTATCTTGGTCCTCTTTGACTGCACTAGTGTAAACACAGCACTTTTATTGCCAATTGCAGTGGAGTTCTCTCCCTTTGGTGTGACATCACGGGAATTAGGTCACCCCTGCAAATAGTGAATTTTATTGCAGAGTGAATATAACCATCTGCTTTGCGTGGTTAATCATGCTGCAAATTAGACATTGATTTCACGGGAATTAAATAATTCTTCGAAGGTTAACGTTGCATTGTTTGCATTACTTTAGAAATTCTGTTAGTGGTGGAAATATTTTTTTAGATCATTTTCACATTATTTTACAAGTTATGTTCACAGATCTATTCATGCGAATAAACTTGCATACTTAATTTCAAGAATTATAAAGCAAACATTGTTATTGAACACTGAAGCCTACAATTTACCACAAAATCATTTGGAATACACAATGTGGATGAAGGTCATGGTCTATAGTTTTATCTCCATAACAAGTGAATACTGTGCAGTTTGTTTAACTAAACATAATATAATTATTCCTCCTGCAAATGCGCCAACAGGACCTCATACAATTTTATATGGAGCTCAAACTTCCTCTTCTTCAGTGCATTTAAATTATGCAGACTGCAATTAAAATAATAGAATGGAAATAAAAAAAAGCTATTTTAATGATGATATTTGCATTTCATTTTCATTAATGAAGTTGATTTTTTAAAAACATCTTCTTTTTTTGTACATTGAAAAATGGTAAATATTGATAACACCACAGGTTCAATCATCCATATTTTACACAAGTTTATGTGATCTAGATCCATGTTTCCATAATTTATGATATATTTTAACACAAATACCATAAAACTGAAGGTGTATCTGCATTGAAGGATGGGAAATAGTACTAAGACTCTAAGAGCCATTCCCAGCAACTGATGGTGCATATCTGAAAAAAGTTTATCATTTCTTCAAGTATTAAAGATGTTTTGCCAGTACAATATTTTGTATTCAAGTTATATTTGTATCACAATAAAATGTAAACAATTCAGTTGTCTGATAGTGTGTTTGTAAATAATATTGCTTCTGTATGCATATCAAGAATTACCGGTATTTAAAATAGCTGTTTATGAATGTGTATGCAAAAATAAATAGGTTTAAACTTACTTATTAAAATAATGATCACAAAGAAAAATGAAATGCATATATATCTATCATTGCTTTTTAATAAAATGGATTGTGTTTGAAGAACTGCATTTATATGTACATGTAATCTTTATAAAAGTTAATATTGAAATAAGTAAACAAGTTAATGTTGAATTTTATTATTTTGATTGCCAAATGATTATAGCAAATTTATTTGGTCATAATTGCAAGCTATATAGATTCCATTTATACTTGTAACGTTTTATTTAAAAAATGTATCAACATTCACTAAAGTGTTTAAAGTTGTGCTTTTTTACTTGAGGAAAGGGCCCAGTCTTATATTTTGGGTGAATAATAAATCTAAAAACTGAAAAAGGTGAGACGCGAAAAAAATATTGAAAAAGGTAACAGAAAACAGTCATCTGGAAATTTTTAAAGCATGCGCTTGAAATAGTCCATGTTATTTTGCAATGATATTCACACTTTTGTTCAATGTCACTGGCTTTCTTTATCGAGCATGAAATCTCGAATTACAGACTTCTTTATCCAGCATGAAATCTCGAATTACAGACAACAAATTACCAAACATATATCCTCAATTTTTCATAAATATAAACTTAATTCTGACTTTCTATATTTATGCTGCTCATCAGTATCTCAGGGTTGGAAATGAAGCCTTTAAAGCTTGAATTTAGTAAGGAATATCTAAAATTCAATTTGATTTTGTAAGGAACTACACATGCTTCAAGATGTGTATTTAAGTGGTAAAGGGTTAACCAATTGAAAATTCAATTTTTTCAATTCATTACAAATTAAATAATATACTTTATTATTCCGTGCGTTTAACTTTTTTAACCTAAAACTCAAAAAGATTCCGCTTACTTCACAATAAGCAATATGAAAACGAATGCAATATGTGCAATTATAAATTGATCTTCTAAATGAACTCTTTATCAAGATAAAAAAATAATGTATGAATAAAATACTTAATTTTATTTTTTTCTTTGTGAGGCAGTCACTTCAAATTATGTTTATTATAGCGTTAAAAAGTTAAGGAATAAAATTATTGAATATAAATATATTTACATACATATTCAAAAGAAAAAAGACAATTGGTAATTATTATTTTTTGGTGAATCATTTTATTTTGATAATAACAAAACTAACGACTGGTACCGTAATCTGTCAGTCAAATTTATATCAGGAAATTCCAAAGTTTCATTAGTCCTCGCCCATCAATTTTGCGAGAAGGACAGTTTCTTGAATTACAAAATTCGGGGCTCTCTGCTTCGCCGTTTTTTCCAACTTTTTCCTGCATTTACTTCCGTGTTTTGTCAAGTTTGTTGTTGAAAAAGAGATCGACGACAACAACATAAAATCGATACAGATATTTTGAGACAACTGTTTCGACATATGCCGGAAGCGTAAACCTCGTACATTATGCAATTTTTTTAATAATTAACTATCCACCACGTGAAATATTACGAATTATTCTGACAACACATTTGTCCAGTGAACGTGTTCCGCCATTTTGCGTTTTGCGAGCACTTTTAAGAGTCATGTTACTAAATATAGTAATATTTATGAGTGAACGGTCAAGTTTAAGAATTATTTAAGAAACGAAAACACATTAATTTTCCCTAAGTATTTAAGAATAAATCTTACCTTAGGTGATACCTAAGGTTGTTTATGAATACGAAAGTTAAGGAAATCCTTGCCTTAGGTAAATTCTTAGATAAGTAAGGAAATTTTCTCCTTAAACCTTAGGTGCTTTATGAATACCGGCCCTGGACTAGATATTGTAATGCTGAAGCATACTAAAACCATGGTCTGGTCGAACAATATAAAACCAATCGCCAACCATTGTATTTGATTAATTGAAAATTAATTTCAATAATTGAAATTAAATCAAGCTTGCTTGTTTTTAGTATAGTACCTTGATGAAACAAGAGTAACCAATTTTATTTTATCTCTACGATATTTACATTTTATAATACAATACACCATTTTTAAATTATGATTGATATTTGCTAACTGTAGTAACATCAGCGAGTATAACATGTAAGTGCATTGTCACTTGCCTATACATTAATTATAAGATGCTTATAGTTAATGCATAGGCAAGTGGATAAGTGTATCTTACAGAACCACACGTTTTTTTACCAAGATGTATTGCGAAAGGCAAAACCTGTTTGAACATGTATTTGTTAGAACATTCACCGGGAACTTATAATTTAGTTAATATATTTCAAATACGTACTGTATGTCCAATGAATAAAATGAAACAAACTGCAACCATTTAAGAAATACCGATAGCTGTGTCAAATAAATAACTATGTTTTACGATGCGCACTTAAACAACATGTTTTATAATAACCTTGTATTTATTGTTTGTACGCTTTTGATTTACACCTACTAACAATTGTTGGTTTGCAGTGAATGAAATAAACAAATCACCCAAGATAGCGATTTAGATCGTTATTTATTTGAAAACAATAAAAATGCGTATGTGTGTTTATGTTTATTTCTAAATGCATTTATAAATTCAAAATCTTAACTAAACATTTCACATAAATCATATCAAAGTGTTTGAACGCATCACGCCAATACTAATATTGCTATGCACAACTGCAGTTTGATGAATAATACACGAATACACAATAAACTGATATACTAAATGGTATATTTCATGTTATGAACTTATATCTCATTAAGGCATCATGTATAATTTCATAACATAAAATCTACCACTAAGTGTACCTAGCTAACACATGTAAGTGCAATATCCGTGTTCTGTTGCATGGATTCCGTTGTTTAAGTTGTACATATTATGATACACCGTGTTAATGTTCATATTTCATCAGCTTGTGTTTATTTTATAAGAGATATTTATAATACAACAAGTAAGGACACTGTTCCATATCGATTATTGTACTGTATATCATCCTACTATATGGCACACATATATAGTCAATTTATTTTTGTAGAATAGTCACCATCCAGGTAGAAACAAATTACTTACCTTGAGGGTCCATTTAATTGTTTTCTGACATGCAACTATGATGCAACAAGGCCTGAAATTGGGTCTGCCATTTTTTCATATTTTCTGTCCTCGCATTTGTCGAATTTTGCCAACCAGAACATATTTCAAAATTCATTTTTGGGGCGATTGCTTTGTGCATTTCGCCCCATAGGTAACATAATACACGTATACCGAAAAATAAAGTCTGTTACAGCAATTTACCACTTTGCATCCAGATTCTGCATTCGCAAACTAAATAGCTCCGATCGCATGGTATAAGTACATGTATTCCTCTTCTGAAATGCTCATCAAAAAATCTAGTTCAATTTAGTTTTGCCCGTCTGCACGGTATTTACACACTCGTCGTGCGACAAACACCCTTGGATTGTAACAGATTGACATCATCAGCTTACAGCGCGCGTTTCATCCATGGCAACGTCTTTTCACTGTGGATTTAGCACCCGAGTTACACGCAGTCCTCATGGAAGGTGCATACATCGACGAAATACCAGTTCAATACTAAACTATCTACACTCAACCGATACAGCGCAGTTATGTTCTTTCGTTTTAAGAAATCAACTGCGTTCGCGATATGGGCGACACAATGTAATTACCACGCGCTACATTTTTTACTTTCAAAGTAAACATCTAAATGTTCCCTGCGCTACACAGTTTTTATATGAAAATTCGCCCGTGCTTTTCATGCATGAACTTTTTCCTTACACACGAAATACATATTGTGGTTGTCACTTTCACAGTTGCTTAACTACTCTAGTAATTCAGTACTACATTAAATCAATCAGTGTTTTCATTTTGCCGAGAAAAAAATAGAGTTAATTCTTAAAACTATTTACTCGGTGTGCGTATTTTGTCCCCATGACACATGTTCATAGTGTTTTTACGACCACAACATTTTAGCAAAATTGCCCCACCAGTACTTTCAGTACTTTGATTTTAAGAGTTAGGCAATGAGAAAAACGTGTTATTAGCAAATACCGCATGCTCTATGATACGCAACACAATATCATATGTTATAATCATTCTTTTTACAAACGTTTACCTTTGGTTTGTAATGAATACCGTAAGGTTTTCGTTACATCATATACCTTGACATTGTCATCGTAGATGGCATGGTCAGAATCAATATCTGATTTAGATCATTGAATTCACATTTTCATTCATTCGTATTATCACTAAACCTCTTCCGTTTCTGTTGTTTGCATACATGTACCCTTATAACAATATGTTTATAATTGTTTGGGCTTGCATTCGCCATCGAAAACTAATTTCATTACTCTTTAGACTGTCATAAAACTGGGGTTATGGATAATAATGTTTATGCTTTGTATATAATAATTCTTATTTTCAAAGGGAACCATTGCGTTTACAACTGGTAATACAAGTTTCATAGCTGGTGTAGTAGACGAACGATATGAATAATCCAAATCGTGTTTACATAAGTCTGCTACACCAGACATATCGATATCCTTTGTTAACTTCTTATGGGGATTTTTGCAACAAAAGACTCAGTGTATATTGTTAATCAATTTCTTAAACCAATTTTGTAGGATAAACATAAGGAGAGTTATGTTGCACGGCGTATTTAATATTAATCGGATTACGTTTGTTTAGGTATGTATTTTCCTAAATGATGATAATACAATAATTAATATACAATTTGTGTCTGTTAATGTTATATTCAATTTCGTGCATATTGCTAAATAGGCTAAACGATTTAAAAATAATGAAATTAATTACCATTTGTCTGACCATGGAGATAAAATAATACACGGCGATTTCCGTTCTTTTCTCACTGACAGGAAGTACATCCGCTACAAAATGTCTGCTGTAATGTATGTATTGATTTGGTGAATATGTGCTGTTTGAGTGAAGTTAAAAACGTTTTGAGATTTCTTTTCCGAAAGTCTTACAAATACAAAATATGATTTATATCTGAACGATAAGCTTTTAGTTAAATAATGTTAAATAATAAATAAAATCGAGTTGGATGAGCTATTTTTAATGTATACATGATAACGTGATTCCGATAATTGATCCTTTATTCCATTTCCAGACCAAGATTTGTAAAATATAAAAGAATAGCAAATTCGTATTGAAACATGGTTATCATTCTGGAACAGAATCGACAATTTCGCCTTCTGATCCCCGCTAACCGTTAGCATATGTTTCAATCATTTCCCGCGGTGTGTGATTGCGTGCGAACTACTCATTTAGAAATACTAGGCTACAACCGGTCAATCAGACTTAATGCATTAACGGGATATAAATCAAATGAAACAACAAAAGCAACAACGTTTCCCTATTAAAACATACATGTATCTTGCCTGTTCGAAAGCATTGTTTACACAGAAAATGAGAAGCAAATCGTGTTGACTGCAATGCTTTTATTGGGTATCAAACCATTGTATAAAATAAATCAATATGCAATGGAGTCATACACCGTTTACATGTATGATTTTCGATAAAGCGATATCCTCTCTAATTAAAATGGAATAGTAAGAACCAAGAGGAGCACAACAATAACAACAAATGTGTCGCAGATATTCCAATTATTATGCAGTTTTTAATATATCATGAGAACAAATCTCCGAAAACTGTAAATATATTTTGAATGCTATAGCCATGCATTATGTCGTCAATATACCTGAATGATCAACAAGCCGTTTCAGACGGTGATTTGTTTTAGATAACTGTGTTTTTATATGTAATGTTGTTATATGCACGACATTAAGTGTTTTATAGTTTACTATATTTCCTTATTTTATCTATTAACTGAGACAATGATTGTATTGAATATGTTAAGTTTGCTAACTTACTAAGTTTAACATATCAATATGCGTACATGTATAGTAGATGACCGTGTGTTTCGGGTGCTAATTTACCAGGTGAATGGGTTTTTTAAGTACATGTTTACCTTATAACGCTGTTTCATACATGCACAAATACCAAAATAATATAGTGTGTATGTGCATGGCAAAGTGTAAAGTGACTGCGTATATATGTAGATATTACGGCACACGCTTGCTGTTGATTAATATGCTGTGTTTATATTTAATGTTGCTGTGTAATATTATACATTATTTTCAATGAGTGGTCTTATGTAAATATGTTAATATGTCAACACAAAACGGTCGGGCGATACATGTTATATAACTTGTACATGTCTGATTTAATTCACTTTCGTTAGATAATTAATTGGAAAATAGTTTTGTTTAAATTTGTGATTGTTTCGACCGCTATTGCTGAAGTCTAAACTCGTTTTTCAGTGAAAGGCTTTTTCGAAAAGGCATAACACACCATGGGTTTGGCTTTGGATAATGACCTAAAATTATGGTAATATGTTTATCATAATAAAACTGAATTCCTCGCGTGCTAACAAAGCAATGCGGTTTTGCATTACTATTAAGCCTATTAGGAAAGAGTATTTGTTGTAACAACAAAGAATGTTATTGTACGACTTCATTGTGTACATACATCATAAATTAGCTTACTTAGAGACAAGTTTTCCCACCAAAGAAAAACAATAAATTCAGCATAATTCGCGGATATAATAGATTGTTCTATAATAACGTCAGTATGCACATTCTTTTCTTGGCATTAAAATGAAAGCGAAGATTCCCTTGAATGCGATCCACCAGTGCTATTCCTGACGGTTCGTTTATCACCTATATGCGCCTGTGTGATCAAGAGCCGCAATTGTGTAGCACATTTTCACGACAACGCAATTAATTACATTCATTTGATACAGGCGATATATACGATAGACATATGTTTCATTATTATGCCCATGTTATGAACACTAAGATATTTTAACTGTTTGATAATCCAATGTAGTTTAAGGCAATCTGCGACTTATACATGTACTAGGGACATGTTGCTACAATTAGCTTACTAGAAAATAATCATTGTAAATAACGTGCATGTATCAGTCAAAATAATCTACACATATTAAATATTACTGATCGTTTTTCACGTACGACCGCATGTGCCGACAAAAGTACTGTAGAAAAACGTGAAAATACCATCACATTAACATGTGTATTTATTCATTATGAAAATTAGTGTTTTTCTGTTAACATTGATTTGGAAGCGATGAATCCCACGAAGGCGATTAAATTACCGACAGTTGGATATCAACTGTAGTTGCCAATGAGCTGCATTGTAACATAGTTCTAGAACGCATGAAAGTAATTACAGATTATCTCATACGGCGAAATAAATGAACAGAGATGGGCTTTCGTATTATTCCTGCAATGTTTAAATCCTGGAAATATTGGCTCTTGTGAACTATTGACTCTTGTAATGAACTTAGCCTGTACAATAAATATGCGGTGTGGATTGTGTGTGTCCATAGTCTATGGCTTTCATGTAAACAACTTCCTAGCACAGAACATACGTACGCGCATATACGACATTCTCAGACAATGTCGTTTGGTGACTTGATAAAATAGCTTCCGAGAACAGAACAACTTTTGCCAACAATATAATTCTAAAAATGCACTATTCACGAATAACAAATTCGTTTAGAATCACGTCGATTTGCACATGTTTCTCTGTAATTTGGAAGCTATGAAGCACTGATTGCGATTAATAAATGGCGACTATTGACGGTGGGACGATCACATATGTGCACCATTTTGATCCATGAAAGCCGCTATGTGAAAAACTAAGAAAGAGACGGCGTGCAAGTAATTACGCATTCTTTGATACAAAGTATATAACGGAACGACACATGATTTCTTATTATTCCCAGGATATAAACTTACTAGATATATACACTTTTTATGAGTCTATTTTCTGACAGGAAATCTGTGATTTATAAGGGAAGTTTTGTTGCAGATGTATATTTCGTCTATTTTGCGGGTATTCAACAACGTTTTTGGTGTACCGAGTCTGTTTAAGCTTTGATATACACTTTTCGGAATAGTTTTGTTAATATCAAACACACATAACCGTATGCGAAAAACCATCTTAAAATAATTTTATTGTTTGAAAATGTGTAAGCAAGCTCTTATATATAAGAGTGTAGATCATTCGCGAAACTATTTTATTTTATTTTATTTATTTTTATTTTTTTCACGTTAACCATTAGTGCAAGTCGCTCTTTGTGAAATTGATTGCAAAATGCCACGACTAGCATACATTTGTTTCGCTATTAGTTCATACACATATACAACAAATATATTTTTTAAGACGCAGCATTGGTCTTTGATGTGTATGTTTTCCTGTATTCATTTCAATTCAATAGTTGATTTGCATATAAGGCCTCCGGCCCAAACACAATATATACATCATCATTATAATAATACACAGCATGTGGTTATGGTCATAACAATACAATATGAGTATGATACTCATGTATAGGTGAAGCAAAAACACCTTAGAATGTTTCTATAAACACATGATCAAGAAAAAAATACCTTCCTCGTTTATGAGAAATTCGTATGTAGAAGTTTGGTTGGATATCTTTATCGTCGCGTATATCATGTTCAATAATGAAATAACCCCTCATAAGCAGCTCTAATAAAGTACACATTTGTCTCAATACACAGTTTAAACCTTCCCCAAAAACATTACATGTATAAGTTCAAACTAGTGTTTGCTAATAGGAGTATTTGTTTAAATACAATCACTCGAATACGAATATGAATACTAATTATTTACATTAAATTGAAGGCGATTAATCGTATTCACTATTATATTATAGTAGTTAAAAAATACAACAGCGCATAAGTATGCAAATAAATACAGATAAATACCTAGTAGTCCCAAGGTTTATACTTACAAGAAAAATTAACGTGTGCGATGAGTCTATTTAATGCTGTCAATTCCGTGAAATATGATGAAAGTATTGCAAGAAATGTATATTTTATTAAGTCTGCAAATAAGCAATCATACAAAAGACTCGTCTGCCAAATAACATACAGTCATCTCTTTGCTTTGACAAACACTATAAGGATCGAATTTTTGTTCATTTCTAACATGCAGATTATTCACTGATATATCTTGCGAAATAATCAAATTTGATGTTATAGCATACGCTTGATAGTATAGCTGAGTGCTTTCTTTAAAGGAGACGTTTAAACCATGTCGTTTTGGGGGGTAACAAACTTATTTAAATCTGTCTTCAGACAAACTGTTAGTGTATGTTTTCTATCAGTCAGGATATATACATAGATATGTTATTTTTGTGCTGATATTGTCCTAAATATTGTATTGTTAATTTTGTAACCTGTTTTTTAGTTTTGGTGTAAGTGCAACTTCTTGTTAGCGTACAATTTACAAAGCAATTGGAAAGACGTGTGGAGTATTTGTCTGTCATCAATGATGTCACACATAAAGGTTTTGTCATGGAACTGCTCATATATTTTTTAATTATTATACCTCACTTTTATTCACAATGCTTAACTCCCAAAGGCCATCGTGACGTAGAAATACTGTCAGACCCAGTGGGAAAAAATGTACTGTCCAAAAATACTGTCGCCCGCTACCTTAGCAATCACGTGCGGAATGGTAGAACATTATACTGTCCCATTCGCGCATGCATTTTGTTTATGTTTATGTATAAGTATGACGTCACATTGATTGTCCACGCACTGTTTATGAATGAAGTCGACGTCATTTGATTTTGATTTAAGTGGTGACGTCACGTTTTCGCGGAAAAGTAAAAGAAGTTAGGTTAATATAGTTCTCATTTATAACCTTTAAGTCGCGGATGACTTATTAATACAATCGTGTTAGAATAGACGTGTAAGCGTTGGTTATTGGCATGTGCGGTAATAACCAACCGTTTGTTGTTCCGATGCTTGTTATTACAAGAATGACAAAACAAATTGTTCATGGTTCATATAAATTGTTAATGTTTAAATAGCTTTTTCGGTATAATAAATTAAATATTACATGTCTGATAGGGTCACAGTAAATTTGTCAACTTTCGGAAAAATACTGTCAACCACGGCTTCGCCACGGTATTTCCTCAAGTTGACAAATTTACTTTCACCCTGTCAGACATGTTATATGTTATATTTATATAATAATGCATTATTTGAATACTGTACGTATCCTCGGTCATATAATATTTGCTGTCATATGTCCAGTCTTCACACGCTGTTAGCGGTAGGGTTACTTTTTGTTTACTGAATCAGTAGTAATATGTATCGTTATGTCGTGACAGCTTGTGATGGCGTAGTCAATCGACCGCGCTACAACTTCAACACGACTGTTATAGGGTATATATTCTGTTTTAACGTTTTTGTCAAATTTTAATGTAATTGGTAAAACTCTGCGGTTTATTTAATACGACGACATCATGGGTTGGATATATTGCGGTTCATTGGTATCGAAATTAAACATGTTTAAGTTGTTAAAAACAACAACATGCGATGTAACGCTGCATATGAACGTTAACACATAAACGATAAACGTGACCAAACTAGTGTATGGGGCGCTTTTCATCATGATCATCATAATAATAATAAAAAATAAATATTGAACACTTCATTTTCTTCCCTGACTTGTTTCCGTTTACAAGTGAGCTGTATCATTGATAATAAAGTGTGAGCGTTAAAATCTGACTTCATGTTAACGCCAAGAATTTTCGAATATTAGAAACTATTATGCATGACACGGATACTGATTTGTTTGCTCACGTGCAGTATTGCGTAATCTCGCTTAATATTAACTTGAAAGCGATAAATTCCCTGTAAAGCGAATAAATCCTAGCGATTCCTGTCATGTTTGTATATTCTTTTGGGATCCGTAGTCGCTACATGATATCACAGTTTCAAGACGGCGTGCAAGTTATTACACGTTCTCTGACAAGTAGGATTTAAGGATGTTTGCGGATAATTCTCATGATAAGTTATAAGAAATATTTACTTTTATGATGAGTCTGTTTTTATGACGATTGGGAATGCGTGATTTATGGCGGGAAGTAGTGTAACGAATATATATGTCATTATATAATCTACTGTATAATTATTAAAGGATGCGTTTACCATTAACGTCTCATTTCTTTGAAAGAACTATTATTTTTGGATCGAAGTTGTTCATTTCCAGCATTTAGTCATCTAATCACATTTTATATAATACTTATTTATACGGAAACACACACTTAACAAAAATGAATATTGTAACCATTCTGTTAAATCTTGGATTTGTCGTTAAAAAATACATACACATATATTCTCTTTTTTCGGAGAAACCTTCTATCGGGCAGGCAATAGTATTAGTCTTCAATCAATGTCATCAGTTTCAAACGCAAGCGACTCGTTACGATATAGGCAACAAGTAATACATTACATTTTTTTTGTACCGATTTGATAAAAATTATTTGATATCAATAAGTACGCACAGTTTCAATGATATCGGTTATGTTAGCTTGGCTTATGTACTGTAGTGTCAAGATATTATAATTACTATCACATATACGTGATCTTATGTTCTTTACAACCGCACGTATGTGTTTCAAGCCGACACAAGTTTTGCAGATCGATGCAAAGAAACCATCATATCATTGATTCATTATGTACAATATTTTTTATCTATTAAAATTGATTTGGAAGCGATGAATCCCGCACAAGCGATTAAATTACCGACGGTTATGATATTAACTCTTGTTGCCAATGCGCTGCATTGAAACATTGTTCCAGAGAGCAAGCAAGTAAAGCAAGCACTGATACAGAGGAACAATCGGAAAGAGAGGTTTCCGTATTATTACTGCGATGTTAACCTACTGGAAATATCGACTCTTGTGAACTATTGACTCTTGTGATTAGCTTAGTTTATGCAATAAATATTCGATGTGGAGTGTATGTTTCTACAGAACATAAATAACATGTAAAACACTTATGATACACTACATACGTTAACGCGTATGCCAAGCTCTTTGAAAATGTAGTTTAAAATTGTATTTTATACGTGATAACTGTTAAAGGCTTATTCGATTGTATATTGTTTCTGTGTATGTGTTGCTGAAGGTCATCATGTTGAATGTATATTTGATTTACATTTATTGAATTAAGACCATAAAAAACAGCTGCATGGAGGCTATCTAAATATATATGTGTTATACATGTATATGTTAAATTCATATAATGAAAAAAATAATCAACTCCTCTGAAACACCAAGTGTAAGAGTATTTGGTAATATATATGTATCATCTTAATAGGACCTATAACAGTTTTTTTGTTCAAATCATGAAATCTCTGGGCATAGTATATAATTTTATTATCGTGATGATGCGTAAATTGAACGTATTTACTGGATATATTGCCTAAAGCAATGTGATCAAATGCAGAGTTTTGTGGATTTTATGCACACACAGTTTGATTTCGTTACCGTGATTGCGCGTGTATCCGGTTCCTAACTTGATTATATTAAATAAACGACAGCGTGTTCGATCTATACTCGGATAACATTATAATGAGATGATGTTACTATACTCGTGTGAATGTATTTTAAATGAATACATGCGATTCTACTTGATTGCTGAAAGCTCAAGAGGCTTCATAAAATACTAGAAATGAGCAGAGTTCGATAGTATTTGTTCATGCTTAAGCATGATAATAAAGTGCAGCAATCGACGCTGCATAATAAATCTCAAGTTAAACATCGCATTTCAACGAATACATCATTTTCGAAACTCCACATATTTTAAAAGAGCACGTTCAAATGTCAGAAGACAGGCTCATGAATATATAGCATTTAAATAAACTTATTTTTGGTAAGCATTTAATCACATTATGCTTATTTAAAAAACGCTTCAATTATAACAGAATGTGAACTATTTTGAGTTTCAACTTGGTAACCCAGGTATTGGCTGTACATGCTATGTGAGAGCAATGCAATCTCAAGTTCAACAAAGTATTAACATGATTTACCAAACTATCAATAGAGATATTCCTTAATTCTTATCATTGGTATAAACATATGTTTCTTTTTTCACCCTGTTGTTTAACACCTGATAATATCACGGATTTCCGATAAATCTAAAATGCCTAACAGCCTTTGTAATTCGATAGTGTTATAAAAACACTTCCACGTGCCTGATCCTTCAAAACCGAGTGAAATGCAAACCTAATGTGTGTAATTACTAACAAAAGCAAATAAATGAATATCACATCTCCCTCTCTATTGACTGCATGTGTTTCTTACCCATCTTTGAAGGCCATTATTCATGCTTAATGGGAGTAACTTCCTTTCCCTTGAGCTTGGACATCGGGAAGTAGAATATTAATGCATGTGGTCTGTTTCATGTCTCTTATTGGCATCGGTCTTACAGCACTGGGGATGATGCGCAAAGCCTTGTTGCGGACACCGTCCTGCGTCTGCTGGTGAGACTTGGCAGCAGCTATCTAGGAGTTGTATCCTTAATCCATCTGAGCTAGATCTGAACGTTATTATGACCTGTGCATACATTATTGTACGCAACAAACCACTAGTTTTAAAAAGACAATTAGCCTTTCTTGCAATCAGGCAATCATAGCATATGCAAATCTACTTATATAATTCGACATACATCGTTCTCATACTTATATTTTGACCACAATGCAACTACATCTGTATGCACATTATTCGTCATTTGCGGCAGCAACCAATCGGAGATATATTTCGAGCGAGAAATAGAATTACCAAGCACAGGGCGTCTCAATAATGTTAGCTATTTTCCAGTTCACTCAACACGATGTTTCCCTATCGCTTACAGCCTTTGTTTAATCTATCAGGGACATGCGGAGATAAAAGGCTCGACACGTGATTTCCGCATGTTTTTCTCTAGCCCGTAATTCGCAACGCTGTCTTTGATTGTGCATGCATTTGGAAACGCATAAGCGAATTGCTAACAGTACGGGTTCCCAATGAACGTCGAATGAAATTACCATTGGTTGGAAGACACTTTACACGATGCCGTGTTAAAATCAGTAATATACTACATGTGTTTGACAGAAGTCATATTTGTATTGTTTTCATGTGGAGCACATAGCCGACATAGCTGGTTTCGTAGCATGTGGGCTCAAATATGCAACTTGAACCGGGAACATTCGATCAATTAATTGAAAGCTCAACAACGTTCGAAAACAAACAAAGTATATCGTTTTTATTAGTTCGTACCTATTTCTTGGTTAGCATGGATTATAGGCTACATTCAATGCGTGGTAAACTTTAAGTATCGCATATTAAGCAAGAACACACATTAATATACTGTAATGGGTCTTCATCAATATTGGAATACACACATTCACACAACTGCGATATATACACAGTTATTGTCGATAAAAGAAAGTTTGATCAAAATGTATCTTGATCACTTGAGCTAATTGACAATATATTAAGCGTATATTTGCTGATATAAAACTGACATGCGGTTTAAAATGTATGAAATGTGTATGTAAAGGATACCAAACAGTTGTTAAGTATTTTCTATATATCAATTAAATGCCTTTCGTGAAGAACTATACAATATTTCATAATTCGTTTTTCGAGTTATAATTAAATGTCGTGAGATTTAGAAATCTTGCGTACTTTCTGTAGTGCAGACATGACAATATTCACGGAAATAATTCAGGTACTCTTGAACTCTCTTGGTGCAAAAAGGTAAACAAATAATAATACTTAAACTTGTAAATGAAACACGTTATCTACATGTATCATGATCTGACTGTATAGTTTATGTTGTTGCATGTGTTCGTCGCTATACGTTATAACTGGTATTATTTAAGATGGTAGTACAAAGAGGACGCGTTTTATAAAAGGCCCGGTGTATTCACTGGGTGTCGATGTCTTTTTATTTACAAAAGAAAAGCACGAAAACAAATTCATTATTTTATAATGATAAACCCACGCCGCGTAAGTCTGAAAAGCATTTTTGATTGAAGTATCGACTGGTAACAATACTTGCAAACATTCATGTACTATATTTGGGAGCAAATACACATTTTGGTTAGCTTCTTATGAAACTATTCAAGCACTTTTTTATAAAACTAATCCAATGTCATTAAATTAGACGGAAGGTGACGTGTTTTATTAAACATTGCTGATGAAATGATGTGTTATTGCTGTGTAGTGAGACATACACAAACGTAATCTGGAATCTTTCAATGTTTTAAATAAGGCGCAAATACTTTATTTAAGCATAAATATGTATTAGTATGCACGTGTCTGAGTAAAAAAAAAATCAAGCTTCCCGTGATTTCTGCCTAGTCTGTCAGAGCCGATATTGGTAAGCTGATCACGTTTAATTGCACGACATCAAAAGCATTTGAAGCTTCACAATCAAGCATATAACTGTCGAAGTTAAACTCCAATGCGTTGCACACCATCAATCAAATAGTGATGCGGTTATTAATTGTTGCAAAGAAACTTTACACTTACATGCTTTATGTAATTGATTTCGGTATTTTAATTTGCACATTTTGTATTTTTATTATATATGTTAAATACAGTGTCCGGAAAAGTGCGCCTGCTATTTTCCTCCTTTACAGTAATTGATGCCGTTCGATTACCGATATGAGCAAGAGTTTTATTGAATATCATCTGGAAACTGCTTATGTTAATTATAATTTGCCATAGGATTCAAGCAAATTAAATTGACAGCTATGACTATTTTAATGACTAAAATTTGTTCCATATGATATTTCTACGGTTAATGTACGTTATGTGCCTAAGGTGTTAGTTCTGGGTCGACCGATACTATATTAATTCAGAAAACTTATTAGCTGTGAATGGCACCGCCATATTAATAGCTTTTATTAGTGAGAAGTTTAATTTAATTGTCTTAACAATGCGCCATTACATACTTATTCGATAGTTGATGTATGTTTAAGTCCGCACGCCGTAATACAATGTATTATATGAACTATAAATATCTAGGCAGTGAAAGGCGACCGACAATATGTTAAATGGTCAACAGCCATTACACAAGGCCGGTTAGTTATAGAAACATACAATCGATATGCGACCTTTTATTAATAATGAGTTATACTTTATCGTGTTTCCTGTGTTATTGTGGTCATGTTTATTGTGTATGATTTTGCAATTCTACGACGATATTCTTTTCAGGTATGTATACTTATTTTGTTATTTCTAACGACGGGAAAAGCTGCATTACATAGAATAAATACAAGAACGTCTTTGCAAGATATTGTTATACATAACAATGAATTACATTATTTTTTTAATAAAACACGCTGGTTAATTTGTATTATAACGCGTTTTAGAAATAGGAGTATGCATTTTTATTTAATCAGTCATATATTTACCTTAACTGACAAAAACAAATACTCAACTAAAGCCCAAATTGATACATTCTGTGTGAGTGCTTACAGTAGTAATATTGATGGTCGTCTCAAGATAAATCTTATAGAGGAGTTATAGGCAAATTGATACCTGTCTCTTACAGAACCACAATTTTTTAACCAAGATATGTTGCGAAAGGCAGTTCGTAATTGAACACGTTTTTATTAGAAAATTCACCGCGAACCTATTATATATTTCAAATACACGTACTGCATGTCATTAGAATAAAATAAAAAAAACAAAACATTTTGAGAAATAAAAATAAGAAGATGTGTGAAATAAATAACCATATTTGATAGTGCGACCTAAAACAGCATGTTTTGTTATAAATTTGATATTTTCGTTTTGTTTATAAGACTTTACACCAATTTGGTTCGCAATGAATGAATTTTAAAAACAAATTTATTGAAGATTCATTTTTCGAAGTATTTACACTAAATAAATATGTGTGCATGTACATGTATATAATAATGTTTGTATACGTATCTAATCTTAATTACACATTGTATATATATCATATCGTTGTGTTCATATGCAGCGAGTCAATCCTAACATTACTATGCAGAAACGCACGGGGTAATAAACACTACACAAATACACAATAAAATGTTGAACTTGATAGTAGATGGCATGTTTAGAAACAATATTTAGTTAAGTATATTGAATTTGCATTTGCTAGACCACCTAACTGATAATTCGAGAGAAATAACAACAACATTGTGTTACGATGCCTCTGGTCATGTATTGTTAACCTTATATAAGATCATACAACCTCAGTTTTTTCTGAATGTTCCTGTGCCATCAAACATAATATATATGAGTCGTTGGGCTTTCATTAAACTGGGTTTATAAATAATACTTTTATTGTGTATAATAAGTTACAATTGTTTATTCTCAAAGCAAACCATTGCATTGACGACTGATTAACTCTTATTGTGAGTTTAACGATTCGCTTATTACAAGAACGATACGATCCGAATAGTTTTTACAAATGTCTGTAAAGCTAGACATGTCGAGCTCATTTGAACATTACTGGCGTGTTTTGGTAATACGTGTTGTATTTTTTTTTTATTAATTTCAAAATGTAAACAATATACTAATAATTGCGCATTTGTATCTTAAAACGTGGATATAGCCTCCATAGATCAAACGTATATAGTACGGTGCATGCAGTTTCCACAAGGATGTTGTTAGTTTTGATAATCATTTAGAATATTAATATTATGAATTATATGTATATGTTTTCTCCAAACAAGAATTGAATTTTGTTTGATTGTAAGGTTTATCATGTGGTAAAAAAGCTATTTGGCATGACATATTTACCCTAAAACTTCGTGAAATAAACACAAATACAATGAACCATTGATTGTTGAATCAACGTTTCAATATAGGTATTTGTGTAACCGTTTCATGGTATTTACGATTTTTTCAAACACAACATTTTATACACATCAAATTGAACAGAGACATCCGTGTCATATATATAAACATTGCGAAACGTTCATTAAACCAGTTATTTTGGTATTTACCTAATTTAAATATAACATAGTGATATGTGGAAGGCATATTCTATGTATCATAATTAACTAATTCAAGACAACAATAATTTTGATATAACAAATACATCAAATTAAGTATCATAATAATACAAACAATTCAACTGCACAATATACTGCTGACTTAACATGGCGACTTTCATAAACATATACAGAAATATCTCATATTCAATTGTTTGCATACGTGTGTTGAACAACGATTTTGAAATAATATATGTTTGCAATATATTGTAATTCATCTAGATTAAGAACATAACTTTACCCAATGCTGCTTTAAATTAATAACCATTTGTCTGAAACTGGAGATAACAGGATTGACGGTGATGTCCGTACGTTTTTCAAGAAGTAAACATTCTACAATATGTTAAAATTACCATATTTTTGTCTTGACATCGTAGTACTCAACATCTACACCGAATTCAAATTTATTAGTTACATAGACCACCAAAATTGTGTATTTGAAAAAGTGGTTTTACCGAGCATCAGTTAATAAAGTATTTTAGGTAATTCAACCTAATATAAGTTTACACAACATATGTCGTTGTTGTTTGTTCTTTTACCAGCTTATACCATTTTATCACTCTTTCGGCGTTGTTATACCATCGAACATTATTTTGATTACTCTGTAGGCTATCATAAAACTGGGTATATGGATAAAAACTGTTTGTATTGTTTATAATAATTACCAATTGCTTATTGTAAAAGCAAACAATTGAGTTTCCAGCAGGTATAACGCTACAAGGTAATACGAGTTTCATGGCTCGTTGAGTAGAATAACGGTACCATTACATTCGAATCGTTTTCAACCTGGTCGGTTAAACGAGATATGTCGAGCTCATTTGAACATAACAGGGCTGTTTTGGAAATAAGGTACTTATTGTATGTTGTTTTACAATTTCTAAAACCAATGTTGCAGGATTATCCTAATGCGTCTTTTGTTGCCTGGTGGATTTTATACCTATCGAATCAGGTTTTATTTTATTTAGTTTTTAATGAAATGTTGTTAATGATAACAATAATAATACATTCAACATGTTAAGATTTTATAAAATTTAAATGATAAAGCGACACTGTTAATATTACTTCAGCAATGTGTCTCTGTTTTATTTGAGTAGATATTACTATGTGTACTATGTGTACATAACAACGTTGAACTATAGTTTATTGTGTAATGTGTATTCACAGGTATTTTGTTTTTAATTGTTTAATGATAAAATATGAAATATTGATATTTACAGGCATATTGCATTAAACAAAATAAAAACATTCAAGACAAAATCAGTAAAATAATAATAATACAAACAATTCGAACGCAATTGATAATGCAGACAAAAAAGGTAGACTCGTATTATCGTACATAGCAGTTAAAGTCATATTCAAGTTCGTACATACGTGTACTGCTAACGGATTTGAAGATGATGTTTGTTTATATGTTTTGCGTCATTACTTGTAATAACATAACGTTTCTCAAACATGTCTGAAATTATTAACCATTTGCCTGACACTGGCGATAAAAGGATGGACGGCGTTTTCCGTATTTTTCTAAATGACAAGTTAACCTGCTACAAAAAGTCTGATATAATAATATGTCTAGACTTAGTGAATCTGCGCTGTTTAACTGTGTTCAAACACGTTTGAAGTTTTTTTTTTATGCGACAGTCTTAAGTGTACGAAAAACGAGTAATATGGTAATGATATACGATATAAAATAATCATATCGAGCAAGATATGCATCCTTTTGGTCCTATATTCCAAATCAATACGCGTAATAGATGGGAACATGACGAGTTCATGTTTAAATATTGTAAGCATTCGGGAACAGAATCGACGATTTCAACTTCTTATCACGCAAACCAGTATTATATATTTCGATCAATTCCAGAGGTATTTGTTTACGTGCGAACTAATCATCTAAAGATAGACTACAACAAGACAATCAGACTGTGTCCACTTACTGGATATAAATCAGTAATATATAACACAAACACAACAACACACAACACAGTGTTCGGTTGAACATGTATTTCCTGTTTGATAGTCTTGTTTAAACAGTTGGACAATGAGAAACAAATCGATATGAATACAATTTGTATTACAGATATCAAACACATGTATATAAAAACATATGTTATTTATACATACGAGCTATACCTCGTTTATAGTAATGACTGTCAATAAAGCGCTATCAATTGTGCTTCACGCGAATGGAAAGTACCAAATCAAATAAACACAAAGTTTATATCGCAGTGATTTCAAGTATAATAACGTTCTTAATACATACTGAGTACTTATCTGGCAAACACTGTCAATATTAATGGCATACAATTCACATGAATTACGTCATCGTTGCATTTGGATGACCAACAAGCAGTTCAACACGGTGATTTATTTAAGGTAGATGTATATGTATGTAATGTAACTATATGCATGTAGATAACTATTATAGATTACTATAAATCTTGATTCTATATACATGTATTGATATCGGATTGGAACGGGATAGATGTGTTTTAGATTTTCTATTCGCTTGATAACTGAGTTTAACAGATCAATATACGCGCATGTATAATATATAACGGTATTTAACATATGACAAGTGCACTGTGTGTTGTATAGGAAGGTTAACCTTAAAATTTTGTTTCATATATGCACACATAAAAGCATACAATACTGGGCGTATGACAATAATACATTATTATAAACATTAACTGTCAATATATGTACGTATTACCGTACATGATTGTTTTTGATTAATATTATGTATTTATTTTTGACATTAATATAATATTAAAAATTATGTTCAATGTAAGGTCTTAACAATTTTAAAATGTAAATATGTCAACACACACACAAAATCTGGCAATTGGTGATTTGCCTTACATAAAATACAAGAAGAGGGTAAAATAACTGCATCTTCTGAATTGTATTGGACATGTGTAGGATCTTTTAGAATAGTAACATTACAACACATATACTTGTATATGTCTTATCTTGTTTACTTGCGTTGAAATATTCATAGGAAAACGCATTTTGTTGGAATTGTTTAGTGCTACTACCGAAATTATTGAAAGCTAAATGTTTTCTTAAAGACAGTCTTTTTAAATGAATTCCTCAAGCGCTAACGAAGAAATACGGGTTTGCATTAATAATAAACTTAGTGGGACCAAACATTTGGCATTTAAACAAAGAATGTTACTGTTCGACAACAATTTGTAAGTACAATATAAATTAACTTACTAAAAGAGAGAAAATGCCCAACAAAAACAACTAAACATTCATCATAATCTGCATACATAATACATTTTTCTAGAATTTCGTCAGTATGCACATCATTCTCTTGACATTAAATTGGAAGCTTGGTTTCCCATGAACGCGATAAACGAGTGCGATTGCTGATGGTTAGTTGAACAAAATTATGCACCTGTGTGATAAATATACGCAGTTTTGCAACAAAGTTTCGCGACAGCATGCAAGTGATTACAAATTATTTGAGAGAAGTGATATATAATAATGAAATATGTTTCCTAATTATGCCTATGGTATAAACTATATTATACTTAAACGTATTGATAAGTCGATGAACTTTCAGCCACTCTGCGATTTATAGAACGGTAGTGTTGCTACAATACGGCTGTATGACCTATAAATAAATACACAAGATTGAAAGTCTTAAATACTAGTTAAAACTTATTTCTTCAAATAAAAACAGCGTGATAAACATCCTATGTAAACTGTTGAAAAGCAATACGAGCAACGGTCATACATAAAACAACGAAAACTGGGCTTGTCCAGTATAAACATTTTTCGAAATCATAGTCACTAAAGTAGCACTATTTACACAAGGGATAGAAGACGTTTACACTTAAACATGGCACACCGAAATCAATAATTCTCTCCTTCTATCTAGTTGCCGTCTTTTTAAACATAACTTGACATTATAAATATATTCAGATAAAATAAATGAAACACAATATCTAATCGCTCCAATTAATGCGAATATAAATAACAGCTAGGACTCAAAATGGGACGATGTCACAATGTACAATTAAAAGACACACTATCTAAATGTACATTATGTAACCTGTACACAATGGAAGGTTACTTATATTTCTTGCTATAAGTGTCCCGTACGACAAAAAGTATGTAAGAACTTGATAGTAAGCTTATTTGAAAAACACTCCTTTAAACACATATAATCTAGAAATTCACAATCTGCAGAAATTACACATTCCGTTAGAATCACTTAGCTATCGAACATTCTCTCTTTCAATTTGAGGCGATGAATCCGTGAAGGCGATACATATTGTGCGATTCTTGACGTTTGGACGATTACATGCTTGATCAATTAGGATCTATGATAGCCGCTATTTGATATCTTGATTCGAAACGGCTCGCAAGTAAGTACCCTTTCTTTTATGTGAATGATACAAAGGAACGACACATATTCCTGTTATATTCCCAGGATATAACCTTACCAGATAAATACAATTTTTGATGAGTCTATATCCTGACAGGACATATTTTACTTTAAATGAAATATTTGTATTGATGTATATGTCGTTAAGTTGGCGAGTATTCAACAACGTTTGCGATGTACCGAGTCTGCTTATCAATCAATGTCAGTTACAAACGAACGAGACTCGTTACGAGATAGGCCACGACTAAGCAATCATTGTTGTTAACACCTGTGTTATATAAATGACTCGATGTCAATAGTTATGCACAGTTGAGGTGATATCGGTTATGCTTGCTTAGATTATACATTGTAGTTTCAACATTTTATAATGCTCTTGTATATATATAATTGAAAGCAAACATGGATAGCAATTCCAATTTGGCAATCTTTACTACACGTGTATTAAATACATGCGTGACGAAGGTTCAAAATGAAGTAATTGTTAAATCATAAATAAAAGAACTGCACAAGCCAATCTGGTTCGATTGTTATGCACATTCATTACGTCCGGTTTTTCCGGATCGCGGCTCTAATAAGTGTTTAACAGCAGTTTTAATTCGGATAAAGAGTATAACAATAACAAGTTTAACGGCATGGTGCCTATTAACCCGAATCGCAGTATATTAATATAAGGCTATTGGAAAAGCATAAATGTGTTTAGACTTTTTGACCACACTTGTTTGGAACTGAAATTTCAGGCATATGTCTTGGTGGGCGGAGCGAAACCGGAATGCCTAATTTAATTAATATGTATACATATATTGCACCTCAACTATAACATGACATTTCCAAAACCGTTTGAAATACATAATTTTGTATTCAGTCTAAAACTGCATTCAGTTATCATATAGTTGAACAAGTGTAGAACCTCTGACTTCATTATATTGAACATTTAATCACTTTTCATAAATTGCATATTTCGATCAAATAATTCTACAGATAGTACGTTTAAGTGTCCTTCTATTCCATACAACCGTATCTATGTGGTTCATCTCGAACAAATAGTGCAGATCGACGTGAAAAAAACAATCATATAATTGATTCATTATGCAAATTATTTCCATCTCTTAACAATGCATTGGAAGCGATGAATCCCACAAAGGAGATTAAATTACCGACGGTTAGGATATCACCTATTGTTGCCAATGCGCTGCGTTGAAACATAGTTCAAGAAAGCATGAAAGTAATTACAGGTTCTCTGATACAATGGACTACATGGATAGAGAGATGTTTCCAAATTATTCATTTAATGTTTACTTACTGGAAATATTGACTCTTATGACATATTGACTCTGCGGATGAGCTTAGGTTATCCAATACATATGCGATGGTGATTGTATTTTCCGACCGAACATGACATACGTGTAAAAAGCATTATTATACAAATTCACGCATCTCTTAGGCAATGCCGTTGAAGGATTGTATTTGAAATTCGATCTGTTGTGTGTTGCTGACATTCATGTGAAATGTTTATTTGATTGATACCAGAAACAGTATCGGCATGAATATCTCTTTTAACAATTTATGTTTACCTAGCTGATTGTAACTTATTTTATTATTAATCCTTGTATTGTTCTTGGTAAAAATAAAAGATCTATCAAAGCTTCCAAATAATTATTTAATTTATAATAACATTCACTACGTTAATATATATATTGTTTATATAATATTTGTGAAATTATCAAATGTTTGATTGTTCGAAGATTTGCTGAATAGCCGTTTGTTTAGTAACATCACCAGCGGTAACATTAATTAGAAGACATTCCCCGTGGTTAACTTTAGACATGACATTATTACAGATTAATACTCGCGGATATTAATTAAATGATTTTTCGAATGCTGTTATTTTAATGAAAATAAAAAGCTCACTGCTGTTAATTCTTAAAAAGAACTCGATCAAGTGTTTTCCTCTATTGGATTCAAATGTACACTGGCTTTGTATCGTGATTTTACTCACTTAATTAAAAAAAAAATCATGAAATGGGACATTGTTTTGCTAGATAATGTTGGAACTCCATCAAAATGTTTTGAATCCATTTTTACAAATGCCAGTTTATATTCATAATTTAATATGTATTCATACAATGGAATATTTTGATAAAGTAAAGAACTGGAACAAATAAATTAAACAAATATCACGCGAATTACACCGATCGTTGGATTTACTTGGTGTAAAAGTTAAAATTGTTGACATTGAAGACTGCTCCATAAAACTGAGAGTGTGTTTTAAGGAGATTCATCGAAGTTGAAACGGACACGTGATTCTGTTCCGAGTGGGTGGGGAAAGAATGAACATCAATGTTCGGAATATTGACGGTCCTGGGTTCGGATATTGGGTCCTTGAAAGCGCTAGACGTGAGAGATGGTGCTACATCGTGATCATCGTGCTTTTCAAACCTTGATAGTGATGGTGGGGACGTCACAGTTGCAGTGACTGGAAACCGCCGTTTCCCAAACAGGATGTGTGATCCGGCCTTCTGGGTTGATTCAGAAATCGCTCTGTAATTCAATACAGATTGGATGTTTGTGTGGCCTGTGAACTGCATTGTGTCAGTAGGTGCAACGTTTTCGTCCATGAGCATTTGGACCATTCGCTTGCGAACAGAGTGTTAAGTCAGGCGCTGACGGTCCAGCCCGCACTGCTCAGCCATCCTTTGAACCATGTGTCCCAGTTTATTGAGGCCAACCCTCTGCAAAACAAACCACTGGCAATCTAGTCCTGTCAAAGCCCGGGTCCTAGGCGCAATGTAGAATGGACTTCCTGGTTGACAATATCCACTTGGTCGCTTCGAGGCAAACACCTTGTAGGCTGCGATGGGGCATCTGTCGTCATGTGTGGCATACATCATAAGTGGCACTTTCCTGATGTTTGAAATATAACCCCCTGTCCTCGTTTTAGTCTGGCGTTCATTTAGTTCAAGGAACTCTGTGCCATCGGCTGCCGTTCTGAGGGTAACGTCTTCCCAGCTAAAAAGAGATGACCATTGGAAACCTTAAAAAGTGAGACAATTTAGTTTTTTTTTTTTTTTTTTTTTTTTTTTTAATTGAAATATTATTAAAATTTCGCCTCATTGGTGCAGAAAAGTATCATGTGACACTGAAAAGGCAGATGATACCTTATTGCACCTATGGGGCATATCATCATTTGAAAAATTCTTGTTAAATTAATAAACATTAAAACTTTGTGCTCTACCGTGTGCAATAAATGTACTATGACGACTTATATTGTGTAATATTTTTTACTATTTAATCTCTCAAGTCAATGTTAATTTTTTCATGCAATATAGAAAACTCAAAGTAAATGGCTTAACGATTATAAATCACTCAAACCAGAGATTATACTGCTCCGTGGTTCCCCGAAGGCCAAAGTGGACACAGTTATTATACCACATGGTATTCAGGAGGGCACTTGGCGTCTGACAACCAAGAATCTGTTTCTGGTATAAAGCCTCGATCTCGATCTCGTCGTCAGTCAATGGGGAAGAAGCTTTCGGTTTGTTACCTTTGCCTTGTCTCTTTAGACTCTTGGACCTTGCTGCGAAGGCATCCCTCGAGAGACTGAACTCAGGGCCAGTGTTCGACATGATCAGATATGGATATTTGTTGTGTTTGAGTTCCCTATCTATGCTTAACATAATGTTTCTAATACTTGAGGGTTCGTAATCAGTTCCTGCCTTAGTCTTGCATGAAAGAATGAAATTTGCCACATATTTATCTTAAATATCAACATCAAGTTCATGAGTGGGACAATTCATTTGAAAACAAATTTATTGGAATTGGTTATTGTTTCTACCGCTACAGGTTAAACCTAAAATGTTTTCCTATTAAGGGTCTGTTACGAAAAACAGAAACACCATGACTTTGGACTTGGATACTAACCTAAAGGTGTAACAATAATATATTAAATACATTCCTAAAGTGCTAACAAAGTAATGCGGTTTTGCAAGGGTAATTGACATAGCAAAACATTATGTTATGAACGACTACAATGTCTAAGTACATCATAAATTAGCTTACTAATAGAAAACAAATATTTCCGACCAAAGAAAACCAATAAATTCAGTAACTTTACAAAATAATTTCGTCTGTAATTACGAAAGTATGCGCTTTATTCTTATGATTGGAAGCAATCTTGCCCAAGGACGCGATAAACTATTGCGAATCCTGGCGTTTGGTTGATCATCTATATGCCTCTGTGTGATCCAGAGCTGCAGTGCTGTAACCAAGTTTCAAGACAGCGCGCAAGCAGTTACAAGTGATTTGATAAAGGCGATATATACGATATAAATATGTTTCCTCATTATGCACAGGGTATACACTATAAGATATATAAACTGTTCGAGAAGACTAGGTACTTTTAGACAATCTGCAATTTATACAAGTGTTGCTTTAAGTGGTGCTACAATTAGGCCGCTTGCCTGTTTACAATATTATATAATTAAATACCGCGTTAAACTTCTTTCTTCAAAAATAATATCGTTATAAACGTCGAATATACCATGTTAAAATATGCAAAGATATACATATAACAATGAAAACTGGGCTTGGTCTATGAACACCATTCTCGAACGCAGAGCCCTGTCAGACTTATTGATAACCAAAAACATGTATCGAAGCCCACCTAACACTATACACATCAACGGATAGGAGACCTTTACACATAAACATTACACAACGTCATACGTTATTCTCTCCGTCATTCTAGTTACAATCTGTTAGAACAGACTATGACATTAGAAACATATTCAGATAAATAAATGCAAATACTATAAAATCGCTTAAGGTAACATTGTTTTTTAAAACACACAGTAAGATAAATAAATGATATGCTTTATGGTCAAATTAATCAATAATTTTGTTTTCTTATTAACGTGTTAACAACAATAATTAATTACGTGTGCAATTAATTGCACTGAAAGCCATACATTTCACATTAGTGAGATTTTCGTTCTATGCAAAAGAGTGTTTCTTTTGAGAGACTGTATCCTTTGGAGAGACACCCCAACGGAAATATGGAATGATAGAAAGAGTCGGTCTCTTGTTAAACCGGATGGATTTGCCTAACGTTTCGTCGCAGATTTAACTGTGCGATGCGCGACTTTTCCGCATAGACTTGATTTTCGTTAGCACGGAAAATTTATTAAACGAAACATTTCATAAAACCGGAAAGTGTTGTCCACTTCCACACAGCCTATGCTTGAACGATACATTACGCACATGCATTACACCAGAGCGCGTGCTTTTCAGAAGTTGTAATTTTGATAAATCCTATATTCATTCCACATGTACGGTATGGTGCCTAAGTAAGCGTATCGCAGGATAGCAGAACAAGTCCATTGCAAGCACATTAACACCACTGCGGTTTTATTTGAACCCGAAAGCTTTTGTTGACTATAAACTACTTCAGTTGAGTTCGATAGTTTACAAAGTGAGTGTGTCCTAATGTAGCATATGATATGTGATATGATATGTCTAGCACCTTTTGTCCCCAGTATGTTAGCCATTTAATGTTAGTTAATAATTGCTAATAACGTTCATATGTCGTTCAAAAAATCTACACATATTACATATTACTGATATCATTTCCCATGACGTCATGAGCAGAGAACAGTAGTGTAGACCAACGTAAAAATATCATAATATTATTTTGTAATTATGTAAACTATTTCCATCTCTGAGTTTAAACCTATTTATTTTAGCTCGATTGCATCGAAAGCCTAAGGCTTATTTGAAACGCTCTCGGGTCCGTTGTTTCCTGGGACTAGAACCAGTACTTGGTGTCTGGGGGAGATCGAAAGAAATGGAATGCATACTTCTATTAATTCATAAACATGTACAAACATTTATGTTTTAGACGCAGCATGTGTCTTCTCTGTTTTACATAAATATGTGCCTGTATATTTGTAGCTTGTACATAAAGATACCACAGAATGTTTGTATTAACAAATGTTCCAGAAATAAATACACCTTTCACGTTTTGGACAAATTCTTATAATTAGATTTTGCAAGAATATGATACATACATTAATAAAACATCCTCTGTTAAGAAGTTCTTATAAAGAACAAATGTTTCTTAATATAAAATTAAAACCTCCCTCAACCACATTTTATTTTTAAGTTCAAAATAGTTATTTGCTGAAGTATTTTGTTGAGAATCATGTGAATACGAGCATTAATCCCAGCTATTCTTATTAAATTGGTGGCAATTTGTCCAATGTAAGGATTACAGTCGGTCTTTCAATTATATATACGCCTGTGTGCATCATAGCCTCTACATTATAAACAAGAGCACAATAATATGTATGGGTGTTCCGATAATAACGTACAATTCACAAGACATATACTTACTAGACAAATTAACGTGTGTTATGAGTCCGTGTAATGCTATATCCGTGATTTATGACGACAGTATTGCAATAAAAGTATATTTTATTTCGGTTGAAAGGATGTAATCATACCAAGGATTCGTCTGCCATATAATAACATACGTCTCTTTGCTTTGACACTTTTAGGATCGGATGTTTCTGCATTTCTTACACGCAGATTATTCTATGATGTCTTGCGAAGGAATCCAATTAGATTTTATATCATAGACATTATTGTAAAGATGAGTTCTGTCTTTAACGAAAACGGTTCAACCATGTCGATGTTACCATCGGATTTCTGATCTATTTGGATTACATTTATTTGAGATAATAACACTGATTTATTTGTTCATGATATACATTTTGACGAAGTCATTTGCTTATTATCGTTCCATTCTGCAAGATATATATTATACAGCGAGTGTGTTTATCAGTTTTATTGTAATCCCCTGATGTACGAGCTTCATGGCTCGTTTAGTAGAAAAACGCAACGATTGGTCCAAATGCTATTTACATAATTCGGTTTAACAAGACACGTCGATCTCATTTGAACCTCACCTGGATGCTTTGTCAATAAGTGACTGATTGAATGTCGTTTAACACTTTCTTAAATCAATGTTGTAGGATTATTATGATGCGTTTTTTGTTGCATGGTAAATACAATATTAATCGGAGTAATTTTTATTGTAGTTATATTTTTAATAAAAACATTACGATAATAAGTCAGAAGTTGTTGTCTGTAATACGTTGATAAATCAAAGTATGCAATACTTTTCATGAAGCCCCAACGAAATCGTTTGTATTTTCGATAAGAATTTTGAATGCATATATAATACATTATATATATATATATATATATATATATGTGTGTATATGTTATATTCAAAAGTTTGGAATTAATTTTAATGTGGTACAATCAACTTAAAAAAAGTGTATCATTCCATACTTGATGGTAGCGGTGCTTTAAAACAGAGCGTTTAAACTTTTACTTTAAATGGTCTAGATGTCGTATATGAGTAGACAGAACTAGGTGTACACGATATATATATACTCTGCACATCGGTGCAAAACACATTTATTTGATTATACAATAATGGTTGAATCAACGTGTTCATTATATTAAATTGTGTAACGTGCATTAACAGTTATTTTGGTATATTGTATGTAAAATGTATCATAATAATACAAACATTTCAAATGCAAAATGTATTGCAGACAAAACATGTCAACTCCCATGAGCGTACATAGCAATTAATTTCATATTAAAGTTCGTTCAATATCGTAAATACGTTTGCTGCTTAAAAAAATGGAGATAATGTGTGTTCACTATGTATTGTGCGTTATCTTAAGGAATAACATAACATCCCTCAAGAATGCCTGAAATTAATACCCATTAATAACCATTTCTCTGGCACTGGGAATACAAGGAAAGACGGCGATGTCCTTATTTGTCTCACGGGCAGGAAACAAACTCTTGATGTTGTTATTTGCGACATTCTTCAACATACCAAATATGAGGTCTATCTAATCGATATACAATTTTGTTAAATACAATTTATACATTAATCGAGCAGGCGCTATTGTTAATATGTACCCGCTTAAATGATTACTATATTGATTCTTTATTCCACACGAACATTTGAAATAGAGCATTATATGAAAGCGAGTTTACTTTGAAACATTGTTAGCTTTCGTGAACAGATTCACTTCTACCCTATAATCCCAGCAAAGCGGTTGTATACGTTTCAATCGATTCCAGTGTTGTCTGCGTGCGCATTTTTCATCTAGAGATAGGCTACAACCAGCCAATCAGACTGTTTGCACTTAATAGATATAAATCAACAGACACATCACAACAACAACAACGTTTTCCGATTAAACATTTCTTTCCTGTTCGATAGACGTGTTTAAACACATGGAGCATTAGATGCAAATCGATGTTAATATCAATGTGTATTATGTTTAACAAAAATGTATATTATAAACCTATAATGTATTAGAGGCACATCCCGTTTATAGTTATGATTGTCTATCAAGCGCGTATATACGTCTTTCACGTGAATGAAAAGTACCAAGTCAGTAAAATACGAAAAATATATCGCAGTGATTCCGTTAATAATATAGTTCTGAGTACATAATACACTAATCTGACATTGTTAATATTAATTGCATACAATTTAAATACAATATGCCGTCGTTGTTTTTGGATGACCGACACCCGACAGTGATTTGTTTTAGATAGGTTTATTTAGTATATATGCAATGTTACGATATGCATGTCGATACATATTAAATTTAACTATATATCTGTATTCAATATATTGATAAACGGACGCGACAGTTTTGTTTCATAGATGAATATACGAATATGTATAACGGATTACCGTGTTATACATAAGAGAGTTTACAAGGGCAGTGTGTGTGTTTTATGTGAATGTTTAACGCAAAATCGTGTTATGTATGCGCACATACAAGCATAAATACTGTGCGTATGGCAGTATCGCATAATTATAAACATTAACTGTTAATCTATGTAAATAGTAAATGATTGATTTTTATTAATATTATTTTTTTATATTTGACATTACCATATAATTTTAAGCATTATTGAATCTGCTGATGCTGAATTTAATTGAAAATGTTTAAGCTCTTTTAGAATAGTAACACTAGAACACATATACTTATACATGTCTTATCTTGTTTACTTGCGTTGGGCAAAATTCATTGGAAAACACATTTGTTGGAGTTGGTTATTATTCTCACCGCAATGTTGAAAGCTAACATGTTTACTTAATGAGAGTCTTTTACGATAAGGCATAAAACACTATGATTTTTGCATTGGATAATAACCTTAAATTATGGTAATATGTTGACATTAATAAAATAAATTCCACAAGCGCTCACAAAGTAATATGGGTTTGCATTTTATTATGCCACTAGTGCACTTTTACATGGGAGACGCTGACATGATATTTAAAAGTGTTATCGGATACCCCATCCGATAACGCTTTTTCACGCTACAACGTTCTATGTTAGTTTAGTCACGCCCACTCTGAGAACTACTTTTTTTAGCCGTGGAATGTCGCTTACATCGCTAAAATGTAAACGAACGTCACGATTCATATTTTATTTAAAAAAAAAACAGTAATAACGAAGCATTTATTTCAAGAAAACACAAATAATTTATTAAGATAATACAAAAATTGAAATATCAATCAAATAAGCAATAATCAATGTAAAAATACAACAAATACAAATTCGGGCCGCTACCATCATTTGTTGCACAACCGATTGAAAATTAAAAAAGTAATAAACATGTTAAACCAACAAAATTAGACTAACTAAAAACGTGTTAAATTAAAAAACATGTCAGAATTGCCAAATTTCCTCATTGATTGGGATTGTTCAAATGAATCTGAAACTCAACAGGTAATTTTTAATGTGACAGAAATGGACTCTAAGAACTTCATGTCAGAATTCAATATCATCCCTTCTTTTTTTCGAGAAGGACATGGACATGCCAGCCTCAAATGTGATCATTGAAAAGACAGAGGTTCAAATTCCAGTCGCAACTGAGCTTAAAGATATTGTGAAAGGCTTTGTTCCAATAAAACTAGAAGATATCGATAAATACAATGCCCAGCATAAAAACATAAACACAGCCAGAAAGTATGATTCAAATCAGAAAAATACTCAAAACATTTTTACAACAGGAACAATTACCCACAGAAATAACAAAAATTGAAATGAAGGAGCTTGAAAACATCCTATGCATGTACATTTTGTCAATAAGAAAAGAAAATGCCAATTATTTCTTTCATTTTATCTTTCTTATAGATATTAATGCAAAATATGCCTAATAACACATGAACGTTTCATGTTTAAGTGTCTGAAATTGAAATTGTCTATAAAAATATGTTATGTCGCCACAACTTGAACTGAACAGAACATTGTTGTTTCCACTGGTGGTCAACCTGAAAATATAAAAAAAAGCCTTAGGAAAAAAAATCAAACGGCAATTCCACAACTGCTTGAGTCATAAAAAATCAGCAATATGTTATTAAACAATTTACTTTAATTTAGATCTATATTGATTGAATTATAAAACAATAACAACATATAACATCAAAAACTACTCTCCAGTCAAGGTTTTTTGTTTCCTTCTTTGAGAATGGCCGCTTAAACACAAATTTGAGAAGTTTTCGACTAATATTTTCACAATTTTATGAAGTTTGCGAGTCAAATTTTCACTATTTAAAAAGTTTGTGACTAATTTTTTTCACAATTTTGAACACTTAGCGACTCATGTATTCACAATTTCAAACAGGTCACGACTCATTTTTTGCACAGAATGAGTGGGCCAAGGCCGCTTCACAATGATGGGGAAAAAAGCCCTGCTAGTGAATTGTTTGGCTTAATATTCTATAACCTGTGCCTTTTGTATTGGGAAAAAAAGCGTGATAAACCATGAAATTGGGAAAAAAATTAATATTATTATGATTAAAAATAACAATATTCCAATTGTTTATAAGAGCATGTTTGATTGCATGTTTAATTTATAGTCTTAAGTGCTAGCGAATTATATTGCTGTATTATAAACTCAATAAACCAATGTTTAAGTGTATGTGAAAAACTGGGCATCATTTTGGGAAATTTTGGTCAGATAATAGATTTTGGGGAAATTTTGGTCAGATTTTTGGAAAAATAGTTACTTTTTGCCATTGGGAAACAGCCTTAAGAGGCTGTAATTATAGGCCATAAATCACTGCTGTCAAAAGTGAATTTGAACAAAAAGATTTACCTTTTTGAAAAATTAGATGGGGTGATGTGAAGCTGTGCTGGGATGTAGAGGGAGACGAATATCTTGGGCGGTCGAGAGGCAGACAAAGACTCGGACGGGTGCCCCTGACGAGGCTAGAACTGTGCCGCCAAGAATTTGGGCGAATGATCAAGACCCATCCAAATGTGTGGTCGCAACTTACAAGTTCGTTGTTACTGCGTTGAAAATAACAAAAATATCATAAAATAGAACAAAAAGAACAAGAGATAATATCATATATGTGCAAATAGTGTTAATCCACAACATTTATATATTAAGACTAGAAAACATTACATCTTATGTGATGCCGACACATTTATATTAATACAAAAATTTAATATATAAAAAGGTCGCCGTGGCGTAGTGGATATGGTGTCCGCCTAGCGATCGGGAGGTCACGGGTTGGAACCCCACTGGGAGCGTTCCTTTGATATCCCCCAAAGACACCAAGTACTGGTTCTAGTTCCAGGAAACGGACTCAAGAGCGTTTCAATAAGCCTAAGGCTTTCGATGCAATCGAGCTAAAATACATAGGTTTAAACTAAAAACTAATATATAAACTTGCATTAAAAAAATGTAAAAATTATCAAGAGTTTCTTTAAACCTGAACATTTTTATAATAGAATATATATGTCAAAACGACCAAATGGGTTTTCGGAGCCTAACAACCCATTCTACATATCTACAATCACCCTGACCAATGACAGTAGGGCCACTGGCACTGATCGTTGGTTTTTCAGCATGAGGATGGGAGTAAAAAAAATAGCCCGAATAATGAACAGCATGTGTACTAGTGCAGGAATAGGTAGACAGCTTACCAACCACTCAGCCTGGAAGCACATGTCATCGTGCAGAAGCTGCGGGATTCAGGATGCTGCCCCACTGATATCATGCAGATCAGTGGTCACAAAAACGTACAGAGCATTATAAACTACAGCATCATCTCTCTCCAAACACAGAAAAAAAAAAAATATTTTATCCGGCACTCAAAACTCATCAAACAAGTCTCAAAACACCATCCAATACGAAAGCATCTCCATTTCGACATCTTCTTCTCACTCACAACTGGCAGCGATTCTGAATCCCGCACAAAATCAGCTTCCTCGGGAACTTTCAGCAACTTCAGCAACTGCAAATCCAGAAACAGTCGCGTTCCCCACCTTGGACTTAACACGTGGAGGGCTGTTTTTCGGTGCAACCGTGAACATTTCAAGCCTAAACGTTTACTACGGAGATGCAAAAGTTGAAAAATGATTCACTGATATCAATTCCAATGTGCAAATGACGTTAATATCCAGTTCCGTTTTGTTATTGTGTTTAATTGTTCAACTTTTTCAGGTCTACAAGTTCGCTTTGAAAATAGCCGTTATCGTACACTTACAATGTCGAATGTGTCATCATGAAAAAATATTGTAATTGTATTTTTAGTGCAGAAATTGTAATATAAACTATCGATTTCTCACTTCATTTTTTTATTTTGTTAAATTATGTGCGTTAAAATGTAATTGTTTGTTGTTTACTTACGCACTATTTCGTATGAATATGCATTGCAGAATTCGCCCAAGTAGCGGATGTAATCAGGCCGCTTCATTTTTACTACCGTACTTGTATCAATAAAATTTAGCGGTTTTTGTTTTTTTGTTATCTTGTTTATATTTTCTTATTTGCTTTAAATGTGGCATAATAAATAGAATATATGGTTGGTGACTTTTGATATCATGTGATATCAGACTCGTCCGATATGGCGTGTGAAAAGTCTCGGCAAGCCTCGCCTTTTCCTACGCCATATCAGCCTCGTCTGATATCACATGATATCAAAAGTCACCAACCATATATTCTCTATATATTTCGAGCTAGTGGAAAAAATAATTGGGCATTTCAACAAAGAATGTTAATGTAATACTAAAAATTATACTGATAATTTCACTTTATTCCCTAGCTTATTTCCATGTATTGCATTATCTCGCTTTACATTAATCTGAAAGCCATGAATTCCATGTAAAGCGATTATATCCGTGAGATTTATGCTGTGACAACATTGTTCCTTATCTGTTTACTCCAAACTACTTGTTTTTAGATGAGAAGTAGTATTACTCTTTGTGTTACTCATGCAACCAAAGCATATAACAATATACTTAAAAAATCGGCATACTTTCATATCATCTTTATATTGGGAACACAATGAAACTACATTGGTATGCAAATTATTCCTAATTTGCGGCGGCAAACAGTCGGAGATTTATCTCGAGCGAGAAATAGAATTACCAAGCACAGGGCTGCTAAATGAGTGTCGCTATTCTCCAGTTTGCTCAACACAATGTTGCAATATCGCGTATGGCCTTTGTTTAATCTATCAGAGACAAACTTAAACGTTAAATGAGCTCGGTTGTCCATGGTATCTCAGTTCTCCGCTTATTTTAAATGCATAATTGTATATACTGCAACGAAAGATCCACTTAATATCGCCCTCTAGCCTGCATCATCTGAAAAGGCAGTAAAAGAATGGTTTAACAAAAATGCATATCAAAATAAGGTCGACATGTCACAAAATATGTTACTTAACTTAAAATAGTACTGGAAAGGGATGATACACATTATATTATCTCGTACATCAGCCACCCCACAACCCATCCTTATAATTCGGTGAATTAATTTAGTTGATCGGTAGGTTTTTTGTACAGCATTATGATATTTCTACAGTAAGGAACGTGATTCAGAAAACACTTATATTGCACCACATAACATGATATAAAACTATAATATTGAAGTACACATATACTCTTTATTAAAGATGGGTAGGTATTTCGTGTCAAGCTCTTTAACATAGGAAAGTGCTGTTTGTCAATTGGAAGTCAGGTCCCAAAATGTGCTTAAAAGGAAGTCAATTCCAAAAAGGGGGGGGGGGTAACCAATACTATTTGGCAATGAATTAGTAATCAGAGATAAACCGGCGTCGGTAAAATTAAATAATCATGATAAAAGTTATATTTTACTGTACACCTGCGTCAATACTGTGTATTATAAGAGAAAATGATATGTGTACATCCAATCTCTCGAACGTCACGTAAGTAGACAACAGATTTGTGGACGGTTTTCCTTCAATATTTTTTTTATCCCGACCACTACGATATCTAAGCAAACAACCGAGGGAAGCACAAACACCGTAGAGCCAAAGGGGCGTATTCATCTAAAATGAATATAAATACAAAGTGGCTTACCGGGTGAAAAATATCCGCTACTTCTTCACAAAANCCCCCCCCCCCCGTGTAAAAGGGGTCGGTCATTTCTAATGTGTTGAACCATATGATTGGATGTTGATTAGTATCAACCAGAACATATTTCGAAAGACAGTTGTGTAAAAAAAAAGAAGAAAGAACGATTTGTTAATAATGCATAGCATCCTAATTGTGAGTTATTATACGCAACAAATCACCATATTTTACAATCATTTTAATTCCAAACGTGTACGTTTAAGTTTGCAACGAGTACCATTAGAGCTTCGTTACGCCATAGTACTTATAATTGTCAAAGTAAATGGCATGACCAGAAACATTATTTGATTTAGCGTATTGAATTCAAATTTGTGAACTAAGAAGACGACCTACTTGTGCATTTGAAAAACTGGTTTTTACCGTGCCTCTGGTCATAAACTTTTCATTTAACCATCTAAAAGCACACAACCTCAGTCGTATCTGTACTTTCCTTTACTATATTACATTATGTGTATCATTCTTTGGTCTTTCATTCACCATCGAGCACAATGTTTTATCCCTCTTTTGTCTGTCATAGAACTGGGTTTATGGAAAATACAATTTATGCTTTGTGTATACTAATTGACTATTGCTTACTTTCAAATGAAAGAAATGCGTTTACAACTGGTAATACGATCTTCATGGCTCGTTTAGTAGAAGAACGAAAATATTGATCCCAATTCTATTTACATAATTCGGTTTAACCAGACACGTCGATCTTATTTGAACCTCACCTGGGTGTTTTGTCAATACTTTACTGATTGTAGTGTTTTGTTTACAGATTCTTAAATCAATGTTGTAGGATTATCATGATGCGTGTTCTGTTGCATGGTAAATACAATATTAATCGGAGTAATTTTTACTATAGTTATTTTATTAATAAACACAATACCGATAGCGATAATACGTGAGAAGTTGGTGTCTGTAATACGTTGATAAATCAAAGTATGCACTACTTTTCAAGAAGCCACAACAAAATTGTTTGTATTTTCGATAAGCATTTTGAATGCTTATATTATACATTATATGTTTATGTTATATTCAAAATATTATAAAATTCTCGTTTGGAATTAATTTTCATGTGGTACAATAAACTTAAACAAACTTTATCATTCCATAATTGATGGTAGCGATGCTTTAAAACAGATTGTGAAAACTTTTACTTAATTATTTGGTCTAGATGTTTTATATGAGTAGAAAGAACTATGTGTACACGATATATATATACCATACACATCGGTGCAAAACACATTTATTTGATTATACAATAATGGTAGATTCAACGTATTCACTATATTTAATTGTGTAACGTGCATTAATAGTTATTTTGGTATTTATCTTTTTTTAATGATTAAATATGAAATATTGATAATTGTTATCATATTGTACATGTGTGTAAAATGTATTATAATAATACCCACATTTCAAATGCAAAATATATTGAAAACAATACATGTAGACTCACATGAGCGAACACAGCAATAAATTCTATATTCAAGTTCGTTCAATATCGTACATACGTGTGTTGCTTAAACAAATAAAGATAACGTGTGTTCACTATAAATTGTGCTTCATCTAAAGCGAATATAACATTCCTCAAGAATGTCTGAAATTTATAACCATTAATTATGATTTCTCTGACACTGGGGATACAAGAAAAGACGGCGATTTCCGTTTTTTTCTCACGGACAGGAAAATGTGCGGTATAACGGAAGTCAAAATATTTGATGTTGTTATTTGCGACAGTCTTTAACATACCAAATATTATGAATTTCTTATCGATATACAATTGTGTTAAACAATATGTATACACCTATCTAGCATGAGCTATTGTTAATGGATACATGCTAAAATGATTAGTATATTGATCCTTTATTCCAACCCAACATTTGTAATAGATGGGAAAATAGCGAGTGCAGTTTGATACATGTTTAACATTCCGGATCAGTTGCGAACATTCCACCTTCTGATCCAAGCACAACGGTAGTAAATGTTTCAATCAATTCCGGTGGAGTTTGTTTGCGTGCAAACTACTCATCTTGATATAGGCTACAACCAGCCAATCAGACTTTGTGCTCTTATTATATATCAATCAACAGAAGCAACAAAACAGAAACAAAAATCCGATTTAACATGTCTTTCTTGTTCTTTAGTATCGGTATACAGTTAGACAATTATAAGGACATCGAGTCGAATACATTTTTTGTATCGATATCTAACCAATGCATGTAATCAATCTATTATGCGGTGGAGTCACACCCCGTGTACTGTTATGGTTGTCGAAAAAGAGCTATCAATAGTGTTTCATGTTAATGGAAAGTGTCAATTGAAAATGATACAACATATATATCGCAGTGATTTAAACTATAATAAGGTTCATAATACATTATTAGCACAGATCTTCGAAATACTGTAAATAAAAATTAAATGCTATGCCGTCAATGAACTTGGATGACCAACAGGCGATTTGTTTCAGACAACTTTATTAAATATATGCGTCGTGTTTATATATGCATGAGTGTACATATGTTATAGCTTACTATATTTTCTTTTAATAATACATTAACTGTCGATAAAATTGTATTTTGCATATTCTTTTTTGCTAAATAACTGATCAATAAACGTGCAATTATAGTTGTTTTAAATATGATAATGTATTAGGGAATGTGTGTTGTGTATGCATTGTTACCTTAGTACTGTGATTTATATATGGACAAATACATATAGAGGAAAGTATGTGTGGATATGGCTACTTATATATTTACTGTTCATATTTGTAGATATAATCGTACTTGACTGATTGTGTTTACGATGGTGTTTTTGACATTACTGAATAATACTTGCCATTATTGTCAATGTTTGATCTAATGGAAATATGTGAATATGTCAACATAACAACATCGACAAGTGGTCACGTACCTTAAACAATAGATTAGTACAACACTTATTGCTTCTGCTCTTGTTATTGGCCATTTATTTGCTCCATTAGTATGGCAACATAATGTTAGTTGGTATACTTTGTATGGGCACTTCATTGGAAAACACAATTGTTGGAATTTGGTCATTGTTTCAACCGCTATTGTTGAAACCTACAATGCTTTGGTATTAGCGTATGTTAAGAAAAGGCATAAAACAACGTGACTTTGGACTTGAATACTTATCTAAAATTGTGATAATATTTTGAAAATAAATAAAAAAATACATTTCTCAAGTTCTAACGAAGTGATGCGGTTTTGCATTAACATTATACCTAGTTGTAACGATTATTTGCAAGAACAACAATGACTGTTTATGTACGACAACAATGTATAAGTACATCAGAACTTATTTGACTAACGGACAAATATGTCCGAGAAAATAAAACCAATAAATTCAGTAAACATGTACTTTGGATACAAAATAATTTCTTATTTAATTACGTCAGTATGAGCATTATTCTCTTGACATTAAATTTGGAGCGATGGTTCCCATGAACGCGATACACTTTTGCTATTCCTGACGGTTGGTTAATCACCTGCATGTGCCTTTGTGATCCATAGCCGTAGTTTGGTAATATATTTCACTGACAGCGTGCACGTAGTTACATGCTATTTGATGAAGGCGATATATAAGATAGACATATGTTTCCTTATTATGTCCATGATATAATCTATGTATAAACATGTTAATAAGTATAAATACTTTCATAAACTCTGCGATTGATCTAACGGTAGTGTTGATATACTAAGGCTGAACGCTTTTTAAAGAAATATACACTATTTAAGTCCTTAAATACTGGTGTAACTTCTTTCTTCAAATGCAACCAGCGTTATAAACATCGTATATAAATTGTTGACAAACCATGCGACCAACGGTCATACATAAAACAACGAAATCTGGGATTGGACCTGGAATACCATTATCGAAAGCATAGTTATGTCAGACTTAAGAATTACCTAAAACATAAATGAAGACAACCTAACACTACTTACACAAAGGATAGAAGACCTTTACACTTAAACATTGCTCATCAAAATCAATCATTATGTCCGTCTATCTAGTTTCTGTCTTTTTGAAACAGAGTTTGACATTTGAAACATATTTAGATAACATAAATGAAACATAATACAGAAACGCTTTAAGTAAATTCAGGATATCAATAACAGATAGGACTCGGAAAATGACGATGCCATAAAATTACACGACCCAAACGTAAATGTAAATTATGTAACATGTAAACTAGAGAAAGTTATTTATATAAGTTGTTATAAATTATTATATTAATGGTCAAAGAAAACACATATTTGTTTTTATCAATGTGTTAACAACAATTTACAGATTTCGAAAGGTGCGCATAAAGTCATACATTTTATCATATTCGAGATCGCCGGTCTATTCACTTGATTATTTCTTTGTCCAATACTGTTTCCTGTTGGACGAAACCATAACTCAAATTTGGGAGGATAGGCTGAGCCGGTCTGTATAAAAACCGGGCTGAATGCATGTGCGTTAAGGTTATTCGGAGATTACCCTGTGCGGTCCGCGGCACTTCTCGCCTAAACATGCTTTTCGTTAACCATTGTACGAAGCAGCAGTTCACACAGGCGTATCTAAATTGTAACTTTACACACATGCATTAGGCCCAATTACCCCCAGATCTAGGCTTAAGACGTGATTAACAATTACTGTAGTTGTAATTATAATAATTAAGCAACGGTGTTACACCAATTTACACTAATCTTGGGAAGCAATACAAGAATATTGCAAAATCGACCAGATAATACTTCAGTTGAGTTTAATAGTTCAAATCCAATCGGCGTTATATAATTATGTATTATGTTGTCTAAACAACCTGCCTTCAGCAATCACAGAGATTGACACCTGTAGCACCTTTTTCCCCAGTATGTTAACCATGTGATCTCGTAAATAAGTTGCATATGTCGGTTACATATTTCTACACAATGCTGAATATTACTGATCTTATTTCCCATATAACCGCATGCGGTTCATACGACAAAAGTAGTGTTTGATAAACGTAAAGATACCACCGTATTATCGATTCAATATGCAAATTTAATCTATCTCTGAACATTGAATTGAAAGTGTTGAATCCCACATAGGCGATTAAATTACGGTTTGGATATCAACTGTAGTTGCCAATGAGCTGCGTTGAAACATAGTACGAGTAAGCATGAAAATAATTACAGGTTCTCTGGTACGGAGAAATAAACGGAGAGAGGTTTTCGTATTATTATCGCAATGTTTAACTCCTGGAAATATTGACTCTCGTGAATTATAGACTCTTGTCATGAGCTAAGCATAAAAAATAAATATACAATGTGGGTTGTTTCTTTCGATAAAATAATGGCTTACATGTAAACAAAATTCACATATTTGCGCCATTTGGATCCATGTTAGCCTTTGTACGATAGCTCAGTTTGAGACTACGTGCAAGTAATAACATGTGTTTTATACGAATGATAAAAAGGAACGACAAATGTTTAATTTTTATTTCCATGATATAAACGTACTAGATGTATAGACTAGTTGAGATCCTGGCAGAAAATCTGTGATTTATAACAGAAGTATTGTTACAGATGTATATTTCGTCTAGTTTGCGGGCATTAAACAACGTTGTTGGCGCACCAAGTCATCTTTAGCTTTGATAAATGGTTTGCGGAATAGTTTTGTTTAAGTCGAATGCAAAACACTCTATACATGTTGAAATATTATCATCACCAAAATGTGAACGTTTCAATCTCACATCGTGCTTAAAAAGCTAATAGTGAACACTATTCCAGACATTATTATTACTTTAAACAGTTTGTACACGCGTAAAAATGAGTGCAAGTCATATAAGAAAACATAAGTACATGCTATACATGTTAAATAGGGCTTGAATCGTATCTGCCGTGTATATAATTTGTTGTATGTTTATTTGCTCACGTGTATAATTGCATAATCTCGCTTAACATTGCCTTGAGAGCGATGCATTCCCTATTAAGCTATTAAATCCGTTCGATTCCTGGTGGGTCTGTATATGCTATTATGATCCGTAGTCGATATGTGATAACACAGTAACGAGACGGCGTGCAAGTAATTTCAAGTTCTCTGACAAATAAGATGAACGGATGTTTCCGGATAATTTGCAGGATAGTAACTCATTAGAAATATAAGCTTGTGGGATGATGAGTCAATTATTATTATGTCGGAGAATGCGTGATTTATGACGGAAAAAGTGTAACGAATATATATGTCAGTACGTAAGAAACTGTATAATTATTAAAGGATGCGTATTCCAAACATCAACTTAGCGTCTCATTTCTTTTGAAGAAATAATATTGTCAAATCAGATATGTGTACATTTCGAGGAGGAAGTCATCTAATTACATGTTATATGATAAGTATGTCTATGGAAAACATACAAACGCATTTCGCTTAAAAAGAGTTTAAACAATGCTCATAAAACTTGGATTTGTTGTTAGAAGATACATGTGAAAGATATCCACAATTTCGGGAAACATTCTATTGGCCATGCAATAGTATTCGTTATAAATCAATGTCAGTTACACACGCACGCTTCTCGTTACGTGATAGACCAATGCAAGTGATCACGGTTATAAGCAGATATGTGATCAAACTGACGCGTCAATAGATCCGTACAGTTAACGTGATATCGGTTATGCTAGCTAGGATTAGGCATTTTAGTTTCAACCTATTATAGTGCTGTTGTATATATGTTATTGAAAGCAGTTCTGGAGAAACAATCTACGTTGAAAATCGTCACTAAAGTGTATTAAATACATGTGACGAAGGTACGAAATTAAGTTAATTGTTAAATCATGAATAACATAACTGCACAAGGGAATCTGGGAAACACTTTATGCACATTCATTACGTCCGGTTTTCCCTGAGCGCGGCTCTAATGAGTGTTTTAAAGTAGTTTTAATTCAGATAAAGCGTATAACAATACCAATTGTAACAGCATGGTGTCTACTTACACGAATCGCAGAATAGCAAAAAAGGAAATTGGAAACACATTAATGTGTTTGGAAGTTATGACCACTGTTGCTCGGAACCGACATTTCAGCTGAGCGAAATCGAAAGGCATATTTTAATTAATATGTTTACATATATTGCGCCTAACCTATACGGAATTATACAATTCTGTTTGCAGTCTTCTAAACATGCATTCAGTGATCATATAGATTATACACATGTAGCATCATTTGACTTCACTATATTAACCATGTAATCTTTGTTTATAACTTTCATGATGTCAAATGAGTTTGCAACTATTACATTCATGTGCTTTAATTGTCCATACAACCGCATGTCTGTGGTTCATACAACAAAAGCATTGTTGATAAACGTTAAGAAGCCATCGTATCATCGATTCATTATGCAAATTTGTTCTATCTCTTAACATTGAATTGGAAGCCATGAATCTCACAAAGGCGATTTAATTACCGACGGTTTGGATATCAACTGTTGTTGTCAATCAGCTGCATTGAAAAATAATTCGAGAAAGCATGAAAGCCATTCTGTGATACTGAAAAAAAAAATTAGTATAGATAAGATGTGTGTATTATTCCTGCAAAGTTTGTCTCCAGAAAATATTTATCTTTTGAAATGTTAGCTATCGTGATGAGCTTAGCCTATACAATACATATTGAAATTCGGGCGATCATATATGTTCGCCAATTTGATCCATCATTGCCACTATATGATAACAAAATTCGAAACTGCGTGCAAGTAATTGCGCGTTCAATAATGCGGCATACATCGTTCTCATATATTGCGAACACAATGCAACTACATCGGTATGCACATTATTCCTTATTTGCAGCAGCAAACAGTCGGATATCTATCTCGAGCGAGAAATAGAATTACCAAGCACAGAACTGCTCAATGAGTGTCGCTATTCTCCAGTTTACTTAACACAATGTTGCATTATCGCCTGTGGCCTTTGTTTAATCTACTAGGGACATGGGGCGATAAAAGGATCAACGCCTGATTTCCGCCTGTTTTCCTCTTTCCCGTAATGCGCAGAGAAATGTCTTTGATTTGCCTTTTATTTGCAAACGCATTAGCGAATCGCTAACAGTATGGGGTCACAATGAACGTCGACAGCACTAACGATCGTTTGGAAGACACATTACAAGATGCTGTGTTTTTAATCGGTATAATTATACCGCATGTATTTGACAGAAGTATTATTTTCAATGGATGCATGGTGAGTACATGGATGTTTTATTAGCATGTAGGCTCAATTATCTTATTGTAACCGGGCAAATTCAATCAATGAATTAAAAGCAAACATGCATTCACAACACAAATATAGTTATATCAAAAACAAGCATTGGCGTGATGTTTTCCTACTTCGTACCTATTGCTTGGTATTCATGAATTGTAGAATACATTACACGCGTGGTAAACTGAATCTCATATATTTAACAAATACAAACATTAACCTACTTTAATGAATCTTCGTCAATAAAGGGACACCCACATTCACATAAAAGTGATATATGCACAGTTCTTGTCGTTAATAGACAGTTATATGAGAAAGATCTTTTAATCAATTTAGATAATTGGCGATTATATTAAGTGTATGTGTACTAATACAAAACAGACATGCTATTTGAAATGTAAGAAACGTGTACTATATAAAGTAAACCAAGCAAGTTTTATGTATTATGTATCAATTAAATGTATTCCGATTATATCAATTAAATGTATTTCCCACTCTATTAATTACACGGATTGCCTTTCGTGCAGAATTATATTGCGCTGTATAACTCGTATTTCTTTACAATTTATAAATATATAATTTATGTATAAAACAGTCCGTATGCCGTAATACGTTTTGTTACATGATCTGTACATATTTAGGCCTTGCAAGTCGAGCGAAAATATCGTAAATGGTCAAATCTAGAAACACAACACCTAAGTGATCAGAACTATTCTTGGTAGGTGCTTAAGGTAGTAACACTGGGTAGCAGTATCAAGCGGAGTCTTATAGTGGATGTATTGTCAAGTGGATAATTGTCTCTTACAGAACCACAAGCTTTTGTCTAAAATAGGTTGCGGAAGAAAAGTCTTTATTGAACACTTGATTGTTACAACATTTACCTGGAACTTAGACTATATCTCAAATACACGTACTGCATTTCAAATGAATGACATGAACAACACCATTTAAGAAATACAAATAGAATAGATGTTAAAAAAAATATTCTTTATGATGCGCACTAAAACACCATGTGATATAAAATTGCATTGATTGTAACTTTATACATATTGTTTATAAGCGTTTGATTAACAATTTATAACAATGTTTGGTTTTCAATGAATGGAATCAAAAAGAATCACTCAATATACTGACAAATATTGTTGTGTATTTAAAATGATAAATAAGATTTCTTGTGTTTATGTATATGTAAACGCATTTATAAAAATATCATTTTAATTAAACTTACATTTCATATATATATGTTATCCTACTGTTTATATGTAGCAAGTGAATATTAAGTTTTCTATGTACAATATCATCGTGTTGTAAATACTACATGTATACATATTAAACTGGTTTACTTGATGGTAGATGACATGTTAAGAAACAATATTAGATTGTGTGTATTGAATGTGCATTGTGTGAGCTAGGTAGACAACTTAACTGAGTATTTGAACAAAAAACAACAATATTTTTACGTTTTACGATGCATCTTGCCATTACATATTCACCTAATATAAAATCACGCAACCTCAGTTGTTCATGTATGTTCAAACACCATCGAATACAATTTTTATCAGCCATTAGGCTTTAATACAACTGGGCTAATTAGTAATACTATTATTGCATCGTTTATAAAGATTACTCATCATTTTCTAAAAGCAATACCTTGCATTTACGACTGATAATATATTCCAAACTTATGTGAATTTCATGACTTGTAGTAGAAGAACGATACGATTACAATAGTCGGTTATACTAGACATGCCGAGCTCATTTGAACATCATTGGCGTGTTTTGGCAATACGTGACGGATTGTTTGTTGTTTGTACAATGTCTAGAACAAATGTTCTCTTGTTGGATTAACATAACGCGTATTCTATTGCATTGCGGATTTAATATTCGTAAGAATAAGTTGTATTATATTGGTTTCGTATTTTTAAATGTAGATACAACACTTACAATTGAGCATGTGGTATATGTAATACGTGGATATAGCCTCCATCCAAGTTTATTATGTGGTCAAAGAAAGTTACAAAATCTAGATCATTCTATAGTTGATGCTAGCAAAGCTTTGAAACAGACTTTGTAAACATACAGTTTAATTTATCAATTCATCTCGATGTGTTATATGATTAAAACAAATGTTTGTACTATATATATGTACCCTAGAGCATTCGTGCAACACAAATAACTACATTGAAACGAAGATTGTGGATTCAACGTTTAATTAACCGATTTATTAATCGGGCCACTGCAATAAATTCCATATTCCATTGTGTTCATGTGTGTGTTGCAGCGCGATTTGATGATAATCTATGTTTACTATTTATTGTGCTTCATATGGATTTAGAGCGTTAATTTTCACAAGAATGTCTGAAGCTTAAAACCCTTCGTCTGACACTGGAGATAAAAGGATAGACGTCGATTGCAATACGTTTCTCACGAAGTAGACCTGGTACAATATGTATGCTGTTATTCGGTTGTGATGTATATACATCTAGTGAATCTGTAATTTTTAACTTAATCGATCGTCAAATTGAAATTAATCCGTGACGCTTATCCATTCACTCAGTCGCAATTCTAACGAAACACCATGTAGTAGTAATGTCTGATACACGGGATATGGTTTCCTCTTGGTACTTGATATTTTGATATTTGAGATAATTACAATCACTCATCCATGAAGATATGACTGGTCACTGCAATGGCTCGAAAAGGGTTTGCATTGGGGATAGCATTGTGCCAACCAGAACATATTTCGAAAAATATTTTTGTACAAAATAGATTTCAGAAAAATGATTTAAAATAAATAATTATGCTTTATGATGCCCGCTTAAAAATATTATTTCACAATCATTTTAATTGCCAACGTTTACGTTTGGTTTACACTTTATTACTACTTCTTGGTTGCAATTTATACCAAAATGTTCACTTTACATCATAGTTATAGACATCTTAATCGATCGTGAATGGCATGTTTATAAATAAAAGCTGATTTAGTGTATTTAATTCATATGTGTTAGCTAGGTAGATTACCTAACTGTGTATTTAAAAAAGGGTACTTTTGGTATTACCGTTTTCATGTAAACTAACATAAGATCACATTAACCTATGTGTTTCTGTATTTTCATTCACCATGTTACATTATGTTTTTGAAATCTTTAGGCTGTCATACAACTGGTTTGGGGAAAATACTATTATTTCATTCTGTATAATAATTACCTTTTGCTAATTTTTAAAGCAAACCATTGTTTTTACGACTGGTAAAACGCTACGGCGTAATGTCAGGTTCATGGCTCGTTTATTAAAGAAAGATACTATTAAACCACATCGTTCTTACATTAGTCGTTACAACTAGACAATTTGATCATATGTGAACATAAAGGGGTGGTTTTGCAATAAGTGACCGATTGTATATTGTTTTACACTGTCTAAAATCAAAACTTTGAAACAGATTGTTTGTGAATGTTACTTGATCACTGTGTCGCTATGTTTTTTTGTTATGAATTAAACTAACATATGTGTTTTTGACCCCTAAAACCTAGGTATAGACATCAAAACGATCACATTTGAGTGGATAATTACATAGTTATTATCATAAATTGGTATTGGCGGTCATTTGTGTGGCCATCTTGAAAGAAAAACTGTCTGGAAGTCCTATTTCGGTTAAATTTTGATATGTTATAAAGTACCTTCCACCCTACCAGGATAAGTTAAACTACTTTTTTTAGCATTNTCTTTTTTTTTTCTTTTTTTTTGGGGGGGGGGGGGGGTCAAAGTGTATATTGACCCTACTTTATTGATATTTATATACATTCAATAGCAATTAATACCATAATAATACAAACAATTCAAACGCAAACTATATAACATACAAAACATGTAGACTACAATTATCGTACACAGCAATTAATTTCATATTCAATTACATACATACGTTTGCTGCTGAAAAAAATGAGAGATACGGTCTGTGTACTATTTATTGGGCTTCGTCTATTGCAGTTTCTCAATAATGTCTGAAATTTTAAACATTTATCTGACACTTGAGATAAAACCATTGACAGCGATTTCCGTATTTCTTTCACGGACAGAAACTAAATTTACTACAAAATGGTTGATGTAATTGTTTTTATATATATATATGTCTGGATTTGTATAATCTGTACGGTTAATCGAAAGTAACAAACGTTTGAAGTTGTTATTTGCGACAGTTTTAAACATGCCAAATATGAGTTATATCGTATCGATGTACAATTTGAGTTATATGTTAAATAATTTGTATACACATATCGAGCCGGATGAGCTATGTTTAATGTACACATGCTAACATGATTCATATAAAACGATGCTTTATTCCAAATCAACATGTGTAATATATGAGGGCATAGCGAAATCTTGTTGAAACATGGTTAGCTTTCGAGACCAGAATCGATCATTCCACTTTCTGATCCCAGCAAACCGGTGGTATATGTTTCAATCAATTCCAGTGGTGTTTGTTTGCGAGCTACCTACGTATCTAGAGTTAGGCTTCCATCGGCCAATCAGACTGTATTCACCTGAAATATAAATCAACAGAAACAACAACAAAAAACGTTCACGGTAAAACACGTCTTTTCTGTTCGTTAGTGTTGTATTAACAGTTTGACAATGAGACTCAAATCGAGTTTAATACAATGTTTTTTATGGGTATCAAACCAATGTATGTAATACATCAAAATGTAATGGAATTATACACCATATATAGTAATGGTTGTCGAAAAAAACGCTAAGAATTGTTTTTAACGCAAATAGAAGGAACAATAATACAACATGTATCATGTAGATATTCCATATAATAACGTCCTTATTACATGATGATTAAGCAGTTGTGAGAAACTGTACATATAAATTACATGCAATGTACATGCATTATGCCGTCAATGTCATTGAATGTACTTCGATGACCAAGACGCTGTTCCAGACGGTGATTTGTTTAGAAAACTGTATTTGCTATATATGTATGGTTGTATATGCATGTGATTAAAAATGTTAAGTTTTACTATATATCCTTATTTTATGTATTAACCGACGAAAAGTTGTCTCTTTATGTTCGTTTTGCTAAATAACTAAGTTTTTACTGATCTATATACGTCCATGTATAGTAGATGACCCGGTTATTCGTATGCTAGTTTACCAGGTTAGTGCGTTTTGTGTGTGATTGTTTACCTTAAATCTGTGTTTCATATATGCACACATACCATAAAAAAATAGTGTGTGTATGGTAGCTTAAATATTATCTGTTCATATACGAAGATATTACCGTATATGATTGCCTTTGATTTAAAGTATTTATTTATTGTTGACATTACTGTATAATATTACAATTGTCAATGTGTGGTCTTATGTAAATATGTTAAAATGTGAACAAAAAAAGGTCAGGCAATTGGTGACTCGTCGTACATAAAATGCTAGAGGGGAATAACGCTTCTGCTTCTGCTGAATTTTATTGAACAAGTATAATAAAATAGTATAATTTCAAGTCATATGCTATTGCGTGTGCATGGCCTACTTTGTTCTCTTGAAATTCAGTGGATAAAACAATTGTAAGAATAGGTTATTGTTTCTTCCGCTATTGTTGAAAGCTAAATCGTTGTCTTAATGAGTGTCTGTTACAAAAAAGCATAGCACAGCGTGACTTTGGACCTAAATTATGGTAATATGTTGAAAATAATAAAAACGAATTCCTCAAGTGCTAACGAAGCAATGATATATTGCTTTCATAATTAGTATATTAGGAAATAGTATTTGACAACACAACACAGAATGTAAATGTACGACAATGATGTCAAAGTATATCATAAATAAGCTAAACTACTAGAAAAATAAAAACATATTTCCGCGAAAGAACACCTATAAATTCAGCATAATTCGAGACAAAATAATTTCTTCTATAATAACGTCAGTTTGTACATTATTCCCTTTGCATTTAATTGGAAGCGATGATTCCCATGAACGCGATAGACTATTGCTATTCCTGATGGTTGGTTGATCCCCTATATGCGCCTGTGTGATGCATAGACATAGTTTTGTAACAAAGTTTCACTACAGCGTGCAAGTGAATTACACATTATTTGATGAAGGCGATACATAATATAACCATCTGTTGCTTCATTATGTCCAGGATATATACTATATAAAATACATAAACTTGTTTATAGATCGATGTTATTTCAGACATTCTGCGATATATATAACGCACGTATTGCCACAATAAGGTCGTTTCCTTTGTAAAATATTAAAATTCGTTAATTCTTGTAAAAACTACACAATTCAAATAAAACAGCGCTATAAACACCGTATGTAAATGTTGAAAAGCGATGTGAACAACGGTTAAACATATAACATTGAAATCTAGGCATGGCCTGTAAACACCATTCTAGAAAGAATAGTCATGTCAGACGTATTGAATACCCAAAACAAAATTGAAGCCAATCCAACACTTTTTACACAAAGGGTAAAATACATTTACACTTAAACATGGCACAAAGAAGTCCATAATTCTCTCTGTCTATCTAGTTTTTGTCTTTTTGTTATGCAGAACTTGACATAAGAAACATATTCAGATAAAATAAATGAAAAATATCAAAGTAAATTGCGGATATAATTACCAGCTAGGAAGCAAAAGGGGACGATGCCATACAATTCAAAGACACACCCGTAATGTAAATTATGAAACATGAACACATTAAAAATTAAAAAGTGATTTTAGTTTATGTTTCTTGTTATTAGTGCCCCTTACGACAAAAAACATGTAAGCACTGGATAGCAAGCTTCATAGAAGAGAACGCAATCCTGGACAAATATTATTCTAGATATTCACTATCTGCATATATTTCACATTACGGTGAAATAACGTAACTATATTAAACATTTTCTCTTTCGATTGGACGCGAAGAATCCGTGAATGCGGTAAATATAGTGCAATTCATGGCGGTTGGTCGATCAATCGGTTAAGCCATTTGGATCCATGATATCCGCTATATGATAGCTTAGTTCTAGACGGCTTGCAAGTAATAACGCTTTCTTTTATACGAAGGATAAAAGGGAACTACACATGTTTACGTATTATTCCCAGGCTATAAACTTAAAAGATATATAAACGTTGTTGATGAGTCTAGGTCCTGACTGGATATGTGATTTATAACGGAAGTATTGTTACAGATGTATAGTTCGTTTAGTTGTCCTGTATTAAATAACGATTGTGATGTACCGAGTCTGCTTATGCTTTGATATACACTTGTAATTTTCTTTTTGATGCCAAATATACAAAGCTTTATATGACATACCTTGCAAAACCATCATCATACAAGTTCACGTTGTTTAATGCCAAAACTATGTGTTATAGCTAATATTGTGCATTATTCCCGATTATATCATTTTTTTAATTCGCTCGTAAGGCGGAACGATGAAACAATCATACTTTGTTTTCAATTATTTTATTAAAATAGACTGATATAAACGTAAGAATCAAATAATTACTATTGTATTGATTTATTTTCGTACGTCAAGTTATTTTGTAGACGTGTGTTTACAAAACTGAACCTATCACGGTAACTTGGTACAATTAAGGATACTGGATGATAACGTTTGTTTTTATGTATTGTATAAAGTACTTCTTAAATTATCACGAACACGAGATTTTAAAGGATCATATAATAAACCATGATGAGGTAACATATGACGTTTAAATACATACTTAACGTAATGACGCCGCGTATTCATTAATTGATTCAAAGACGTAGTATTGCTTCACTGATATAGATGTTTGTTTTATGAAAGGAAAATAATAATAATTGCAAATACATTTTAACAATGTATTCATAAAAAAGTTACTGTTGCGCTTTACAAGAATTATAGTAAAAAAGTTAACAATATGCCCGTTAAAACATTATGCATTAATTATATGTTTTAATTTAGAATTTGATTGCGTGCGTTTTTTAGTGCAAGAATAGTAAAATGTATTACCCAAAAAAACACATAAATATTTGAAATCCGTTGCTCAACGCCCAAATTTCCTTTTTATGTACATGATAAACCTACCGCGTGCCGAGTTTGAAATGAAGAATTGCTCAGTTGGTAATGAATAACATTATTTTAATCAAATCGTTGAACACATTGCACGAACGTTTGAAATCGATTGCAAAATGCCACGACTATCATACATTTATATTTGTATAAATTCATAACAAATACAATAAATATAATTTTAGACGCAGCAATTGTCTTCGCCGTTTTAATATAAATGTGTGTTCGTATATTTGAAGAATGTACAACACGATACCTTAGACTGTTTGTATAAACACATGTTCCAGAAAAGAAAGCGTCTACTTAGTTTCTGAAAAATTCGTATAAGTAGAATTTGCTGAAGAATTTTTAGTATTTCTTTACAATTAAGCAGGTTCATTCATAAAACACTCTGTAAGCCAGCTCTTATAAAGTACACATGTGTCTTTAAGTGGAGGTGATAAATCCAATTTAAGCATTTACAGAAAATCTTCCGATGATATATGCACCTGTGTACCTCACAGTCTATTTATTACAATAAATTTAAAACAAGATGTTAATATGTAAGGATATGTATTATTCCCAATATATACACTTCTAGAAAATATAACGTATGTGATGAGTATGTGTATTGCTTCCAATTCCGTGATTTATGAAAACATTTGCAAGCATGCACTAATACACAGCATTCGTCTTCCAAATAATAAACAGGCGTATCTTTGCTATGACACACACTTTTAAGAATGGATGCTTGTTCATTTCTAACACGAACATTATTCACTGATATATCTTCGTAAAGAATGCAATTTGATTTCATGTTCGATAGTATAGCTGAGTGCTGTCTTTAAAAGTACACTTTTGAACCTGGTTGAATTTTTTTAGAAAATACTTATCCTATTTACAGATGTCTTCCGGTAAACTGTCAGTGTGTATTTTCACTCAGGATATATACATATACATGTTGTTTTGTTTGTTTGATTTTTGTTTTCTGAATTGATTTTTGTGTTCAATTTTATCTTTTGTATTTAAGTTTAGAGTTACGTTGTTAATGCAACGTAATGTTAGCGTACAATTTGCAAAAATCAAAAAGAAGAAGTATTTTCTGTCATCACTTTTGTAGCACATGACAGTTTTGTCATGGAGCCGCTCATATATTTAATAATACCATCCTTATATTTGAATACTGCACCAGTTTGATATAGTTTATTGGGATCCTAAGTCGCAATATGACATCACAGTTTCGAGACGGCCTGCACGTAATTACACGTTCTCTGACAAGTAGGATGAAAAGGATGTTTCCGGATAATTCTCAGGACATTAACTTATTAAACATATTAACTTTTGTGATGAGTCTATTTTTATAACGTCTGAGAATGTGTGATTTATGACGGGCCAGAACTAGTGTGACGAATATATGCCATTAAGGAAACACGTGTATAATTATTAATGCATGCGTCTTCCGAAAATCAAGTTAGCTTCTCACTTCATTGAAAGCAATACTATTCGGATATTTGTACATTTCTAGCACGAAGTCATCTTATTACATGTTATATTATACGTATGTTTACGGAAAACGTACATATGCATTTCGCTTAAAAGCATATTTTAAAATATTCTGTTAAGTATGGGATTATCGTCAAAAAGCATTTGAAACATACCCACGTTTTCGGGAAACATTATATTTGTCATGCAATACTATTCGTTATTAAGCAATGTCAGTTTCAAATGCACGAGACTCGTTCGTTAAGAGATAAGCAAATATCATGCAATCATTCTGTGCATCTATGTGACCAGATGACTAGATCTCAATAGATACGCACAGTTTAAGTATTGCATATCGACGTGAAGAAACCATTATTTCATTGATTCATTATGCACATTATTTTTATCTGGTAACATTGATTCGGAACGATGAATCCCGCAAAAGCGATTTTATTACCGACGGTTAGGATATAACCTTTTGTTGCTAATATGTTGTGTTTAAACAAAATTCCAGAAAGAAAGCAATGTATTTAAGGTTCTCTGATAAAGAGAAATTAATGAATAGAGCGAGGTTTTCATATTATTCCTGCAAAGTTTAACTCCTGGAAATATTGACTCTTGAGAAATATCAACTCTTGTGATGAGCTTAGCTTTTACAATAAATACTCGTTGTGGATTGTTTGTTTCGATAGACTAAGAATATGACTTACATGTAAACAACATTCTAGTACATAACATACGTTAACGCATATACGAAATTCTTAGACAATGTCGTTTGGTAACTTGATAAATTAGCAGAATTCAGTTATTAATCCGCAAAGAATTCCGCAGAATCACATCGATATGCAAATGTTTCTCTTTAATGTGGAAGCAATGAATCCATGAATGCGATAAATAAATTGCGATGCTTCGCGGTAGGACGATTACAAATGTGCGCCAGTTTGATCCATGACAACATCTATTCGATAGCTAAGTTTGGGACAGCGTGCACGTGATAACACTTTCTTTGTCACGTAGGATACAAATGAACGACACATGTTTGCTCATAATTCCCAGGATATAAACTTACACGATATATACACTGTTTTGATGAGTATATATCCCGACAGGAAATCTGTGATTTATAACGGAAGTATTGTTACAGATGTATATTTCGTCTAGTTTGCGGGTATTAAACATCGTGTTTTGTAGTACCGGATATTCGTTTGATTTGATATACACTTTGCGGATTAGTTTCGTTGATATCAAACACACATTACTTTATATGATAACGTGTTCGATACCACCATCATACAATTTGATTGTTGTAAATGCCAATGCAAACTTGAATAGCTCATTATGTACATTTTTCCGGGAAATATTGTTTCTTTTAACATTTTTTTCTTTCAAATGAGACATTAATTGCATTATGCTACGAAAAAAAAACAGATTTGCATTGCTATTATAAACATTTACAATACATATATGTTTTTAGACACAGCATTTAGCCTCGCTGTTTAGCATAAAGTTGTGTCTGTATATGTGTAGCATGTACACTAATTTACCTTTGAATGCCTGTATAAACATATGTTCTAAAATAGATTGGCTACTTCGTTTCTGAGAAATTAGTAGATTTTGCCGCAGAAATGTGTTAAAGTCCTTAATAGATGTGTACTTATATTATTATTATCATTTTTTGATCAGCTATTAAGTACAAATTTGGCTAAATATAAGTTTATAAATCTACCCAAAATAAAATAAATGCATAAATTGTACACTTGTTTTGCAAATGTAAGTATTTTGTGTAGAATCACCTCAATATGAGATGTATTCCCAAAGCTTCGCATTTAATTGAAAGCGTTTAATCGCATGTAAGTGATAACACTAGTGACCTTCCGGTTTGGTGATTATATATGCACATGTGTGCCTCATAGCCTCTAAGTAATACCAATATATATATTTAACATCATGCTGTAAAATCCTTGATTTATCACTAAAGTATTGCAACAAATGTACATTTGATCTAGTTTGCATGCATGTAATCATAAAGCGGATTCTTGTTCCAATTCATAAACAGAGCCCGTATTCAACAACCCAATCTTAAACCTAAGAATAAAGAATCGACCTAGAACCAAAATACGTCCACTGTTTGGAAAAATTAGGGCTACTACTGGCGATGATGTCATTTAACAAAATGTTAAATGTTCTACATGAAAAATGATATGCTTGAGGTGGTAAATGCAAAGTTTGGCTATTTTTTTTTTTAAGTTTTAAGTTATGTTGTTAATGCAACTTAATGTGAGCGTAGAATTTATCAAAGCAATGGAAAAGAAGCTGTATTATTTTTCTGTATCACTGATGTAGCACATAACGGTTGTGTAATGGAGCCGCTCATGTATTTTATAATATCATCCAAAATTACTGCACCAGTTTGATATATTCTACTGGGATCATAAGTCGCTATATGATAATACAGTTTCGGAATGGCGTGCACGCAATTACACGTTCGCTGAAAATTAGGATGAAAGGATGTTTCCGGATAATTCTCAAGATTTTAACTTATAAACAAATATTTACTTTTGTGATGAGGCTTTTTTTTTGTTATGTCATTATGTTGGAGAATGCGTGATTTATGTCGGGAAATAGTGTTACGAAAATATATGTCATTACGTGAGCTACTGTGTAATTATTAAAGGATGCGTCATCCGAACATCATATTAACGTCTCATTTCTTTGAAAGATTTCATTTTCGGATAGGATATTTGTTCCCTTCGAGAAATATCATGTAATATGATAATTATGTCTAAGGAAAACGCATACGCATTTTGCTTAAAAATTCGTTTACTCTTTCTAAATATTGTATTTGTCGGTAGAAATTAAATAGCAACATATCCACAGTTTCGGACAATCCCTTCCGGCGGTAAATAGAAAAATATCAGTGATTTTAAACTGATATTTCACAGTGAAAATTATCGATAATTTTAATTGTTTTACCTGAACTATTTTTGCAAACATAATCATTTGTTAGCGAAGAACAAAAAGTAATATGTTGGAGTCGGTGGAATATCGATTTTAATTCACTTAAATAGTGTTTGCTATGATCACTCGTGCATTAAAATCTATATATCACCAAATCCAACACATATTCTCTCTTTGATAAAACATGATTTGATGAACACAGATACGCACAGTGTGAGAAATAGTGTTTATGTTACCATGGCGTATACAGTGTAGTATAACAACAGTATATTGATTGTGTATATCTATAATTGCAAGTAAACATGGAGAGACATTCTACGTTGAAAATCGTCATTAAAAGCGTATTAAGTACATGCGTGACGAAGGATCGAAATAAAGTCAACTGTTAAAAACATGAATACCATACATGCACAACATAATCCGAGGCAAAATTAACGCACCTGCATTAAGCCCGTTTTTTTCACAGAAAATTGTTAAAATTAGTTTTTACAGTAGTTTAAATTCGGATAAATCGTATAATAATTGTAAGTTTATTGGTATGATGCCTATTTACACGAATCGCAGTATCTCACTTAACTGCAATTGCAAAAAAACTTTGATGTGTATAAACGTTACACGTTTGCTGTATTTGAAGGAACAACAGTTGACCTGATGAGCTAAGCGAAACCGGTTTGCCTTTTGTAATTGCATATATTGAGATATAATTTGTTTCAACCATATTGAAGTTTATAATCATGTATACTGTGTTCTGAAAATGCACTCATGGGTCATTTAGTTTGGACTCGTGCACCACAGTTTGACACTATATTATCCATTTAATCACTGTTCAAAACGCGCATATTTTTGTTAAATAATTCTACAAATATTACATATAAATGATTTTTATAAGAAAGTATTTTCATGCGACCGCATGTGTTTCATGCCGACAAAAGTAAGTCAAATCGACGTCTAGATACCGTTTTATCATTAACTCACTAATCTTGTTTTGTGTATTTCTTACATCGATTTGGAAGCGATGGATCCGTGAAGACGATTAAATTAACAACGGTTTAGATAGCGACTTAAATACTAATGCGCTACGTTAAAACATCGTTCCAGACAATAATTACAGGTTCTCTGATACATGGATAGAGAAATGTTTCAGTATTATTCCTGCGATGTCGATCTACTGAAAAAATTGATTCTTGTGCAAAAAATTAACACTTGTGATGAGATTAAATATGATGTAATACATAATAAACAATAATACATGCGAAGTTGATTGTTTGTTTTGAAAGAAAATGATTCACATGTAAAGCGTTTGGTAATTGTTATTATTCGGGGCCGTTATGGGGAAACAAGTATACGTTTTCCTCCAAATTGGTAATTTATTGTTTGACTGTATATAAAACAAAATACATGAGCAGTAATTGCCATAATATATTTTTTTTTTAAGTAATATAACAGTTTTCTTCTCATAATGTTCATAATACAACCATGATTATAACATTTAATGTATTAACACATCGATATTTGACATTGTTCATTCGCTGACTATAATCACAAATTACTAATCTAATTTGCATAATATATGGTAACATATTTTTTGTTTTACAACCGTGTCAAGGTAACTGGAGTTTGAAAGTATCATATATTGTTTATTCGCTAATCGCATATTAATCGAGCATGTTTATGACATATCTAGGTATGAGTGGATACCACTTGAAGATGCCTATAGCCTGTGGTGATGTAATCAATGAACGTGAACAAACGGGGGTTTTATTACATAATAAACGAGAAATATTGTTCTTTTAATAAACAGTCGGATACGGAATTACTATTCCAATATTAACTCAGTATGCGGTTATCCGGATATCTTAATATGCGTTGACAAGCCTTATAAATACATTCTACAATCACATTTTCATGGGAGGTTTTGCAATGGAACATGCTGTTTATGTGAATAATACCCCCATAAAGCCGAACGTATTTTCTTCTCGATCGATGCTACACTTGAAGTCATTCGACACGGATGAAAAAGTTTTCATATGTAGGTTTACAGTTTACGTTCAAACCTATTTAGTTTGGTGGTCCATGCATTTCTGCAGGATTTGTAGAGACTTTTGGTCTGCTTCTCCAGAGGTGCTCTTGGGAGATACGGCACGAGGTTGAATGTATTGTTCATGTGGTTGATGTGGTTTTGTCACTTTGTCTGCCTCATCGTTGCCATGTTTTCCGCATTGAGAGGGGATCCACTGGATTAAAACGGTTTAAGGGTTATACATCTGTTTGAAGCTGATCTGTATGCTTCCCCAGCATTTCTCTTATTCTCTGAACAAGTTTGATCTTAAAGCCGTATCATAGGTAAGGCAGATCTGAACTTAATAATGAACTGTACATACATTCTTGTACGCAATATGTTAACACAAACCATGTGTTTTGAGAAGTAAGTAGAATTATCTTTTGTTGAAATCATGCAACCGAAAAATATTACAATGTACTTCAATACTTCGGCATACATTGTTCTCTTCCATTTATTGGAAACACAATGCAGCTACATTGGTATGCAAATTATTCCTAATTTGCGGCCGCAAACAGTTGGAGATATATCGCTAGCGAGAAATAGAATTACCAAGCACATGACGGCTGAATAATTGTCGCTATTCTCCAGTTTGCTTAGCACAATGTTGCATTATCTCGTATTGCCTTTGTTTAATCTATCAGGGACATGGGGAGATTAAAGGATCAACGCGTGATTTCCGTCTTTTATTCTCTTCCCCGTAATGCGCAGAGCAATGCCTTTGATTGCTTTTATTTGCAAACGCATTAGCGAATTGCTACCAGTACGTGGTCCAAATAAACGAAAGAACTTACGATATTGTGGAAGACACATTACACGATGCCGTGTTTTAATCGGTATATACTACATGCGTTTGACATATGTACTATTGTAAATGTTTCAAGTGGAGAACATAGCTGGTATCTCAGCATGTGGACCCAATTATGCAACTTTAACATAGAAAAGTAAATCAATTAATTCAAAACGAAAATACATTTAAACACAAATAGAGTAATAATAACAAAAACAAGCATAAGCGTATCGTATTCCTACTTCGTACATATTTCTTGGTTAGCATGCATTTAAGGATCAATTCAATGCGTGGTAAACTAAACCTCACATATTTAGCAAATACAAACATTAACCTACTTTAATAGACCTTTGTCAAAAAAGGAACATCCACGTTCACATACTAGCGATATAGTCACAGTACATTTCTAGAAACGAGAGCAGATGAGGAGGATCATTTAATGAATTGAGCTATTTTTGCTTATGCAAAACAGACATGCTGTTTAATATGTATGACAAGTGTATTATTTAGTTATTTGATCCATGTTATACTAAAGATATGTGTGCAACTGTTAATCCCATAATATGGTATATACACAATGGTTTACCACAATATATGTCGCGATGTCACCCACAACATAATTATTTTGGAAATCACCGTTTTTTAATGATCAAATATGACATATTGATATTTGAAGTCATATTGAATGTAACAAAATAATTATATTCAAGATGACTGTAATATCATAATTATAAAAACTACTCGAGTGCAAACTATATTGCATATAAAACATATAGACTCTCATCAGCGCGAACAGCAATAATTTCATATTCAATTTCATACAATCGTGTGATGCAAAACAATTTGGAGATAATGTGTGTTTACTATTTATTACGCTTCATCTATTCTAGATGCATACCGTTTCTCAACAATGTATGAAATTATAAACCATTTGTCTAACATTTGAGATAAAAGGATAGACAGCGATTTTCGTGCCGACAGGAAATGAACCTGCTAAAATATGTATCTTGTTATGATGTGGTTATATGTCTTGATTTAGTGAATATGTGCTGTTTAACAGAAGTCAAAACACGATTTAAGATGTGTGGTTTTTGCGACGGTCTACGTAGTAAATACAATAGTTTGTTAATTAATCTTTATGCACATATCGAGTGAGATTAGCTATGTTAAATGTATACATGATAACGTGATTTCGATATAATTGATCCTTTTTTTTCACACCAGGATGTGTAATAGATGAGAGCAGAGCGAGTTAATTTTGAAACATGGCTACCATTCGGGATCAAAATCTACACTTCCAACATCTGATCCCAGCAAACCGAGCTTTTGCTCGCATCGAACTGTTAGTGTATGCTTTCTATCAAACAGGTCGATATGCTTGCGTACAAGTCGAGCCATTTATAGACTACAATACTCTTTGCAATAAGCTTATTACGCAACTAGGAAAAGTTAAGTTGTTGTTTCTGAGAGCCTAAACAGTAGAAATACGAGATATTTTAATGTATACATGCTAAAATATTAAGAAAATCTAGCCTTGTTTCAAAACAAACATGTGTAACTGTTCAGAGCAAAGCGGGCTAATTATGACACATGGTTAGCTTTTGGGAACATATACGAAAATTCTACCCTCTAATCCCAACGAAAAGGTAGTATACGTTTCAATCAGTTCAAGTGTTATCTCAATATATAGTTATAATTGTCTATAAAGCGCTCTCAATTGTGTTTCATGTAAATAAAAAAATTCAAGTCAACATAATACGAATTATTTATCTCAGTGATTCCAAGTATGATAAAGTTCTTAATAAAGAATAAGCCATACAATTCGAGAAACTGTAAACATAAATTGCATATAACTTACATGCTTTATGCCTTCAATGTACTTTAATGAATACCATGTTTCAAATGGTGATTTGTGTTAAATAACTATATTGGATGTACATGTAATGGTTCTATATGCATGTGATTAAATGTATAATATTTTATGTTATATTCTTTTTCGATACATTTTGCGTTATGACCCATTGATAATTTACCAGAGGAGAGTGATTTGTATGTTCATGTTTTTCCAGAACTATTTGTATATATGACCAATTTTCAGAATAAAATGTGATGTGTGCATGGCAATCAATATATTCAATTTAACATATTTAATTATGACCGTTCATGCCTGCTATTGTGTATGATAATGTATTTATATTTGAAATTCCTGAATACATTTAATATTATTTTGGATGTGTGTTCTTATGTAAATATGTAAATATATCAATATTAAAAAGTCAGGTAATTGGTCTCTTACCTTGCATAAAATGCTATTTTATTGAGCATGTATGTGTTCCATTATTTTGGCAACATTTAAACACATATAATAGTACTTTTACTTGTCTTATTTTGTTGACTTACTTTAGATCATTCATTGGAATACATATCTGTTGAAATTATTTTTTCCTACCGTTATTTTTGAAAGCGAAACAATGTTCCAATTTAGAGTCTGTTCCGAAAAGGCATTAACCACCGTTACTTTGGATTGGGATAATGACCTTGAAATGTAATAATATGATGAAAATAATAGAAACATGAATTCCTCAAGTGCTAACGAAGTAATTCGTTTTTTTTGTTATCATGTAACCTAGTTTGAAAGAGTATTTGCTATAACAACAACGAATGCATGTATACGACTTAATGTAAGTACACCATAAATAAGCTTACTAAGAGAACAATATTTCCCACCAAAGAAAACCAACACATTCAGCATAATTTGCAGACATAATAGATTCTTCGATAATTACGTCAGTATACGCATTATTATCTTGACATAACATTGGAAGCGATGATTCCCATGAACGTGATAAACTATTGATATCCCTGACGGTTGGTTGATCACTTATATGCCTGGGTAATCCATAGCCGCAGTGTTGTAACAAAGTTTCACGACAGCGAGCTAGTAATTACAAGATATTAAATAAAGGTGATGTAAAGGATAGAGATATGTTTCCTTATTCCTTATACACATTTTCTGATAAATCAAGGTATTTTCAGACAATATTTCAGTAATATAACGTCGATGGCCTCAATACACAATTATTAAATTCTGATTAAAACTAATTTCTTTATTCAAATCAAAACAGTGTTATAAACATCGTATATCAAATGTTGAAACATCATGCGAACAACGGTAATACATGCAGCAATAAAAACCTGGCTTGGCCTGTGGACACCATTCTCGAAAGCATAGCAGTGTCAGGGAGATAGTATTATCACTATTATCTAAAATGAATTTGAGCCCAGCCTAACACTGGGTGCAAGGACATGACATGACAAATGGCATAAGACATTTACATTTAAACATGGTTCAACGAAATAAATATTTCCCTCCGTTATGTCGTGTCAAACGTAGCAAAATTAAAATTTAATGTACAAAAAGAAATGTAAGCTTTATAATTTATGAGCCACTTTTCTAAAAGTCCCTTATCTTGGAAAGTAGCACACACCGCTTTTCAGGCATAACCGTTTAAATATATCATATGGTACAAATTATAGGACAATTATATACCAATTATACAACGAATATAGGGACATAAGCAACTATGAAGCTTAGAACACACAAATAGTTTGCAAAGGATGCAACAGAAATATCCAAATTGTTTCACCACATTTGAAAATATCGAGTATAAATATGCAATTATAAAACATATTTGCTTTGTCATGCATATATAGGATCTTAATCGTTTTCATTCATATACTGGACACTATGCAACTACATTGATATGCAAATTATTCCTAATTTGCGGCTGCAAACAGGCGGAGATCTATCTTGAGCGAGAAATAGAATTACCTTGCACAAGGCTGCTAAATGATTGTCGCTATTCTCCAGTTTGCTAAACACGGTGTTGCATTATCGCGTATGGCCTTTGTGTAATCTAACAGGGACATGGGGAGATTGAAGGATCTACGCGTGATTTCCGCCTGTTTTTCTCTTGTCCATTATTCGCAGAGCATTGCCTTTGATTGTCATTTATTTGCAAACGCATTAGCGAATTGCTAACAGTGTGGGGTCCCAATACACGTCGGCGAAACTAATGATTGTTTAGAAGAAACATTACCGTATGCCTTGTTTTAATCAGTATATACTACATGTGTTTGACAGAAGTATGATTTTCAATTTTTTCATGTGGAGAACATAGTTGGTTTCTAAGCATGTGGCCCCAATTATGCAATTGTAAACCGGAAAACAATCACTCTGCGAACGCGAACATTCGTTCTAACACAGATAGTAACACAAACAAGGCTAAGTGTGTCGTTTTCATACTTTGTACCAACTGCTTGGTAAGCATTAATTGTAGAATGCATTAAATACGTGGAAAAATGAGTCCCACATATTCAACAAATACAAAAAACAATCTATATACTATTACATGTATATTGTTTTATTTGCGTTGGGCAATTCATTTGAAAACATATTTGTTGCAATTGGTTATTGTTTCTACCGCTATTTTCGGAAGCTAAAATGTTTTCGTATTTTGAATCTGTTACGAAACGTCATAAAACAGCGGGACTTTGGACTTCGGTAATAACCTGAAATTGTGATACTATGTTTGAACTAATGAACATGAATTCCTCAAATGCGACCGAAGCAATGCGGTATTGCTTTAATATTTAAACTTCTGGGAAAGAGTATTTGACACTATATATAAGGATGTCAATGTACGAATAACTTGTGTAAGTACATCATAAATAAGCTTACGAGGTGAGAAAACATTCCGGCAAAAGGACCTTAATGAATCCAGCATTCTTTGGAGGCAAAATAATTTCGTATATAATAACTTCAGTATGCACATTATTCGCTTGACATTAAAATTGAAGCGATGGTTTCCATTAACGCGAAAGACAATTACTATTCCTGACGGTCGGTTGATTAATTAAATACGCCTGTGTGTTCCAGAGCTGCAATTTTGTAACAACGTATCACAGCAGCGCGCAATACATTGAACAATTAAGTTATTTGAGGAAGGCGATATATATGATATGTATATATAAATATGTTTACTTGTTATTCCCAAGAAATAAACAATAAGATATATATATTGTTTGCTAAGTATTGTTAGACATTCTGTGATTTATTCAAGGGAAGGTTTGCTACAACTAGGCTGATTTTTTCTTACTAACAATATTAACGTAATTAAATAATCGGTAATGTGCGGTCCGCAAGACTTTCCGTCTAGGTGTGATTTAAACGTTTTGGTTATCAAAGTATGCAACTAAACGAATACTACATGAATTCACACTAGACTGGGTTTCTTGATGCTTGATTACTTTGCATTTATAAGCTAGGTAGATAACTAACTGAGTATTCAATAAAACAACAACATGGTTTTACGATGCCTCTGGTCATTACGTGTTAACGTAATGTCAGATCACAGAACCGCAGTTGTTTCTTTATGAACTTTGACAATCGAACACATTTTTTACCTGTCGTTGGGCGTTCATAAAACTGGGTTTAGTGATAATACTATTTTTGTAGTGTGCATAATAATTAACAATTCGTATACTAAAAGCAATACCGTCGCGGTGGCAAACATGGCATAAACATAATTATAGCGGAACGTTCATTAACAGTTATTTTGGTATGTCACGTTTTTTTAATGATTATATATAAAAAATATTGATATTTGTAGGCATAGTGAATGAAACACAATACAAAAAAATCAATATTTATTCAGGATCATAATTATACTAACAATTCCACTGCAAACTATATTGCATATACAAATATATATACTCCCATTAGCGCACAAAGCAATACTTTCATATTCAATTTCGTACAAACGTATCAGGCAAAGCAATTTGGAGAAAATGCGTGTTTACTATTTATTGCGCTTCATCTCTTGTAGTAACATAGCGTTTCTCAAGAATGTCTGAAATAATTAACCATTTGTCATACATGTGAGATAAAAGGATAGACAGCGTTTTCCGTGTTTTCTCGCCGACGAGAAATAAACATGCTAAAGTATGTATAATGTAATTATGTGGTTATATGTCTTTATTTTCTGAATATTTCTGTTAAACCGAAGTCGATAACGATTTAAGATGTAACATGGTTACCATTTGGGATCAGAATCAAAATCCCAATTCTTATCTTACCAAACCGGTAGTATATATTTCAATAAATTCCAGAGGTGTTTGTTTGCGTGCAAACCTCTCATCTTGATATAGGCTATTATATATACATCCACAGAGACAAAATAACAACAACGTTTGCCCGTAAAACATCATTTCGTTTTCTCACGTTTTGACAGTAGGCAATTAGAAGCAAATCGAGTTGAATACACTGTTTGTTATGGTATCAAATCAACGTGTATTATACATACAACATGTAATTTATAGTCATTAGTTGTCGATAAAACGCAATCAATTGTGTTTAACGTAAATGGAAGGAACCAAGGGGAAAAATACAACATGTATATTGTAGATATTCAAATTATAATAAAGTTCTTTATACATCATGAGCACGCATCTTTGAAAAACTGTACATATGCATTGCATACAATGCACATACATTTGTTCGTGAATTTATGTCGATGACCAACACGATGTTCAAGACGGCGATGTGTTTTAGATATCGGTATTTGATATATATGTACTATTGTATATTCATTTGATTTAGTATGTTAATATTTACTATACATCCTTAGTGTATGTATAAACTGACAAAACAGTTGTGTTTGTATGTTCTTTTTGCTAAATAACTTAGTTTTTACAGATCGATATTCATGCATGAATAGTAGATGACCACGTTTTTAATATGATAATTAACCAGGAGTATGCGTTTTTTATGCGCATGTTTACCTAAGAACTTTGTTTTATATATGCACAAATACCAACCTATTTTGTGTGTATGGCTACTTACATATCTACTGTTAATATATTTAAATGCATATATTATCCTATATGACTACTTTTGTTTACGATCTTGTATTGTAACTTGACATTGTTGTATAATATTTAACACTATTTTCAATGTGTGGTCTAATGCAACTATGTTAATATGTCAACACAACACGGTCGGGCAGCGGCCACTTACCTTTAATAATAGTGCAAGAAAAACAATAATTACTTCAGCTAAATTGTATTGAATATGTATGTGCTTCATACTTATGGTAACATTTCAATATATATCCAATTACTTTACCATTATCGTATTGTGTGTACTTGACTTGGAAAACACATTTGTTGGAGTTTTTTATTATTCATACCGCTATTGTTGAAGCCTAAACTCTTTCCTAATTAGTGTATATTACGAAAAGGCATAACAGACAATGGTTTTGGACTTGGGTGAATACCTTAAATTGTGGAAATATGTTGAAAATAATAAAGATACATTCCTCAAGTGCTAACGATGTAATGCCGTTTTGCATTGATATTAAACCGTGTGTATTTTATAATTTTCCAAAAATAATATAAATATACGACTACATTGTGTAAGTACTTCATAAATTAACTTACTAAGACAGACACAATTCAGACTAAAGAAAAAAACAATAATCAGCATAATCTGCAGACATTATAAAATATTATATTATTACTTCAGTATGCACACTATTATCTTGAACTGTATTTGAAAGCGATGAATCCCATAAACGCGATAAACTACTGCGACTCCTGACGGTTGGTTGATCATCTGTATGCGCCTGTGTGATCCACAGCCTGAAGTGCTGTAACACAGTTTTGCGACAGCGTGCTTGTAATAATAAGTAACTTGATGACGGCGTTATATACGACGGACATATATTTCCTGATTATGCCCAGAATATAAACCATAAGATAAATATACCTTTTGAGACGTCGAGGCAGTTTTAGACACTGCAATTTGTAAAAGGGACGTGTTGCTACAACTAGGCAGATTTTTTAAATCTACAATATTGAAATAATTAAATACTCAGAAATGTGCGGTCTGCAAGACGTTCCGTCTAGACTTGGTTTTAGTTACACATAGCAAGAAACTTCCATTAAACGGAACGTTACACAAAACCAGAAAGTGTTGTCCCATTAAATACAGCTTATGCTTGAACGATACTTTACGCCCATGTATTAGACCCAGAGCGTGTGATCTACAAAAGTTGTAATTTCTATAGTTCGTATAATAATTGCACCGTTATCGGTATGGTGCATATTTACAAGAATCACATGATAGGTTAAAAGTAATGTCAAACATATTAATCTGTATAAACTTAACACCGCTGTTGTTGTATTTGGAACCGCCAGTTTTTGTTGCCAATAAAATACTTCAGTTGAGTTCGATTGATTACAAAGTGAATGCGTCTTTAGCATACGATATGTGATATAATATGTCTAGCAACTTTTGCTCCCAGTATGTTAACAATTTAATCTATGTTAGTCATTGTTTACAACGTGCATATGTCGGTCATAAAATTATACACATATTACATAATACTGATATTATTTCCCATACGACCGCATGTGTCAACACAAGTAATGTAGACCAACGTGAAGATGCCATAATAGTATTTATTAATTATGTAAATTAGTAATATCTCTTATTATTGAATAGGAAGCGATAAATCCCACACAGGACCCATCGAGAAAACATGAAAGTAATTACAGGTTCTCTGATACAGAGGCATAATTTGATAGAGATAGATTTAATTTGATAGAGATAGATTTTTGTATTATGTATACAAAGTTAACCTCCTGGAAATATCGATTCTTGTGAAATATTGACTCATGTGATGAGCCTAGCATTCACAATAGCTGTGCGTTGTGGATTGTTTGTTTCGATATAATATGGCTTACATGTAAACCACATTCTAGTGCAGAACATACCTTAACGCATATACGTAATTCTTAGACAATGGCGTTTGGTAACTTGATAAATTAGCGTATGAGAACAGAACGCCTTTCGCAACACATATAATTCTAAAAAATGCATTATGCACACATAACCTATTCCTTTATAATTACGTCGATATGCACATGTTTCTCTTAGATTTAGAAGCTATGATTCCCAGATTGCGATACATCAATTGCGATTATTGACGGTTTGGCAATCACATATGTGCGAAAGTTTAATCCATGTTAGCCTCTGTATGATAGCTAGATTTGAGACTGCATGCACGTTATTACGCGTTTTTTGATACGAAGGATACAAAGGAGCGACACATGTTACTGTATTTTTCCCAGGGTATAATCTTACGAGATATATACACTTTCTGATGAGTCTATTTCTTGACAGGAAATATATGATGTATAAGCATAGTGCTCTTATAGATCTATATTTCCTTTAGTTGTCGAGTATTAAACAACTTGTTTGATGTACCGAGTCTGCTTTTATTTTAATAAACTCTTTGCTGATTAGTTTTTTGATGTCAAACACACATAACTTTATATGATATATGTTGTAAAACTGTTATCATACAATGATATGTTCAATTTGTAAAAGCAAGCCTTTATAGCTTATATTGAACATTTTTCCCGAAAAAATACTTGTTTTTGTTATTGTTCAAGCGAACCTTTGAGTAACGAGCAAACACTCATTTCTTGTTTCCTGTAAATTCATTAAAAGAAAAAAAAATCGAGCAATGAATCGTGTGATTTAAAAGCAGTACAAAAACAATAAGAAGCAAAATATGAACAATTTTTTTTTATTGCATTAAAGATTGGTCCTAAATGACAGATGTATACACCTGACCGTGTTGTTTTACATCAAGCTATTTTTGTAAACATGTTTGTACAATGCTATGTATATCTTGGTATCCTGGATACTGATAATAACACTTTTGAATTTATATTATGTCAACACGTACTACTTTGTATATGCTCACGAACACGATATGGTCATTTAATGATGTAGTGTATATCCTAGACATAGATATTATACATAAGACATGTTCTATATGCGTTAACAAGTTTCAAATTCGTTGCATACACGAGTCTGTTAAATGACGTGAATTCATGGCCCAACGAATCTTGCGTAATCACGCGATACAATAACTGTGAAGCGATATACATGTTGTTTTTTTTAAAGAGAAAAAATCCGTGCTTTTCTGGTAAGTATGTATAGGTTTTGTTATCCATAGTCTCTATATATTATCACAGTAACGAGACGGCGTGCACACAATTAAATATTCTACGGCATGCAGGATGAAAGGATCGACGTATGTTTCCAGAAAATGTCCAGGGTATTTATTTAATAGAAATATTAAATTTTGCAATGCGTCCATGTTTGTTATGTCGGAGTATATGTGATTGATGTCGGGTCAATAGTGTTAAGAATATATTTGTCATGTAGAAGGATTATGTATTATCATAAAATGATATGTCTTCCAAATATCAAATTAGCGTTTTATTTCTTTTTGGACCGTATTTTTATTCATTTCGGGCACGTACAACTCTTATTACTTGTTATACATAATAATGCATCAGCTTTACGTAAATACAAATTTTGTTTGTTTTATTATTTAAATTATTCTGTTTAATTTGGATTGTTCATTAAAAAAAATACATTCGAATCATATACAGCATTATCGGGAAATACCGCTTAGAATTATAATGACACTCCAAAAGTTTTCTTTTTCAATTAATGCTAGTTATATACAATTGCGTTAATGCGGCTCGTTAAAAGGTAATCCACACGAAACAGACTTTCTTGTACTCATGTAGTGTGCATAAAATATGGTGACATACGTAACTGGGGTTTGAAAGGAACACCTATTGGTTGCTCTATATCCCATATTACACAAGTAGGTGTGGAAGGGGGTCGCCTACATATGCCTATATCATGTGAGGATTTAATCAATACACGTGACAAACTGGACTTTTTATACGCAAAATAAACGAGCAATACTTTGTTTAAGTCGCAAACGGAATGAGTATTCCATTACTAACGCAGTATCCGGATATCTGAATATTCGCTGACATCTCTGATATATGCATAATTCATTTGCATCAGTATGGGTAGATGTTATATAGACCATTTAATTCTTTTGTGAATAACTCTCCCATAGACACGAATTTCTTCTCCTCTTTCTCGAGCGATGCTATGCATTGATTCAGGAGACAAGGATTACATAGGAAGTTTTATGTAGAGCTTCAATGGGTTCGTACTGTTTATTCTGCAGCTTACATGTTCTGGTCAAACATGTCCCCTCATGGGTTGCTTGTCCTTTAATTTCGGCAGTATTCGTTCAGCTCTGTGGAAACGGCACTTGTTCGTGTGGTGATTGTTTTTTACCACTATGTCTACCGCATCATTTTCATGTACTCCTCGGTGAGAGCGGATCATCTGGATTAAACGGGTTTATACATCTGTTTGGAGCTAATCCGTATGTTTCCTCGGCATGTCCCTTCTTTCTCGAACAAAGCTTGATCTTGAAACCATGTTATAGCTGAGGTAGATATGAACAGTACAATAAACTGTGCACATATTCTTGTACGCAATCTGTTAACAAAAATAAAAAATTTGTTGAATGAAGTGAAGTACTTTATCCTTTGTTAAACTCATGCAATCAAAGCATATGACAGTGTACTTGACGCACTCGGCATATAACGTTCTGAATTATATTTTGAGAACACAATGCAACTACTTTGGTATGCAAATTATTCCTAATTTGCGACGGCAAACAGTCGGAGATCTATCTCGAGCGAGAAATATAATTATCAAACACAGGGCTGCGTAATCATTGTTGTTACTATTCAGTTTGCTTAACACAATGTTGCATGATCGCTTATGGCCTTTTTTAATCTATCAGGGACATGGGTAGATAAAGGATCAGCGTGTGATTTCCGCCTGTTTTTTTCCAGTAATTCGTAGAGCAATGCCTTTGATTTGCCATTTATTTGCAAACGAATTAGCGAATTGCTTACAGTACGGGGTCCAAATGAACGTCGGTAGAACTTACAATTGTTTGGAAGGTACATTACACGATGCCGTGGTTTAGTCGGTACAAACTACATGCGTTTGACGGTTGTACAATTTAAATGACTTCGTGTGGAGTAAAAAGCTGTGTTCTTAGCATGCAGACATAATTATGCAATTAAAAAAAAAAATCAAGTTAATTGAAAGAGCAAATTCCTTCTGACACAAATAGAGTTGTTACAAAAACAAGTCTTCGTTCATCGTTTTCTTAGTTCGTACCTATTGCTTTGTAGGCATGGATGATCGGCTATATTCAATCTGGGTAAACTTTAAGTATCACATATTTAGCAAATACAAAATTAATCTACTGTAATGGGTCTTCGTTTATATAGGAACACACACAATATACACAGTAATTGTCGATAATAGAGAGTTCGATCAAAAACCGCACTTAATTACGTGAGCTAATATATTAAGTGTTTGTTTGCAAATTTAACACAGACATGCGGTTTGCAATGTATAAAACGTGTAAGTAAAGAATAATAAACAATTGTTAAATATTCCTATTTTAAATATGAAATACACTGCCTTTCGCGAAGAAAGATATAATATTTCATAATTCATTTTCCGATTTTTAATTACGTGTCGCGAGATTAAGAAATCGTACATAATTTCTGTATTGCAGACATGACAAGATTGGCGAAAATAAATCAGGTATTATTGACTCTTATTTCAAAATGAAATAAAACAAATAATTCATATTGTCAATGGAAACAGATATGTATATCTATATATACGTGATATTATTTCAGATGGTAGTGTACACAGGGTACTTGTTTCAAAAAGGTCATGTGTATTCACTGGATTGTCACCATTGACAAGACAAGCACACATACAAGAATGAAAACAAACAAAAACTTGTTTAAATAATCTTATGTCATACAAATTGAAATAAGACAGATGGTGGTTTGTTTTACTAAAACTTGCTTATTAAGTAAGACATACAAAAACGTTATCATGAATATTATGATGTCTAATAGTATGCGCAAATATGTTATTTCAATTCTGTCGGGGTCACGCGCATAGAAAGGAAGCTTCACGCGATTACCACTTATTCTGCTTTTGCCTATTTAGATAAGCTGATCACATTGTATTGCCACAGCTTCAAAAGAATTTGAAGCTAAACATCCAAGCATATAGATCTGCAAGTTAAAATCCAGTACGTGTCACACTTTTTAAATAATTTATTTATTGTTACCTGCTTTATATAAGTGATTTTGATATTGTTATTTGCATAATTTGTATTTTTATGCAATATGTTATGCTAGGTTTCCAAAATTTGTATCTCGGTGTGTGTGTGTGTTTCGTTTTAATCCTATTTAAGTATTGTTGTCGTTTGATTAACGATATAAGTTATACATTTAAAAAAAACACATGGCAAGTGCTACAGTCAATTATTAGTTGTCATATTAGTATACACTTGTCATATTATTCATGCACATTTTCTTACAGTAAACATTCCAAATGTCAGCCCTGATAGCGAGTGACAACAGTTTTGACTATTCACCAAGCATCTATGAAATAACTGTTATATTACCTGGTCAAATTTCCTCCATTGTTTTTGTCTGCCACAGATTGAGATCACGTAAACGCTTCGCTACTTGCCAATCGAAAGTACCGGTACATATAATACTTCGGACTTTTCCGTACAGACACGGAATTGTTACGGAAAATACCGCATGATGATAGCGTAATTTCTAAAAATAGAAATGAGAAACACAGTGGTACATGTAGTCTGCACGAGCGGGCAACAGTTCAAACTATTGACCGGTTTACAGTTCGAAATATTCACCGGTAACAGTTTAACACATTGAAACATTACTTTTTCGACGAGGAAAAAGCAAAGAATTATTAATTATTATTTATATAAGGCATCAGGTAATAATTATGACTATTGTTTTCGTATAAAAATTGTTTATTATGTAAGATATTACTACAATTGTTATCGGGTTAGATTATTTAAACAGATCAAGACCGAAAAAGTATTATACATAAATTTGTAATTGGTGTTATTGGTCTCGTTGACTTTAAATCAAAGTTTCGATGGTTATTTTTAATGTAACATGTTCATGAATCATACGTGTTCCATATGATATTTTTACTGTTAATGTACTTGATGTTCCGACAGTTCGTTCGATCGATAACACATTGATTTAGACAACGATCGTAAGTACTGCATTCATTCAAACGTTTTCTTTGTTTAAAGTCGATGGTTAAACCTTGAATTGTTTTGCATTTTCAATTGCCGATTATAGTTGCTATTATTTGAGATTTAAATTGCTACTCTCGTTTTGTTTTTAAATGGAGATTACAGATAATTATTGTTATACCGTGTTCACAAAGTTTCGTACAATTATTTTCGAACGGCCGAAGAAACAGCTTTTATAAGCGAGCAGTTTTTATTAAATGGTCTAAAACACGCGCCATTTAATACGTTTTCGAAAGTATAATGTATATTTAAAACCACCAGTCACGCTATTGCCAACAGTCGATTAGCACAAGATAAGCATGGGAATTACACTTTCAATTCATCACGTGGCCTCAGTGTAACGGATTTTTTATTAATGCAAAAAGGTACGCTCGATCGGAATTTTGTTAAAGAATTTGAAGTTCTAGACTGGACCGACTTTTCTGACCATGCAGCTTTATCTATTTTAGTTTAAATATGAAAATTAAAAACACCATTTAATACTTATGAATTTAATACAACAGAAACTAACAAATAGTGTTTGACGAAACTAAAATTAATGAGTGTAATACGTTAAGAAAAGAAACAAACCAAAACTTAAATAAAAAGTGTTTGATAAAAATTAAACAGTAGATGAAAAAATAAGTATTTTGACTTAATATCTTCAGGAAAACAGTGTATGTTTATTCGGAAAAGTAATACAAACAAATCCACACAACAGAAAACATAAACAGCCATAATGGTTCGATTCAACTTGAAAAAATGCAAAAAAACTATTTAAAACACGCAACAAATGCTTTCAATAAAAGTAAAACTGTTGCAAATAGACACAATTTTATTCAGCACAGAACAAAATATAAGGATTTACGCCGAAAAGCAAAATACCGCCATTAAGTCAAAGAAGGGGCATGGTTAAGCAATATTGCTAAAACACAGCCTAATTTAGTTTGGAAAAAACATGTCATTAACAACATATGAGTATTCCTGACAGCATCAATATAAACAGCATGTATGAACATTTCAATAATTTATATACTAATGATATGAACAACATGTCCAATGAAAAAAATGACAATATCTATGACAACACTAGCAACAGCGAAACAAATTACAGTCTTGACTCCCTGATCACAGAAAATGAAATTCAACCAGCAGTATCAACACAACACAACGGAACATCAAGCGGATCAGATCAGACACCCGCGGAAATAATCAAAGCTTCATACACCGTCATAAAACCGCATCTGACACATATTTTCAATAACATATTTGAAAGTGGAAATTACCCGAAAGATTGGGGGCTAGGCTACATTACACCAATTTATAAAAGTGGTGACCCAAATCAATCAGAAAACTATCGCGGAATAACCCATAATAATACAATATCAAATATGTATTCACACGTATAATTAAACCAAATAACTAAATGGTGCGAATTGAATAAATCAATATCTGAATTCCAAATCGGACATCACAAAAACAAAAGTACAGGTGATTGTAGTTTTAAACTCAACAGTCTAATAAATAAAGTACTAAATTCAGGGCAAAAAATATACTGCGTCTTCATTGATTATGTTAAATGCTATGATAGCATACACCGCACACTATTATGGCAAAAACTGATATCGCAAAAAATTAGTACCAAGCTAGTATCCGCGTTTCGAGCTATGTACACTTCTGTTAAGGCAGCCGTTAAAATAAAATCACAAATATCCGATCATATAACATCCCGCACAGGAGTTAAACAAGGAGACCCGTGTTCTAGCATACTTTTTAATGTTCGTCAATGATATTGTAGAGAACATACATTCAAACCTCGAAGGAATTATAACGATTAACGACTATGCGTTTGTCTTGTTATCATACGCAGATGATCAGTTTTATTTTCGACATCAACAACATCATTACAAATAATGTTGAAAGACATTGAAAATAGTGTCTCAATTAAAAAAAAATACACGTACAACAAATAACAACTTTATCCTTTACGAGGAACTACTTGAAATAGTGACATCCTTTAAATACTTAGGTATACCACTATTTAAGAATGGTTATTGGTATAAAACAGCCCATACACTAGAAGAACGCGGAAATAGAGCTCTACATAGACTTTTCAATATTATAAATCAATACGAATTCTCAACACGCGAACAATCAAACCTATTTGATAAACTAGTCACACCGGCCCTACACTATTCAGCAGAAGTGTGGGGATTTGAGAAAGGTAAAGAAATAGAAAGAAAATACAAACACAACTACTTCGAAAAATCTTAAAAGTAAACAAATCCACAAATCTAGCCGGCATGTATGAAGAATGAGGACGATACACGCTATTAATAACACTCAAATTACATATATTCCGATATTGGTAAAAATACTTAGATAGAGTGATAACAGTACCACAAAACAATATATTCTGTGATATCCAATGATGCACAACAAAACATCACAAACAACCATCGAAATTGGGCGTCACACATAAAAAACACTCTTGACGAGCTTGGGTTAAGCAATTTATAGGCGGATAAAACAACTATCACAAATCAAACAGATCAAACATTCATATACAATACAATTAAACAACGTTTATTAGATAACTTCAAACAAAGCTGGTATAGTGAGATAAATAATTCCCCTAGACTCATGAGCTATTGTAGATTTAAAAACACATTTGAGTTAAAATCATATCTTCATATTATAACAAATAAAAAATACAGAACATCACTAACACGATTTCGATTATCGTCACATAAATTAGAAATCGAAAGAGATCGCTATAATAACATACTACGCGAAAATAGAAAATGTAAGTTGTGCAACGGACACGCTATAGAAAACGAGAATCACTTTTTACTTGTTTGTCCTCTATTTAGAGAAATTAGAAAAGAACATTTAAAACCATATTTACAAAGATGTCCAACGTTAAATAAATGTGACATTCTAATGCAGTCGGTAAATTAAAAAAGACATTATAAACCTTGCTAAATATATATTTTTTAATGCTAATGAAATTCGTAATAGTATAGACAATCAGTTATAATTGTAAACTTTTACAAGACTATAGCCATGTTATTTGATTTTGTATTGAATATGTTTGTATAATTAAATAATTCTACAATTTCCGTGTGTAACAGTTGAAAATATAATTATATTGATGACTGTAGTATTACTGTGTTTTCGTAAACTTCTCTTATTAAATCAATGTATTGATATTGTTATACACACTGCATAACTTTCTGTTTTGTGGCAAAAAACATTGTATTATGCTTTTATGCTAATAAAGGTTGTTGTTGTTGTTGTTGTTTAAAACGGTTCACATGTCATAATACAGTTAATTTTCTAGGTCCTGTTTCTTATTGATCAAGTATGAAATATTGATAGTTGTAGACATAGTGTATGCAAATGTCAGTATCAAAATAACAAACACACGTCAAATGCAAAATATATTGCAGATAAAACATGAAGACTCCCAAAAGCGTTCACAGCAACTAATTGCATGTTCAATTTGTTCAGAATCGTACATACGTGTTCTGCTTAACGTTTTGGCGATTATGTCTGTTCACTATTTATTGTGTTTCATCTAAAGCAATAACATAACATTCATCAAGAATGTCTGAAATTAATAACCATTAATAACCATTTCTCTGACACTGAAGATTCAAGGAAAGACTTCGATTTCCGCATTTTTCACACTGACAGGGAAAAAAAACCTGCTACAATACGGCTACTGTAATTAAGTGTGTTATATGTCTAGATTTGGTGAATATGTGCTGTATAACGGATGTCAAAAACATGTGATGTTGTTATTTGCGACAGTCGTTAACACTTTACTTGCTGCGAATTTTCTTAGTTGATCTGTAATAAAGTCAAACAGCTTAGAAAACAGCGAGTAAAGTCGATATATAGAGCGAATATTAATACGAAATAAACGCTTATGACTTTCTTGCCTATGGCTGGAAAGTGAGCGGTATTTAAAACAATGATAAAATAAATAATGAGTATAAAACGGCGAAAAATACAATATTTTCATAATTATTTTGATATATTGAGCACATTTCAGTAAGGTCCTTAAAAATAATAGTTTAAATAAGATTGAATATGTGGGAGCAGTGGTCTAATGGTAGGACGCTGGCTAAGAGATCGAGAGGTCCCTGGTTCGAGTCCTGCCCTGACCACTGGAATTTACCTGAGCAAGTGATTTATCCCACATCTGCTCCTCTAAACCCAGGTGTATAAATAGGTACCTGCGAGGGAAATTAGGCAATATGCCGTGGATGAACACTGCGCCAAGATGTTAACGGACGACTTATGACCCAGTGATCGGGGGAAAAATGTGAAGAGCCTCTGAACGCACATACTGTATGAAAAGGGCGCTATATAAATGTGGTAAAAACAGAAGTATATAAATGCTATTGTGTGTAGCTGACGTCGCGCGCTCTGATTGTTTCGATTAAAAAACGTTCGCCCGCCAAGCAAATTATGCTATATCGGCCGTGTAAATATACATAAAAGCCCTCTTACAACGTCCATTTGTTGATTTGTATAGTACCATTATGTATGTGTTAAGTAATTTAGATTACAACGTTTAAATTTTGCATAAAAGCGGTGGTACTCGTAGCATATAATTAATGCCTTATATCTTCAAAACTTGACGTTTCATTCAATAGCAACTTGTTCTAGCAATCCACTGCACCATAAGGTGAAACCTTCTGTAACTGTATCCATAAGTTTCATTTGCATTATCACATGTACAACGTCTCATGCATGTACATGTTCAGTGTACGGGTTTTGTTTTTTAAAATATGAAATTCTTGATATACATCGCATTTGAAATTTGGACTACCGGACGTTTTATGATCCTCTAAAGAAGTATTTTTATTTCATACATTTTTATAGCAGATTTGATGTATGTATTGTAAAATGTATGTAGGTAACCGTTTGTTTGATAAACATTTATAAAATAATGAGTTCGTGCATGGTCTTACCTTTCAAGTTGAAACAAAGATTGAACTTCTTAATAACATCATCAACGACGAGACCTTTTAATATGCAAACGATAACAAATTACTCTTTAACGATTAAGTTTAACAACAAAGTTTCATTATTTAAGTCTCATTTAATCGAAAAACGGTGCAACACGATATAAGCTGGTAAAAAGATTAGAGAGTATGCATAAGCATGTTTGTGACATGTGCATCAATATGCGCATAGTGTTAGATGCGATTATGAATGTTGTTAGATCTGGTTAGTTTAGTTCAATGTTTGTGTTCGTGGTCCACAATTTTTTGAATTTAAGTATTATGTATAAATCGGATACATGATTTTCAAAGTGCCTATGTCTGGAAGCAAATCCTTAAAGTGAAGCTGTTTTTCCTATATAATAGAAAGAACTGATAGACCAAAGCTCTGATGACGTTGTATTTATCTAGTGTGAATGCAATTACAAATTACTAAAATTTTCCAATCTGTTTGAATCATTTAATGTCTAAATAGAATAATAAAGAAATCGCTTATATACAATCATTCTTTCAATAGTTCTCTTCTTCGCTCAGTATTGCTAGAGTGCATCGTTTTAATACATGCAGAACATATTGCCTAAAAGAGTGTGTCAATCAAACTTAAAACTGTTATGCTTTGATTGATGTACAAATATTTAGCAGACAATTGCACTGTTAACATGTACTATAAGCCTTATGTTATATCATCAGACGATACAGATATTAATTGTGAATTATCGTTCGCTTATTTAAATTCCACACTTGTTATAAACGGATTGAATGACAATTTGTGAATGGTAAGGATATTATTTAATAATCGTGAGGATGAGTACAATGCAGAGAAACATTTGTTGATTGAATGCACATACAGTTTGGAGTAGTGATAGCGCGTGCAACTGTTTCCTCGCATGGTCATATTTTATAAACGAGAACGTATTCGATCGAGACACGGATAACGTTATCACATAACGACGTAACTATACTCTTGTGGATATCTGAGTAAATGCATAAGTGCAATAAACTTGACTATTTAAAACTCAAGAGGCTTCATTAAATACTGGAAATTAGCAGAGTTCCATAGAAGTTGATCACGCTAAAGCACGATAATAACGTTCTGTAATCCAATCTACATAGGTAATAAAACGCCTCGATACAGCTCACCAATTTGAGTGTTAACATAGAATGTCAAGGACTAAATCATTTTTGTAAATCTTCATACTTCGAATGAATAGTTTAAAGTCTTAGCATCAAAGTTTTGTCCATCATCACATTGATCTGGTACAACAAGACATTCGACATTTATAAAAAGGACAGACAAATACATGTCACTGTAAGCATATCAACAACAATAAACATACCAATGCATTTGATATTGTAAAAACATTGAAACTAACTTGCTTTAAAACGTGTGCCATATAATGTTCTATATACTCAAAAAAGAAAACTGGTTAAACAATTCAATAGTAAAGTTGTGTTTTTAAATATCAGCCTACTAAACAGAAACCGATTCTGCATTTACATAAGGCGCGTTTATTTGTTTATATATAGTTGTATATAAAAGCAAGTCCAGAAAAAAAAAGACTATATTTTAATATGATTTTTTAAACTGCAACATATATGTTATTGTACATCGTACAGAATATTCCTTTTTACTTTCTCAGCCAGGTCACATGCTGATTGTTTATTTTTCCGTATTAGGTTAGTAGCTTTTTATATAAGTTCGTAACGTTAAATGACGCCAAGTATGTAAACGAGGCGACGTGATATAATAGCGAACTTAACTCCCCTCATTAAGTTCATGATGGGAAATGGAGGGTACTTCGTAAGATACATTCGTTACACGGCTTACTGACCCAGCACCGTGCGATAAAGGGCAGTTATTTTATATTTCGCTTGAGATGCGCTCTCTCCCAATATCAGTTTACTTATCATGTGTTACACCGTACGGGATCAGTAAGAAGCCGTTTAACTAATAATATATATTATTGTTTTTATAAAATTAATTGTTTGATGAGCATTCAACATTGACATATATAATAGTATCCTTATAACACACAATCTATCCAAATGATTCAATTATAAAAGAGCGGGAGAAACAATTAAGTGAGACTCAACTTGGTAACACAAATATTAACTTGATATGCTATGTGAAAGAATGCATTCCCAAGTTCAACAACATATTACCATTCATGTTTTCACCCTGTTTTCATAACACCTGATAAAATCAAGGATTTCCGATGAATATAAAGTGCTTACCAGCCTTTGTAACTCGATAATTTTGTGCAAACACTGCCACATGTCTGATTCTTCAAAATCGATTGATATGCAAAACTAATCTCTGTAATTACAAACAAAAGCAAAGGAATGGATATACATGTTTAACAAGTAGAACTTATGCATGTTATCGGATAATTGTTTTCTTAGTATAACCGAAAAAGCGAATTTCATAATGTTATAATTTGAGTGGATTTGGTTTTAGTATGATTTAAATAGCATTCAAGTGAAACACAACCTTTACGTGGATACTTGTAACTGACTTGTTTTTGTGTGTTTTTGGCATGAGGCATTTTCGAATAAAATTGTATTGTCTTGTGTCGCCTTTGTAGCAATGAGCATGAACTAAAAACTGACCTGTATATTTGATATATGGATTCCACGGTAACATGGGACCCACTGGAGAAACATTATTACGTAATGTATAATGTTTAGATATGCTGTGGTGCGAAGCTGTTTGTTGTATGCTTCCAGGGCTTAACAAGAATCTATTCGCAAGACTGCTGAGAATGTTAGGCTGCTTTACTGCTGATCTCCCTCTTTCTTTGCTGCATTTGTTGCTTTCCCATCTATGAAGGACATACTGTTTGCTTCATGGGAGAACTTTCTTCAAGCATGGCCAGCGGCAAGTCTTGCTTGCTCGTAACATTGTACTTCTCATTTGTAGTGAAATACGATACTGTAGTAGAGATGTTGATTAGTGTTTTACTAGGGTGGAGGGATAGCAAATTGTCAGTTCAGGGGCTATATATTTGTATGGGGCTTATCCTTACGCAGCATTGTTTTGTTTTCTTGACGACACTTGATATTTTCAATCTTCCTAACTGTATGGTTGTTTACTCTGTAGTGCATCAGGCGATCTTCTGCGAACCTTGCATTCATTATATGCTGTAGGGCATCGCATTCCCTTTTTCTGCGGAGGATTAATGTCGGTAATCCGTTTATCTCTCTTATTGACATCGGTCGTACTGAACCTTTGATGATGCACAAAGCAATGTTCTGGATTCGGTCCTGAGTCTTCTGGTTGGAAGCCGCAAATTAGGCATAGGGCATGTATTCCAGTTGAGGTAGATCTTTACTTTATAATGAGCTTAGCAAACATTTGTGAACGCAATTCCTTAACACCGAATAACTTGTTTTAAAAGTAAAAAACAAATCACCGCACTCATCAACAAAACCAAAGACAATGTACTTCAAGAAATATGCAGACATCGTTCTAATTCATATATTGGGAGCACACTGCAACTACATTGGTATGCGAATTATTCCTAATTTGCGACGGCAATCTGTTGGAGATCTATCTCGAGCGAGAAATATTATTACCAGGCACAGGTCTGCTCAATGAGTGTCGCATTATCCAGTTTGTATAACACAATGTTGCATTATCGCTTATGAACTATGTTTAATATATCAGGGACATGGGTAGATAAAAGGGGATCAACGCGTGATTTCCGCCTGTTTTGCCCTTTCCCGTAATTCGCAGAGCAATGTCTTTGATTTGTCATTTATTTGCAATCGCAATAGCGAATTGCTATAATGCGTTTTCTTACAGTACGGTGTCCCAGTAAACGACGACAGAAATAACGCTTGCTTGGAAGACACATTACACGATGTCGTTTTTTAATCGGAATATACTACATGCGTTTGACAGAAGTAATATTGCAAATGTTTCCATGTGGAGTGTGTAGCTGGTTTCGTAGCATTTGGTCTCAATTATGTAATTTTAAACGAGAAAACAATCAATTAATTGAACGCGAAGCGAGGTTAGAACGCACACAAAGTGGTAACACACACAAGCATATCTGTGTCGTGTACTTAGTTCGTACCCATGGCGTGGTTGATTAACTTAAAGTCTCACATATCTAGAAAAAATACAAACATAAACTTACTTTACTGTTTCTTCGTCAACACACAAATCCACACAAAGGCAATATACACACAGTAATTGTCGATAATAGAGATTCCGATCAAAAGATTATTCGATCAATTAAGATAATTGGTAATATTCAGCGTATGTGTGGTAAATCAAAACATACAATCGGTTTGAAATATATAAAACAAGTGTGTTAAGAAAACCAAACAACTGTTAAGTATTCTAATACTATCAATTAAATACCTTGCCTTTCGTGGAGAAATATATAATGTTTCATATTTCGTTTCCTTTTTAATCGATAAATACCCATTGTGAGATTTAAAAATAATACATTATGTATGGCATGATAAATGCAAATAAGACATGTACTGTTGTATCATCTTGGTGCAAACTTCAATATAGAAATTATTACACTTGTCATTGGAGAAAAGATATTTGCATGCATCATACGCTGATTGTATAGTGCATTATGTTGAATGTTTTCGGCGCTTAATTATAAGCCTGGTAATATGTAAGATGGTAGTACAATAAAGAGGTGTTTTAGAAAGGCCCTGTGTATTAACTTGAGTTAAGTTTGTAACCATCACAAAATAAAATCACGACAACACATTTATTAAATCTTTGAGAAAAACCAGTGCGGTGTTAATCTGAAAAGAACTATAGATGAGGGAATCGACGAGTAACGATACATGCAGACAATGATGCGAAAGATTAAGGTGCAAATTCACGTTTTGAAGATTGCTATTGAAGTAATGTGTTACTGCTGTGTAGCACGACATTCAACAAAGTAATACAGAATATGTCGATGTTCCATATTAGGCGAACATACATTAGTTCAACATGCATATTTTGCAGATTAGGGATGGCATCGAATACCTATATCGGTATTCGAATATTTGCAAATCCATTCAATCGAATATTCGAATATTCGCATAAAACGGCTGGATTGATTTACCTTCTATTACTCAGTTTCGTATCCAATAGGGATATTACATATAAATTGACACAGAAATACAATTGAATATACAATTGTTGTGTTGAGAAATATGCTTGATTGTTACAATTAAAATGACTTTGATGATTTGGCAATAAAACGTGATCAGCTCGATAATATAGGCTAGAGCAGAACAGACGGAAATCACGTGAAGCTTGCTTTCACGAGCACAATATACATGTGCAGAATAAAAAAATATTGTTTTGTTCTGCACATGTATATTGTGCTCGAGAAAGCAAGCTTCACGTGATTTCCGCCTGTTCTGCTCTAGCCTATAGTTCGAGCTGATCACGTTTTATTGCCAAATCATCAAAGTCATGTTAATTGTAACAATCAAGCATCTAGCTGTCATAGTTAAAATTTAGTGCGTGTCACACGCTCAAATCAAATGGTGATACGGTCATTAATTGCTGCTCAGAAACATTTATTAAGACGCATTACACTTACATGGTACATATAAGTGATTTTGATGGCGTTATTAATACATTTTGTAGTGTTCTGTGATATGTTATACATGGTTTCTGGAAGTGTGCGCATGTGTTTTTGTCTAAATTATATTTAATAATGGATGCCGTTTAATTATCAATATAAGCACGAACGTTATTAAATATTTAATATAACTACTACTGTTCAATCAATTCGTAATATGATTTATTCAAATGTATTTGACAGATATGAAATATTGTATTCGTATAATAATTAGTTATTATGTTGGATATTACTGAAACTGTTATATGATTGGATAATTTAACGAATCAAAACATAGAATTGAGTATAAATCAAGCTGTGATTGGTATAATTGATCTCGTTGACTTAAATGTAGTGGTCCTATGATTTATTTATTTCAAATGTTAATGAATCACAACGTGTTCCTGATGATATTTGTACAGTTAATGTACGTGATGTGCCAAAGGTGTTAGTTATGAGTCGATCGATACCTCATTCGTTTAGATAAAGGTCTGATTTACTGCATTCAAGCAAATATGGTTTATGTTGAGAGTCGGTGGTTGAAGCTTTACTATATTTGCATGTATCATTCCCTGTTTAAGTTGCTTTTATTTAACATTTACATTGCCCCTTGATTTTCTTAAATTAAATTTCATTCCGGATACTTAATGTTATAACATGTTCTTCTAGTTACCTACACATTTCTAGTATAAATCTTTTAGTGGATTTTTAGGCAAGTGGATAATTGTCTCTTACAGTACCGCAAGCGTTTAGCCAAGATATTTTTCGGAAGGCAAGTCCTACTGGAACAAGTTTGTGTTGCATTTCAAATGAATCAAATGACAATAAAAACACACACACATTTAATAATAACTATGCTTTATGAAGCGCACGAAAACAACATGTGTATCATGACTTTGATTTTGAACGTTTTAAACGTTAACGCTTTGCTAACTATGCTTTTGATTAACACCTAATAACAATATTTGATTTGCAACAAATATCATAAAAATAAAATCAATTCAGACACTGCTTTAGATCGCTATGTATATCCAACATGCATATGATTTATTGTGTTTATAAATGTATATATGTGTAAATGCATTTACAAATATATAAAACAAAATCACATTTCATGAATATATATATTATATCATAGTGGTCATATGCTGAGAGCCCATACTAAGATATCTATAATGTACATGTACACGGTTTAATGAAAACTAGAATAATACACAGTAAAGTAGTTTACCTGATGGTTACTGGTATGTTAATACACATTATCTGATTTACTGCATTAACTTTGCATGTGTGAGCTAGACAGACTACCGTACTGTTAATGTGAAAAAAAACAACAACATTGTTTTACGATGCCTCTGGTCATAAAGTGTTAACCTAATATAAGATCACACAACCTCAGTTGTTTTCTGTATGTTCCTTTCAATCGTTGGGCCAACATAAAACTGGGTTTAGACATAATAATATTAATGCATTGTGTATAAAAATTACCAATTGCTTATTCTCAAAGCGAAACATTGCGTTTACGACTGGAAACATGCTACAACATTATATGATTTTCATGACTCGTTTAGTAGCGAAACGATAGGATTTAATCCGAATCGTGTTTACAAAACTCGATTTTACCAGAAAATTAGATTTCTGTTGAGCCTCATAGAGGTGGTTTGGCAATAAGTGACTGAATGTTTGTTGTTGTATAATATTTAAAATCAATGTTGTAGGATTATCATAATACGTGTTCTGTTTAATGGCGGATTTAATATTAATCGGAGTAAGTTTTATTGTATTTATTTATTTTAATTTAAGTGAATATAATACGATACCAATGGAGCAGTTGGTGTCGGCAATACTTGTTATTGCCTCAAAAACTCATAAGTTTGCACTACTCTGCACGCAGCCTGCATGGGATTGCTGGTTGATTGATAAACATTTAGAATATAAACACTATATGTCTATGTTGTATTCAAACAAATATAAGAATGTCGTTTGAATTTAATATTAGACATGTGGAAAAATAATTTATAAGAACTTGATGCTTCGGAACAGAATGTATGTTAATGTTACTTTATCCATTTTTATCGATGCTTTATATGAATAGAAAGACATATTTGTAAACGACATATATACATTAGGAATCCGTACAAAACTAGTTAATTTGCTGATACGTTGATTGTTGAATCAATGTTTCACTTTATTTAATTGTGTAACGTTCAGTAACAGTTATTTTGGTATTTACTGTTTCTTAATGATCAAATATGAACTATTGATATGTCTAGTCATATTGTATGTAAAAGTCAGTATTATAATAACACTTAAAATGCAAAAATATATTGAAGACAAAACATGTAGACTCGCATGAGTGTACACAGCAATTATTTTCATATTTAAATTCGTTCAATTTCGTACAAACGTATGCTGCTTATGGATTTGGAGATAATGTATGTTCACTTTTTAGTGTGCTTCATCTGAAACAATGACATTACATTTTGCATGGATGTCTGAAATTCATAACCATTAATAACCATTTCTCTGACAGTGGGGATACAAGGACAGACATCGAGTTCGTTATTTTTCTCACTGACAGGAAGTAAACATGCTACACCCTGTGTGCTGTAATTGTGTACTGTTTGATTTCGGTATTTGTGACGGTCTCAAATAAACCAAATATGTGGTGTATGTAATCATTATAAAATTGTGTTAAATAAAATATGTATATACATATCTAGCAGGAGCTATTGTCAATTTATACACGCTAAAATGATTACTATATTGCTCCTTTATTCCAATTTGTAATAGATAAGAGCAAAGCGAGCTCACTTTGAAACATGGTCAGCATTCGGAAACAGAATCGAACATTCTACCTTCTGATCTCAGCAAACCATCAGTATATGTATTCCAGTGCGTTCGGTTATCTTGTTTAAACAGTTGGGCAATGAGAAGCGAATCGAGCTGAATACAATATGTGCTTTGGGTATCAAACACATATACGTCGTGGTGTATATATAAATAAAATGTAACGGAGTCATACCCCGTTTATAGTTATGGTTGTCGATTACGCGCTGTAAATGTGTTTTCACGTCAATGGGAAATACCAAGGAGAAATAATACACCATTTATATCGCAGTGGATCCAAATATAATAAAATGCTTTGAACATAATGAAAACAACTCTTCAAAAAACACTAAATATAAATTGCATATAATATACATGCATTATATCGATGTACTTAGATGACCATTACGCTGTTTCAGACGGTGATTTGTGTTAGATAATTGTATTAAATATACATGTGTATATGTAAGGTTACTATATGCATGGGATTAAATATGTTGGATATTACTATACTTTAGTATTTCATATATTAACTGACAAGATAGTTGTGTTTAAATGTTCTATTTTCTTATAAGATATCAATATTCGTGCAATTATAGTACATGAACGTGTTTTTACATATACTAATTTACCAATCGTGTGTGTGCATTATGTGCATTTTTACCTTAGAACTTTGTGTTATTTTAAAACAACCACCAGCAAAAAGTATGTGTGTATATGGCTAATATATGTATATCGTATCGTACACTTATGTTTGTGTTTACAATTGTTTATTTATGTATGACATTTTTCTGTAATATTTTACATTATTGTCAATGTGTGGTTCAATGTTAATATGTTAATATTTCATCACATAAAACAAGTGGTCACTTAACTTAAATAATAGAGGAGAATGACACTAATTGCTTCTGCTTAATTGTATAAAACAAAGATGGACTCATTAGTATGGCAACATTTCAACTTTTGTCTTGTGCATAATCTTATTGTGTTTGTTTGCGTTAGAAAAATCATTTACAATCACATTTGTTGAATTTGATATTGTTTCTACCGCAATTATTGAATCTTGTTTTCTTAAGTCTGTTAAGAAAATTCATAAAACAGTATGACTTTGGACTGTTTTAATTACCGTAAATTGTGGTAATATGTTGGAACTAATAATAATGAATTCCCCAATTGCTAACGAATCAATGCGGTATTGCTTTAATATTTTACCATGTGGGAAAGATTATTTCACATTATAGATAAGGATGTTAATGTACGAATAACGTGTGTAAATAATCATAAACTAGCTTACTAAGAGAGAACAAATTTCGATCAAAGAAAAACAATAAATTAAGCATGCTATGCAGAAAAATAATAGATACTTCTATAATTACGTCAGTATGCACATTATGTTCTTGACATTAAATTGGAAGATATGATTCCCATGAACGCGATAAACTAGTGCTATTCCTAGACGGTTCGAGGATCATCAATATGCGTCTTTGTGATCCGTAGCCGCAGTTGTGTAACAACGTCTCGCGACAGCTTGTATGCGATGACAAGTTAGTTCTTGAAGGCGTTATATAGGAACGACATATGTTTCTTTATTATGCACAGGATATAAACTTTTTGATAAGTCGAGGAAGTTTCATTAATAACTTTAATAATACATTTACTTATGTGATGACGAATGATCGATGTTTGACGAACGTTTTGTTTAAAATGTTTAATTTAGTTTAGCCTTCAATGAAAGGGAAAACAGTATGTGAGTTATGCCTACGTGATAGTTGCGAAATAATATATAAACCATAAATCTTAATGCTGTTATTTCATCAGAATAAGTTTATTAAGCGAATAGAAAAGCAGTGATGTTGCGTAAAACATATGGTTGCTTTCAGCAATCAAAGCCACACGACCTTCACATGATAAATGCTACTTTATTTAAATGTGTATGATTTTTAAAGACGAATACATTGTTTGTATGCTCCGTTATGTTCTATAAAATAGTGTAATGACACTTTTTTCAATATATTTGACAATATCGTACAGTATACGCATTTGCCATTGTACAATCTTGTTTTTTGATCAGATATGGGCCTAATTAATAAAGATATATGCACTACAATGCGCTTAACATGAACATGCATCTTATGCTTTTACTAAAACAAAAGACAAGCGCACTCAACTAAATCTAAGGGATATTTTACTTTTGGGAAAATACGGTAGTTGATTCAATTACCTTGTACAATATTGCATGTTAATTAAGATACATCTTAATTGCTTCATTTCAAATGGGTACGTTCACAAATGTGAAATATTTTGATTTGTCATATCATGTATGGAATATAATGGATATATTGATTAAATATGATCAATTAAATATTATTGTGTTCCAGCACGGCCTAAATCAATCCCAATCGAATAGAAACGTTTGATATGTTAATAGTTTGTATAACCGTCATGAACGGAACAGTTTGATGGCAGTGTAATTCACGTATGCATAATTATATTTGTCAAAAATATAAATCACTATCACACCAAATTTCAGACTACGATCTTTGCGATTCAGCAAAGGTACGTTAAAATAGCACTGTGCTACAATGCGCTACGATTGTATATTGGCAATCGTTAAAAGGTATACATAACTGACCGTGTTAATCCCTGAATGTGATAAATTACGTGCAATTCTTGACGGTTTGGTGATCACATATTTGTGCCATTTTGATCTATGATAGTTCGAGACGGCGAGCAAGTAATTACGCATTCGTGGAGACGAAGGATACAAAGGAACAACATTCGTTTTTTCTATTATTCCCAGGACAAACACTTACCAGATATATAAAACAAAAATATTAGTATTGATCCTGACGGGAAATAGGTGATTTATAACGATAATGTTGTTACAGATGTAAACGAGTATTTCGTTACGTTGTTGATTTTTTAACAACTTTTTCATTAACCGATCTGCTTTTGCTTTTATATTCATTTTCGGATTTGTATTGTTGATGTCAAAAACACATAACTGTACATGACACATATTGCGAAATCTTCATCAACATTTTGGTGTTTTTGTAAATGTTCAAGCAAGCGTTTATTGCGAAAATTGTATTTTTTTCCTGATAATATTCTTCCTTTTTTCACGCGTATCACTATCATACGTCGCTCGTTATTTGTTTTAAAGAAACCGATTCAAGTGATGTAAAAGCAGTTAACAACCTGAGAAGCAAATAATAAATATAGATTATGTATGTATTGAAAAATAGATACGTCCAAAAAGACACCTCTATACACCTTATCGTGTTTTTTTTTAAATCAAGTTATTTTTGTAAATATTTTTTTTAACAATGCTTATACTATCGTGCAATCTTGATATATATTTTTGAATACTGGAGTATAACGTTGTGTATTTACATTTTGTTTACATGTTACTTGTACTACAGCAAATAATTTAACGAACACAATATTTTAATGTAATGATGTACATATTCTTATTTATGTATATCTGAGTGAAAAATAAATGATCTATATGCGTTAACAAGGCACAACTGTGTCCCATTAACGAACCATTACTTTATGCTCTTCGCCCTCCTTATAAACGTGTCCGAACAGTATCTTCATTGCACATAGTGTGTTTGCTCACGTGAATTCGACGAAACTGTATCTTGCGTAATTTCGCGATACGATATATTGGACGCGATTAATCCCATGCAAAGCGATTTAATCCGTGCGTTTTCTGGTGGGTCTGTTCACGTTTATGTGATAGTCGCTATATGATAACGGAGTAACGAGACGGCTTGCAAGAAATCTAATATTTTATGACATGTAGGATGAAAGGATCGACGGATGTTTCCGGACAATTCCCAGGATATAAATTAATAATTAATAATATTAATTTAATAGAAATATTAACTTTTGTAATGAGTCTATGTTGGTTATGTTGGAGAATCTGGGTTTTTACTGCGGACAAATTGTGTTGAGTTAGCTTTTGTATAATCATATATGGATACGTTTTCCAAACATAAAATTATCGTCTAATTTTATTGAAATAAATGCTATTTTTAGATCGTAATCTTTGTTTATTTCTTGCACGAAGGCCTATACTTGCATGTTATATGAGACTTATATATAAGGAAAGAGAACCTTGGCATTAAGCTTGTTTATTTTCTTAAACCATTCTGTGAGTTATCGTTAGTAAATACATTTGAAGCATATCAAGCATTAGCGGAAAACATATTTGATCTTTTTCACATTCTATTTACGATCCAAAAGCATTTGTTTTCAATCAATGTAATGTTAATGTAATACAATGTTACATACGATTGCGTGCACGAGGCTCGTTACAAGATAGGACACACACAGGCAATCAGGCTTTCTTCCATAACTTGTTCTAAATACATCGGTGTTAAGTGATCTTGGATATATCTACCAGGACTATACATCGTTTAATCAATTATATTATTGTGTTTTGTTTGGAAAACAAGGATATGAATGCTACATTATCCATCGTTACTTAGAGTTCATTAAATAGATACGTCATAAAGGTATGACATGAATTCAACTGTCAAAACATAATTCTGAAGAATGTGTTACGTTGTTTTGTATAATATTTTTTTTTATAATGTATTCAAAACAAAATGAATACTTACCTAAAAAAAGGTTTTGTCTATGAAATCTGTTTCGCTAAAAACAGTAATTGAAATACATTCGTGTATTTATGGTTAAATTAAACAACCATGTTTAGTCTTATTAACTTGTTCACAACAATATTACATTATTTTCGCAAGCAAGTGCTCTTAAAACCACACATTGTATCGTCGGTTAATGCACAAGATTGTTTATTATCCAATACTGTTTGCTGTGGTGAAAAACCATTACGTGAATACGGAATGTTAGAATGCGCCGGTCTAAAGGATAACCGGGCTACATGCATTTGCGTAAAGTTTCGTTTCGTTACCGCGAGACTTCCTTAAAACGAAACGTCCCATAAAAGAGTCAAGTTTCATCTCAGTCAATACAGCGCGGGTCAAGTAAATATTTTTTAAATAGCTTGCATATTCCGGTCAAATATAATTAACATGCCGTCAACACTATTTCTGATCGATATGAAGATACCATCATATTATTGATTCATTATGCAAATTGGTTCCATCTCTTAACATTGAATTAGAAGCGATGAATCCCACACAGATGGTTTGGATATCAAATTATGATGCCAATACGCTGCGTTAAAACATAGTTCATGAAGCATGACAGTAATTACTGGTTATCTGATACGGAGCACTTCATGGAGTGAGGTTTTCGTATTATTCCTGCCATGTTTAACTCCTTGAAGTATTGACTCTTGTGAAATATTGACTCTTGTGAAGTATTGACTCGTGTGATGAGCTTAGCGTAAAATATAGCATATGCGTTGTGAATAGAATATGGGTTACATGTAAACAATTCTTAGACACATGTTTCTCTTTAATTTGGAAGCGATGAATCCCTGATTGCGATAAATAAAAGGCGATTCTTGACGGTTGGGAGATCACATATGTGCGCCATTTGGATCCATGTTAGCCTCTGTATGAAAGCTAAGTTTCAGTCTGCGTGCGAGTAATTAAGCGTTCTTTGATACGAAGGATACAAAGGAAAGACACATGTTTCCTTGTTATTCTTGGGATATGAACTTACAAGATTTATACACTTTTGTGATGAGTCTAGAGCCTGACAGAAAATCTGTTATTTATAGCAGAAGTATTGTTACAGATGTATATTTCGTCTAGTTTGCGGGTATTTAACCACGGTTTTGGTGTTCTGAGTTCACGTTTGCTTTGATAAACACTTTGCGGAAAAGCACCAACATAGTCTATATATTTAGCAAAACTATCATAATACAATTTGAATTTTTAAATCTTAAAGAAAGCTCATAAAGCTTATGCTAAATACTATTTAAGAAATAGTTCTTAATACGTTTTTACAATTTGAATACGCGAACTATGAGTGCAAGTCGCTTGTTACGAGTCACCAGCGAACAATCAGACTTGTTTTACCTATTTAATTGAAATGAACTGATCAAATTGAGTAATCAATCATGCGATGTAAAGCTGTTAAAACTAAAGAAGCGAATTATTAATATATTATATATGTTGCATTATATATTGCTAATAAAAGACACATGATTTAATGCGGAAAATAGTGTTACGAACATATATGTCATTAAGTAAGCAACTGTATAAGTATTAAAGAATGCGTTTTCCAAACAGCAAATTAGCGTCTCAATGTTTGAAAGGAATACTATTTATGGATCGGATATTCGTTAATTTTGAGCCCGAAGTCATCTTATTGCATGTTATAAGATACTAATGTCTACGGAATATGTGCTTACGCTTTTTGCTTGAAAAACAGTTTTAACCATTCTGTTAAATCTGGGATGTTTCGTTAAAAATACATTTGAAATAGATGCACGTTTTCGGGCGGGCAACATTCATTTGGTCATGCAATATATTCTTGATCAATCAATGTCTGTCAAAAACGCGCGCGACTTGTTATGAGAAAGGCCCGGAGTAAGCAATCGCTCTTCTTTGCATATATGTTATCAAAATGACTCGGTATCAATGGAAACGCGCAGTTTAAATGAAATCGGTTATGTTAGCTAAGACTATACATTGTAGTTTAAACATATTATAATCTTTTAGTATAGTTGAAAGCAAACATGGATATAAAATATACGTTAGAAATCCTCACTAACGAAGTATTAAATACATGCGTGGCGAAGGTACGAAATGAAGTTAACAGTTAAAGACTGAATACCATAACTGCACAAACATTAAGCCTGCTTTCAACCTAGGCCTTTTGACGAATTAGAAGCGACAAATCCGACACAGGCGATTACATTTCTGACGTTTTATGTATGAAATGTAGTTTCCGATGAGTTGCGTTGTAACATAGTTTAAGAAAACATGCAACTAATAACAGATTCTATTCGGATGATGTTTACTGCCTCAAAATTTTGAGTCTTGTTAAAAATGGACCCTTGTGATGAGCTTAGGATATGCAATAAATATACCATATTGATTGTTTTTGTTTCGAAAAAAAATATACTTATATGTTAATATCATTATACTCCAAAACATACGTTAATGCGTGTTCAAATTTCTTACACAATGTCCCCTGTTTGTCTTCTTGCGCTCCCAGCTTTGTCACCCCGCCTGCCTCATCATTATCCTGTATCTCACATGTATAGGGGGTCTAATGGAGTAAATCTATGAAGCAATTCATGAAACACATATATTAATCATATTTCAAAGTATATGATCTGGATTGGAAGGTACCTTGACAATATAACAACGTTAGTGTATAATGTTTGCAGCATATACAAAGGCTATCAACTCGGCGCTGTAATGCGTTTGGTTGATTATTGCTGCAATTGACTCTTACTGTCATAGTCAATGGACTGCACGAGCGCGCCAGCACTACCTCTATTCACTGCATTTTGTGATCACCGAAATGTGTCTCTTGGAAGTTCTCTCCTTCAATCATGGACAGCGTCAAGACGTTCCTGCTTGCATCATTGCGCGCGTCTTTTGTAGTGAAATAATGCACTGTAGTAAAGATGATGATCTATCTCGTTGTTTTACCAGGAGTGGGTGGTAGCAGATCATGCGAACGGTTCAGGGGCTATATATATATTTGAAGGTGATCTGTTTGCTCCCTCAGCAGTGATTCGATTACTTGGACAAATCTTGATATTTTCAGTCTTCCTTACCAGAGGCTCTAAACTCTGCTGTGCAGCATGTGATCTTCTGAGAACCTGAGATTCATTATATATAATTTCTCATTTGATTATATTCTGTAGTGGATGACTGCATTGACATCGGTCTCACTGCAAAACATGGTTGTTGGCTCTGCCCTACGTCTTCTGGTTGGACTTGGCAGCTGTTATCAGGGCGTTAGAGTCGTTTTTTATGTATGGTTGATCTGAAGGATATAATGAACTGTGCACATCATTTTACCCAATCATGTTAACACCACACCATTTTGTAAAGAAAGTTAGAAGATGAACACGTTGTTGAATTCATATATTGGAAATACAATGCAACTACATTGGTATGCAAACCATTCCTTATTTGAGGCAGCAATCAGTCGGAGATCTATCTCGAGCGAGAAATATAATTACCAAGCAGAGGACTGCTCAATGACTGGCAAACTTTTCTCTGAATTGATGACTTGAACGGATCAAGACATACACTTGAGTATAATGCAATGCGTCCGGTGTTATTGATCCCGTTGACTTTGATGTGTTGGCCCTATGTTTTTTTTATATTTATCATTTTAATGAATCGAAACGTATGCCAGATGCTATTTTACTGTTAATGTTGTTGATGTACCCAATGTGTGAGTTCTGAGTTAATTGATACCATATTAGTCTAGGAAACGATCTTGTTTACTGTATTCAACCAAAAGTATTCGTTGAAAAGTTGGTGATAACAGTTGTAAAAGTTTTGCATCCATGATTGCCAGTTTAAGTGGATTTTAGATACATTAAACATTTACCCTTGTGTTTCGTTATTTCAGATTCCAGATTCTTATTGTCAAAATATGTTTACCCAATTGCCTACAATGTCCTCGCAACGCCAAAGAAATTGCTTTAATTAGTGAGTAGTGCTATTTAATTGCTTAAATAGGTGACATTACATACTTAAACGAAATATGTTGCACGCTTAAAACTGACCGAATGCCATTATACAACTGATTACATGAACTTTTCATATATATGTAATGAAGGGCGTGAGAAAATATGTAAATTGGTCAACAGCTGTTACAAGAAATAAGTTGGTTATAGAAACATTCAATTAGCCTGACTAATACTAAGCTGTTTTTCCTGTGTAATTGTTGACATGATTATTGTGTGTGATAAAACAAATGTATGATGTTATTATTTTGTTAAATCAGATATGTATACGTATGGCTTTGTTTTGCTTTTACCGACTGTCAAAGCTGCATTACATAAAATATATATAACAACGTCTGCGTCAGATATTGTTTTGCTGACATATACAAAGAAACTTCATGACATCAGGGTATTCAACCTTTTTAATCGCTCGAAAAATAACCTTAAATGACTTACACATACGCAACTAAAGCCCACATTGAGACATTCTGGGTTATAGCAGTATCAAGTTGAATTTCATAGTGGATTTATAGGCGAAGTGGATAAGTGTCTCTAACAGAAGCATAAGCTTTTTACGAAAACACCAAGATATGATATGAAAGGCAAATACAAGTTGATCCAAATTTGTGTTAGAACATTGAACGGAAACTTAAAATGTATTTAATATATTGCAAATACACGTACTGTATTTCAAATTAATAACATTACAAATTACATATAAGACATACCAATAAAATATATATGTCAAATAAATAACTATGCTAAATGATGCGCACTTAAACAACATGTTTAATCATGACTTTGATAATAAACGTTAATGCTCTTATATTCGCGCTATGTATACTTTATAATATTGTTTGGTTTGTAATGAATTAAATTTAAAAAACAATCACTCATAATACAGGTTAAGTTCGTTATGTCTTTTAACATAAATATGATTACTTGTGTTTATGTATATTTAAATGCATGTATCTATATACTAAACAGAACTATGTTAACGCGACATATCTACCCTAGACATCCGTGCAAAACACATGTATTTGGTTATGCAATGGTGGTTGAATTCACTATATTTAATTTTGTAACGTTCATGAATAGTTATTTTGTATTAACTTTTTTTGAATAATCACAAATGAAATATTGATATGTGTAGGCATATTGAATGTAAAAGTCAGTATCATGAACACACATTTCAAATGCAAAATATATTGCAGACAAAACATATAGACTCCCATCAGCCAACACAGTAATAAATTTCATATTCAATTCCGTTCAATTTCGTACATATGTGTGATGCTTAAAGAGCTGGACATTATGTTCACTATTTATTGAGCTTCATCTTAAGCAAAAACATAACATTTCTCAAGAATGTCTGAAATTAATAACCATTAATAACCATTTCTCTGACATTGGATATAAAAGAAAAGACGGCGATTTCCGTATTTTTCTCTCGGACAGGAAAATCCTGCTTCAATACGTCTACCGAAATTATGTGTTATATGTCTAGATTTGGTAAAAATGTATAACAGAAGTAAAACCATTTGATATTGTTATTCGCGACAGTTTTTAATAAACACATATGTGTTCTATTTGATCGATCTACGATTTTGTTCAATAATGTTTATACACATATCGAGCAGGATGTGTTTTTTTTAATATGTAAGAGCTAACATGATTCATGGTTTTTCCTTTATTTCAAATCAACATGTGCACTAGATGAGAGCACATAGTAACATGGTTATCTTTCGGGAACAGAACCGAATGTGTTTTTTGTGATACAAGCAAACCGGTAGTATATGTTTCAATCAATTCCAGTGGCGTTTGTTCGCATGCGAACTACTCATCTAGAGATATACTATAGCCAACCAGACTGTGTGCGCTTATTAGATATAAATTAAAAGACACAACACAAACAATATCACAGTTTTCAGGTAAAACACGTATTTTCTTTCGGATAGTCTTGTTTAAACAGATAAACAATAAGAAGAAAATCAAGTTGAATACAATTGTTGGGTATCCAATGTTTATCATAAATACAAAATGTAATGTAGTAATACACCATTTCTAATTATGTTTGTCGTTTAAGCGCTTTCAGTTGTGTGTATCGTAAATGGAAGGAAGCACGGGAACATAATACACCATATATGTAGCAGTGATTCCATTCATAATAATAAAGTCCTTTTAACATAATGAGCACAACACGGCGAGAAACTATAAATATAAATTTGCCTACAATCTACATGAATGATTCCGTCGTTGTATTTGGATGACCAACACGTAGATTAATACGGAGATTTGTTTAAGATAGCCTTATTTGATATGTATGTTATGTTACTATATGAATGTATAATCATATTATTTTTTACTATATATCTTGATTCTTCATATTGATATCGGACGGGAAAGGGCTAGTTGTGTTTAGATGTTCTATTTGCTAGATAACTGAGTTTAACAGATCAATATTTGCGCATGTATAATATATAACGGTATTTAACAAATTATATTTGACAAGGGCATTGTTTGTTGAATGTGAATGTTTACCTTAAAATTGTGTTTTGTACATGCACAAATAAAAATATAAAATACTGGGCTTATGACATTATTACATTATTATAAACATTAACTGTTAATATATGTACATAGTACCGTCCATGATTGTTTTTGATTAATATAATGTATTTATAGTTGACATAACTATAATAGTAAAACTTATTTTCAATGTATGGTCTTAAATTTTTTTAAATGTTTATATGTCAACACAAAAAGGTTCAGGCAATTGGTGATTTGCTATACATAAAATACTAGACTAGCGTAAAATAACTGCTTCTGCTGAATTGTATTGAACACATGAAGGCTCTTAAAGAATAGTAACATAATAACACATAAACTTGTATATGTCTTATCTTGTTTACTTACGTTGAAATATTCATTGGGAAAAACATTTGTTGCATATGGTGATTGTTCTTACCTCAATAATCGAAAGCTTAATGGTTTCTTAATGAGAGTCTTTTACGGCAAGGCATAAAATCATGCGACTATGGCTTTAGATAGTAACCTTATATTATGGAAATAGGTCGACAATAATATAAAAAAAATCCTCAAGCGCTAATGAAGAAATAAGGTTTTGCATTAATTACGAACTTGGTGGGACCAATGATTTGGCATTTCAGCAAAGAACGTAATGTTCGACTATAATTTGTAAGTTTATCATAAACTAACTCACTTAGTTAGAAACATTTCCAAACAAGTACAACTATACATTCATCATAATTTGCAGACACAATACATTTTTTATAGAATTTCGTCAGTATGCACATTATTCTCTTGACATTAAATTGGAAATGCGGAATGGACGCGATAAACTAGTGCGATTTCTGATGGTTGGTTGATCATCTATATGCGCCTGTGTGATCAATATACGCAGTTATGTAACAAAGTTTTGAGACAGCGTGCAAAGCATTACAAAATATGTAAAAGATCTGATACATAATAATGATCTATGGTTCCTAATTATGCCCATGGTATAAACTATATGATACGTAAACGTGTTGATAAGTCGATGTACTTTCAGCCATTCTGCGACTTAAAGAACGGAAGTGTTTCTACAATAAGGCTGTATTACCTTTAAATGCATACACACAATTAAAATTCTTAAATAGTAGTTTGAACTACTTTCTTCAAATAAAAAACAGCGTTATAAATATCGTATGTAAAATCTTGAAAAGCAATTCGAGCAACGGTCATATATACAACAACGAAAACTGGGCTTGGCCAGTGTTAACCATTTTCGAAAGCATAGTCACTAAAGTAGCACTATTTACACAAGAATTAGAAGACATTTACACTTAAACATGGTACAACAAAATCAATAATTCTCTCCGTCTATCTAGTTGTCATGTTTAAACATAATTTGACATTATAAACATATTCAGATAAAAAAAAACACACAATATGAAATCGCTCCAGTTAATGAGAATATAAATAACAGCTCGGAAGTGAAATTGAACAATGTCATACAATTAAAAGACACACTATGTAAATGTAAAATATGTAACATGTTCACAATAGAAGGTTATTTATATTTCTTGCCATATGTGTCCCTTACGACAAAAAGTATATAACTACTTGACAGTAAGCTTATTAGAAAAGAACGCATTTCAACACATATAATTCGAGAAATTCACAATGTCGGAGGATCTATGATTGATGGCGGTTCAATAGTGTTAAGGATATATTTGTCATGTTGAAAGATTATGTATTATCATAAACTGATATGTCTTCCAAATATCAAATTAGCGTCTCATTTCTTTTTGGACCGTATTTTTGTTCATGTCGAGCACGTTAGACTCTAATTACGTGTTATACATAATAATGCATCAGCAATACGTAAATACGAATTTTGTTTGTTTTATTATTTAAAATATTCTGTTTAATCTGGATTGTTCATTAAAAAAATGCATACGAAGCATATAAAGCATTATCAAGAAAATACCGTTTAGAATTATATTGACGATCCAATAGTTTTATTTGTCAATTATTGTTAGTTATATACAATTGCGTTAATGCGGCTCGTTACAAGGTAACCCACACGAACAAGACTTTCTTGTACTCATGTAATGTGCATAAAATATGGTGAAATACGTAACTGGGGTTTGAAAGCAACACCTATTGGTAACTCTATATCCCATATTACACAAGAAGGTCTGGAAGGGGGTCGCTATATATGCCTACATCCCGTGAGGATTTAATCAATACGTGAAAAACGGGACTTTTATATGCAAACTAAACGAGCAATACTTTGTTTAAGTCGGATACGGAATGAGTATTCCATTATTAACGCAGTATACGGATATCAGAATATTCGTTGACATCTCTAATAGATACATTATACATTTACATTAGCCTGGGTAGATGTTATATAGAACATTAATTGTTTTTGTGAATAACACTCCCATAGACCCGAACATCTTCTCCTCTTTCTCGAGCGATGCTATGCGTTGATTCAGGAGACAAGGATAACATTGGAAGTTTTATGTAGAGCTTCTATGTGTTCGTACAGTTTATTCTTCAGGCTTACAGGTTCTTATCAAACATGACCCGCATGGGTTTCTGGTCATTCAATTTCTGCAGGATTTGTTCAGCTCTTTGGAGACGGCATGAAGGTTGAATCACTTGTTCGTGTGGTGGTTGTGTTTTTTTGCACTATGTCTACCTCATCATTTCCATGTACTCAACAGTGAGAGCGGATCATCTGGATTACACGGGTTTATACATCTGTTTAAAGCTTATCAGTATGCTTCCTCGGCATGTCCTTTCTTTCACGAACAAAGCTTGATCTTGAAACCATATTATAGCTGAGGTAGATATGAACAGTATAATTAACTGTGCACATATTCGTGAACGCAATCTGTTAACACAAAACCATTTGATGAAAGATGTGAAGTACATTTATCCTCTGTTGAACTCTTGCAACCAAAGCATATGGCAGTGTACTTGACGCACATGGCATATAACGTTCTGATTCATATATTGAGAACACAATGCAACTACAATGGTATGCAAATTATTCCTAATTTGCGACGGCAAACAGTTGGAGATCTATCTCGAGCGAGAAATAGAATTACCAACCACAGGACTGCTCAATGATTGTCGCTATTCTCCAGTTTGCTGAAAACAAGGTTGCATTATCGCTTATGGCCTTTGTTTAATCTATCAAGGACGTGGGGAGATAAACGGATCAGCGCGCGATTTCCGCCTGTTTTCTCACCTCCGTAGTTTACACAGCAATGTTTTTGATTCGTCATTTATTTGCAAACGCATTAGCGAATGGCTAACAGTACGGGGTCCCAATAAACGTCTGCAGAACGTACGATTATTTGGAAGACACATTACTAGATGCCGAGTTTGTATCAGTATATACTACATGCGTTTGACAGAAGTACTATTTTCAATGTTTTCATGTAGAGTACAGAGCTGGATTCTTAGCATACGGACCCAATTATGCAATATTATACCAGAACAAAATCAATAAGCTAATTGGAAGCGAAAATTCGTTTTAAGACCAAACGAGGTGTAACACAAACTAGCCTAAAGTGTGTCGTTTTTTTAGTTTTTTGGTTTATTAACATGTACTATAGGCTACATTCAATGTGTGGTAAACTTTTAGTCTCACATATTTAGCAAAAACAAGCATTGACCTACTTCAATATAGGAATACACACACTCACACAAATGCGATATATACGCAGTAATTGTCGATAATGGAGAGTTCGATCAACACTTTTATTTAATCACTTGAGCTAATTGGCAATATATTAAGCGTATATCGGCAAATTCAAAACAGGCATGCGGTTTCAAAAGTATAAAACGTGTTTATAAAGAATATCAAACAGTTATTAAGTTCTTCCATTCTATCAATTAAATGCATTGCCTTTCGTGAAGAAATATAACATATTTTATCATTCGTTTTCCGATTTATAATTACATGTCATGAGATTTAGAAATCGTACATACTTCATGTATTGCAAAAAGGACAAGAATAATTCAGGTACTCTTGAACTCTCATGGTACACAATTGTGAAAACAAAATAAACTTCTCAATGGAAACAGTTATTAACATGTATCACAAACTATCTGTATATTTTTTTTTTGTTGCATGTTTTTAGCGCTATATTATATGCCTGGAATTATTAAAGATGGAAGTACAAATGCGAATTGTTTTAAAAAGGCCCTGCGTATTCACTGATTTTTTTAAAATTATTTATAAGAAAAGCACGAATACACATTCATCACATTGTCATGAAAACCTTTTGAATTCTCAACATGAAAACCAATCAAACACTTTCTTTTTAACTAATGTAATGTCATTAATATTGACACATGACAGACGGTTGTTTGTTTTACTCAAAACATGCTGATGAAATAGGACATACAAAACGTTGTCATAAATATGTCACTAAGTTTAATATTAAGAGCAAATAGGTTATTGCAATTATGTCTGAGGCAAGCGAAGAGAAAGGAATCTTCACGTGATTTCCGCTTATTCTGCTATCGCCTATAATGATAAGCTGATCACGTTTTATTGCCATCACAATTGGTATTTTCGTTAAGTTATTTCAATAAGTATTATTTTACATTTTATGTATATGTTGTATTCAAAAATAAAAAAGTGTCATTTTAATTTTATTTTTTACTGTTGTTAACTTACAAAAACTTTATTATTTAATGTTAATGGTGTCAATGCTTTACAAAAAATTGTTGTAAATGTTTCTTTATCATTTTGCCTGGATGTTTTATATGAATGTAAAGAATTTTGTGTACACGACATATCTGTCCTACAAATGCGTGCAAAACACATGTATTTGGTTATACGTTGATGGTTGAATCAACGTTTCAATATATTTAATTGTGTTACTTTCTTTAATAGTTATTAAGATATTTACTGTTTCTTACTGAACAAATATGAAATATTGGTATTTGGAGGCATATATTTGTATGTAAAATTCAGTATCATAATAACACATACTCTTTGAATACAAACTATATTGCAGATGAAACATGTAGACTCCCGTGAGCGTTAACAGCAATTAATTTCATATTCAAGTCCCTTCAATTCCGCACATACGTGAGCAGCTAAAAGGTTTGAAGATAATGTATTTTCACTATGTATTGTGCTTCACTAAAGCAATAACATAACGATCCTTAAGAATGTCTGAAATTAATAACCATTAATAACCTTTTATCTTACACTGGTGATACAGGGAAAGACGGCGATTTGCGCACGTTTCTCACTGACAGGAAACAAAACCCTGCTACAAAACGTATACTTTGATTATGTAGTTATATGTCTGGATTTGGTGAAAATGTGCTGAATAATGGAAGTCAAAAAACATGTAATGTTGTTATTTGCGACAGTCTTTAACATACCACGAATGAGGGCTAGCTAATCGATACACAATGTTGTTAGATAATATGTTTACACATAGCGAGCAGGAGCTATTGTTAATACATACACGCTAAAATGATCACTGTATTTATCCTTTATTCCAAACCAACATGTGTTATAGATAAGAGCATAGCAATTTAATATTGAAACATGGTTATTAATCTGGAACAGAATCGACCATTTCAACTTTTGATCCCGGCAAACCGGTCACCTCCAAATCCAGTGGCGTTTGTTTGCGTGCGAAACACTCACCAGACTTTGTTAATTTAAAATGAGATATAAATCAACAGAAACAATAAAATATAAAAACACAGTTTTCCGTTACACTTGGCTTTCTTGATCGACATTCTTTTTAAAACAGTTGGACAATGAGAAGCAAATCGACTTGAAAAACTTAAATAAATATATAAATATTATTGCTTCTGCTGATGTCTAATTGTATTGCACATGTTTTTGCTCTTACAGAATAGCAACATTACAACGCGTATACTTGTACATGTCTTACATTGTTTACTTGCGTTGAAGAAATCATTGGAAAACACATTTTTTGGAATAGGTCAATGCTACTACCACAACTGTTGAAAGCTCAGCTAACTTCTTATATAATAGTCTTTTACGAATAGGCATAAACTCCTATGACTTAGCTGTGGGTAATGTCCTTAAATTATTGTAATAAGTTGAAAATAGTATACATGAATTCCTCAAGCTATAACGAAGTAATAACGGATTGCATTAATAATGAATCTAGTTGGAACGAGCATTTGACATGTCCACAAAGAATGTTAAGGTTCGATTTCATGGTGATGAACATTATAAATTAGCTAACTAAGACAAAACAAAAACAAACAACGCAAATTAAACATTCAGCATAATTTACTTACAGAATAATTTCTTCTAGAATTGCATCGGTATGCGCATTATTCTCATGATATTTAATAGGCCTGATGATTCTTGTGAACGCGATAAACAAGTGTTATTCCTGACAATTGGTTGATCACCTATATGAGCCTTTGTGATCCATAGCCGCAGATTTGTAACACAGTTCTGCGACAGCGTGCTAGTAATTACAAATTATTTGATGAAGGCGATATATAAGATAGACATATGTTTGCTTATAATGCCCATGATATAAACTATAAGATACATACATTTTTTTGACAAGTCAAGGCATTTTCAGATACTCTGCTATTTATATTACTGAAGTGTTTCTACAATTAGGCGGTATGCCTTTAACAGAAATACACACTATGAAAGTTCTTAAATACTGATTGAACTTCTTGTTTCAAATGAAAACAGCATTATAATCATCGTATTGAAAATGTTGACAAGCAATGCGAACAACGGTCATACATAAAACAACAAAAACTGCTAAATAACTAAGTTTTCGACAGATCGATATACGTGCATGTAAAGTAGATGACCATTTTTTTCATATGATATTTTAACCCGGGAAATGTGTGTTGTAATCGCAAGTGTACCTTATAACTGTGTTGTGTATATCACAAATACCAGCAAAACATTGTTTGTGTGTATGGCTACTTACATATTGACTGTTAATATATATACACGTAGATATTATCTTATGTGTCTGGTTTTGGTTTACAATGGTGTATTTTAATTTGACATTGCTGTATAATATTTGACATTATTTTCAATGTGTAGTCTAATGCAACTATAATAATATGCCAACAAAAAAGGGCGGGCAAGTGGACACTTCCTTAAATAATAGAGGAGGATAACAATACTTGCTTCTAAATTTTATTGATCATGTATGAGCTAGACTAGTATGATAACATTTAAACACATTTCATAATACTTGTACATAATCTTATTGTGTTTACTTGAGTTGGGAAATTCATTGAAAAATCCATCATTGGAGTTGGTTGTTTTAAAAAAAAATCGTTTTATGTCTTGGTAATTGATTATTATTCCTTTAATCATTGTATAAGAATTTATATAATTCGATAGAATTTCTTAACTTAAAATAAATAAAGACGACTATAGTGGGCAACATTGTCGAACTCCTTTTTCTATTTTAAAACTTCTTGAAAGGTTTCTATTGTTTATTATGATACTATTTATATCCTTGTCAAATACGTTTATACATTGAATAAGCTGTGGTCCGAAATTAAGGTGTACAAGACAGTGTAAGATTATAGATTATTTGATGAAGGCAATATATAAGATAGTCATATTTTGCCCTATTATGTCCATTATATAAATCATAAGAAACATTCACCTTTTAAAAGGTCGAGGTACTTTCTGATACTCTGCGATTTATATAACGGGAGTGTTGCTACAAAAAGGTTGTATGACTTTCAAAGAAATACACATTATTTAAGTTCTTAAATAAATGGTTTAAATGTATGTCTTCAAATGAAAACAGCGTTATAAACATCTTATTAAAATGTTGACAAGCGATGCGAACAACGGTCATACACAAAACAACGAAAACAGGGCTTGGCCCGTGCAAACCATTCTCGAAAGCATAGTCATGTCAGACTTACGGATTACGAAAGACATAATTGAAGCCAACCTTTATCTATTTACACAAAGGATAGAATACATTTACACTGAAACATGGCACAGCGAAGTCAATAATTATCTCCGTCTATCTAGTTTATGTCTATTTTAAAACATAATTTGACATTAGGAACATGTTGCGATACATTTTGTTTTAAAGAATGCAACACAATAATTATAGAATCTCTTAAAGTAATCATCTGATATTAGTACCAGCTAGGACTCGAAAGGGGACGATGACATAACGTAAATGTAAATTATGTAACATGTTCACAAAAAAAAAAAAAAAAAATATTATTATTGCCCCTAACGACACAAAATATGTAAGTACTTGATATTAAGCTTCTTAGAAGAGAAAGCATTTTTCAACAAATATAATTATACAAATTCACTATCTGCAGGAAGTACACATTCCGTTAGAATCACGTATCTATCAAACATTCTCTCTTTCAATAAGAAGCGATGAGATACATAAAGTGCGATTCTTGACGGTTGGGCGATCACATATTTGAGACATTTGGATCCACGAGCCGCTATATGATAGCTTAGTTCGAGACGGCTTGCAAGTAATTCCGCTTTCGTTTATACGAATGATACAAAGGAACGACACCTGATATAATCTTACCAGATAAAAACACTTTTTGATAAGTCTAGATCTTTACAGGATATATGTGATTTATAACGAAAGTTTTCTTACGGATGTATATTTCGTTAAGTTGTCGTGTATTGAACAACGTTTTCGATGTTCCGAGTCTGCTTTAACTGTAATAAAGTTTTACATTTACGAATTAGTTTTCTTGATATAAAATACACGTAGCATTATATGGTATATCTTCTAAAACAATTATCATACATTTTGATTTTTTAAATTTGAAAGCAAGCTTTTATAGCTACGAATTTACATCAATCACTAAAATGTTCTGTCTTTATTATATTTTCAATCAAGTATTTAATTAATATCGTTAATTTATTATTATATACCTTTATATTTTTAACACAATTTAAAATGAGCTAGCGAAAATTCGTGTACCATAGAACGGTCAATAATGCACCAAAGGAAACTGGTTAGGTAAATTAACCAGACGTAATGTGTCCAGCAAAGCCAAGTAAATAAATTATTAAGTTTTTTTTTTAAACTGCTAATGATATTAGATCTTTCATCGTACAGAATACTTTTTTTTCGATAGGGTCAACCAGGTCAGTCAGAATGTGTAATTGTCCACATTACGTGTGTACCTTTTTCTTTATTACGTTAGTAATATGATATGATGTTACGAATGAAAACGAGACGACGTTATATAATATAGAAAAGCGAACTTGTATCATCTTCCTTTCATAACGTTGATGATGGAGACGGTAATCGTCGATTTAAATATATAGATTCGCTACACTGACCCCGCACGGTGCTTAACAGGGCAGCTCATTTATATTAGACTATANTGCTAAAAGATTTGAAGATAATGTATGATCACTATGTATTGTGCTTCACTAAAGCAATAACATAACATTCCTTAAGAATGTCTGAAATTAATAACCATTAATAACCATTTATCTTACACTGGAGATACAGGGAAAGACGGCGATTTGCGCACGTTTCTCACTGATAGGAAACAAACCCCTGCTACATAACGTCTACTTTGATAATGTTGTTGTATGTCTGGATTTGGTGAAAATGTGCTGAATAATAGAAGTCAAAAAACATGTAATGTTGTTATTTGCGACAGTCTTTAACATACCACGAATGAGGGCTAGCTAATCGATACACAATGTTGTTAGATAATATGTTTACACATAGCGAGCAGGAGCTATTGTTAATACATACACGCTAAAATGATCACTGTATTTATCCTTTATTCCAAACCAACATGTGTTATAGATAAGAGCATAGCAATTTAATATTGAAACATGGTTATTAATCTGGAACAGAATCGACCATTTCAACTTTTGATCCCGGCAAACCGGTCACCTCCAAATCCAGTGGCGTTTGTTTGCGTGCGAAACACTCACCAGACTTTGTTAATTTAAAATGAGATATAAATCAACAGAAACAATAAAATATAAAAACACAGTTTTCCGTTACACTTGGCTTTCTTGATCGACATTCTTTTTAAAACAGTTGGACAATGAGAAGCAAATCGACTTGAAAAACTTAAATAAATATATAAATATTATTGCTTCTGCTGATGTCTAATTGTATTGCACATGTTTTTGCTCTTACAGAATAGCAACATTACAACGCGTATACTTGTACATGTCTTACATTGTTTACTTGCGTTGAAGAAATCATTGGAAAACACATTTTTTGGAATAGGTCAATGCTACTACCACAACTGTTGAAAGCTCAGCTAACTTCTTATATAATAGTCTTTTACGAATAGGCATAAACTCCTATGACTTAGCTGTGGGTAATGTCCTTAAATTATTGTAATAAGTTGAAAATAGTATACATGAATTCCTCAAGCTATAACGAAGTAATAACGGATTGCATTAATAATGAATCTAGTTGGAACGAGCATTTGACATGTCCACAAAGAATGTTAAGGTTCGATTTCATGGTGATGAACATTATAAATTAGCTAACTAAGACAAAACAAAAACAAACAACGCAAATTAAACATTCAGCATAATTTACTTACAGAATAATTTCTTCTAGAATTGCATCGGTATGCGCATTATTCTCATGATATTTAATAGGCTTGATGATTCTTGTGAACGCGATAAACAAGTGTTATTCCTGACAATTGGTTGATCACCTATATGAGCCTTTGTGATCCATAGCCGCAGATTTGTAACACAGTTCTGCGACAGCCTGCTAGTAATTACAAATTATTTGATGAAGGCGATATATAAGATAGACATATGTTTGCTTATAATGCCCATGCTATAAACTATAAATACATACATTTTTTGATAAGTCGAGGCATTTTCAGATACGCTGCTATTTATATTACTGAAGTGTTGCTACAATTAGGCGGTATGCCTTTTACAGAAATACACACTATGAAAGTTCTTAAATACTGATTGAACTTCTTGTTCTTCAAATGAAAACAGCATTATACTCATCGTATTTGAAATGTTGACAGGCAATGCAAACAACGGTCATACATAAAACAACAAAAACTGCTAAATAACTAAGTTTTCGACAAATCGATATACATGCATGTATAGTAGATGATCATGTTGTTCATATGATATTTTAACCCGGGAAATGTGTGTTGTAATCGCAAGTTTACCTTATAACTGTGTTGTGTATATCACAAATACCAGCAAAACATTGTTTGCGAGTATGGCTACTTACATATTGACTGTTAATATATATACACGTAGATATTATCTTATGTGACTGGTTTGGTGAACAATGGTGTATTTTAATTTGACATTGCTGTATAATATTTGACATTATTTTCAATGTGTGGTCTAATGCAACTATATTAATAAGCCAACAATAAAGGGCGGGCAAGTGGACTAAATAAGTGCTTCTAAATTTTATTGAACATGTATGGGCTAGACTAGTATGATAACATTTAAAAACATTTCATAAGACTTGTACATAATCTTATTGTGTTTACTTGAGTTAAGAAATTCATTGAAAACCCCATCATTGGAGTTGGTTGTTTATTCTACCACTTTCTTGAAACCTAAATGTTTGCGCATTATTGCGAAACGGCATAACATCCTATGCATTTGTACTTGGGTAATAACCTAAAATTGTGGTTATATGTTGAACAAAATACAAATAAATTCTTCGAGTGCTAACCAGGTAACGAGGTTTTGCATAAACATTCAACCCAGAGGGAAAGCGTATTCGACATAACAGCCAATAATGTTAATGTGTGACTACAATTTCAATTTTCAAGTACATGATACATTAGTTTACTAACGGAAACGTTTTTTCAGACCAAAGAAAACCAAGCAATTCAGCATACTTAAGAGACAAAGTAATTTCTTATATACTTACAGTATGCACGTGTTGACGGTTGGTTGATCACATGTATGTGCATTTGGGATCCCTAGCTATTAACACAAAGTGTCGCGACAGCGTGCAAGTTATCAAACATATTTGATTCATTTATTTTACCATGTTTGACATTTACATAAACATCATTTACATTTGATACATAAAACATTGGTAATATTACATATAACAAACACGGAAAAAATATAACTCATTTTGAAAACATAATAACAAAGTTACTGATTCTGTAGTTGTTAGTACTTCGTGGTTGACGTTTTAAACATAAACAAGTTCCAATTGTTGAGAGAATGGGCACCTCTATAAAAGTAAATATGTACTACACAGTACAATCCTAAGATATGTTGGTTACAACATATTGTATGAAGTGGATCCATTTTTGATTACTTGTTTCATATTTGTTTTTAATAAGGGAAATTTCTGCTTCTGTCTGTATTTTTTTAATCTTAAGATAATTTAAAAAAAAAAAATGAAATTTGGAATGCAATTTTTAATGTTCATGTTAAATGTAAATGTTTTCATTAATGTAAAGAAGTGAAACTCCAGAAGCTTCAGCAGCATTGCATTTCTATCATACACACCTTCGTTGTCCTTTATTTATGACAAGGAACCAATTGAAAACTAGTATAAAATGCATTACATGATTGTATACTTTTTTGTCGATTAAGCCAGGAAAGGCCATTTGTTTGCTCACTTTAATTTCAATGTTCACGTCATCCAGAATGTGTTGCAGTTTGGTAAATAATTATTTAATGTAATTTCATTTCCAAAATAGATGATCAATTGTATCACAAACTACACGCTTTCATTACGCATTTTGTTCGAAATGTATTTGTTGGTACTATTTTACATAAGAACTTACATTGAACATCACGTAGATATGGGTCGATTGTTGACTTAAGCGGGATTGTACATATTATTCTCCAGTCTGTATATTCTTTAAGATTCAATTGTTTTTTTTTTTCCATTTCATTTCCCTACTGTTATCCATTGCAATTTGTGTTTTTTGTTGTATATTATAAAGTGCTGTGTTTATTTTTTTTTGGTATTCTCTATCACATCACAAAAAGTTTTTTCCGACATTGTTAATGTGTTAATACCTTGTGTATACAATAATGTTTTATATTCGTTGGGAATCGCAGGTTATTGTTAATAATAATTTAACAATTTCTGCGGATTTATGTTATATAAGTATTGCATTTCACTAAACGTATAATATGTATGATTTGGGTAATTTTATAAATGTCCGATTGTTTTTATACCATCGTCAAACAATTTTACTAGAAAGATTGATTTGTTATTTATTTTTAAATCTGTGTTATCCCATATGACATGTTTACATATATAAATTGCTTCTTTTTGAACAATAATGTTGATTATTGATGTTTTGCCGTGCGGTAAGAATATATTTCAATTATACATTTTCTTGACTTACGTTGTGACTTATAGCTTCATCTAAATAACTTTCAAATATTAGACTGGTACCAACATGTTTGAGTTTTTCGTATAGTATGAGTTTCTATTTGCCATGAGTATTTATATCTAGGAATCGTTTAACCAAATCTGCTTTAATAGCGTTCAAGACATTATTAATGTCTGTAAGTTTTAGGCCTCCATTTTTATAAGGTTGATTTAATGGTTTTCTTTTTATTTTGTCAGGGTTATCATCACAAATAATGTTGAACATAGTTGTTATTAATCCATCGATTACTTGCTTTCTTGGATTTGGTAGAACTGAAAATGGATATATAAACTTTGTAATTCAAACGTTTTTTATAACAGTAACTTTTCCCATTAAGGTGAGTTTTCTATGTTGCCACTGTTTTAAGCAGGCTTCAAAATCTTTAACTTTCGGCATAAAGTTGTTTTCTATATTCATTTTATGCTGATTGTAAAAATTCATTCCTAGATTTTTAGCCCCATCAGATGTCAAAATAAATTTATTTTCTGTACAATTTTCATTTATTTTTTATTTTTTTTAACGATGCAATTCTCATTACGGTAGATTTTGATGAGTTGAGGGTCAGTCCTGATATTTTTCGAAAGTTATCGAGGGTTTCCACTAGTGTTTTAAAGGACGTTTCTGATCCATCATTAAAAAACATTGCATCGTCCGCAAACATGTTCGCTTTATTTCTTGGCCATTGATTATTATTCCTTTAATCATTGTATAAGAATTTATATAATTCGATAGAATTTCAAAACTTAAAATAAATAAAGACGACGATAGTGGGCAACCTTGCCGAACTCCTTTTTCTATTTTAAAACTTCTATAAAGGTTTCCATTGTTTATTATGATACTAGATATATCCTTGTCAAATACTTTTATACATTGAATAAGCTGTGGTCCGAAATTAAGGTGTTCAAGACAGTATAAGATTATAGATTATTTGATGAAGCAATATATAAGATAGTCATATTTTGCCCTATTATGTCCATGATATAAATCATAAGAAACATTCACTTTTTAATAGGTCGAGGTACTTTCAGATACTCTGCGATTTATATAACGGAAGGTTGTTTGCCTTTCAAAGAAATACACAATATTTAAGTTCTAAAATAAATGGTTTAAATCTATGACTTCAAATAAAAACAGCGTTATAAACATCTTATTAAAATGTTGACAAGCGATGCGAACAACGGTCATACACATAACCGCGAAAACAGGGCTTGGCCCGTGAAAACCATTCTCGAAAGCATAGTCATGTCAGACTTACGGATTACCCAAGACATAATTGAAGCCAACCTTTATCTATTTGCACAAAGGATAGCATACATTTACACTGAAACATGGCACAGCGAAGTCAATAATTATCTCCGTCCATCTAGTTAATGTCTATTTTTAAACATAATTTGACATTAGGAACATGTTGCGATACATTTTGTTTTAAAAAATGCAACACAATAATTATACAATCGCTTAAAGTAATCATCGGATATTAGTACCAGCTAGGACTCGAAAGGGGACGATGACATGAAATGAAAAGTCACAGACGTAAATGTAAATTATGTAACATGTTCACAAAAAAAAAAATATATGTATTCTTATTATTTCTCCTAACGACACAAAATATGTAAGTACTTGATATTAAGCTTCTTAGAAGAGAAAGCATTTTTCAACACATATAATTATACAAATTCACTATCTGCAGAAAGTACACATTCCGTTAGAATCACATATCTATCAAACATTCTCTCTTTCAATAAGAAGCGATGAATCCGTGAATGAGATACATAAAGTGCGATTCTTGACGGTTGGGCGATCACATATTTGATACATTTGGATCCACGAGGTGCTATATGATAGCTTAGTTCGAGACGGCTTGCAAGTAATTCCGCTTTCGTTTATACGAATGATACAAAGGAACGACACCTGATATAATCTTACCAGATAAAAACTCTTTTTGATAAGTCTAGATCCTTACAGGACATATGTGGTTTATAACGAAAGTTTTATTACGGATGTATATTTCGTTAAGTTGTCGAGTATTTAACAACGTTTTCGATGTTCCAAGTCTGCTTTTACTGTAATATAGTTTTACACTTACGAATTAGTTTTCTTGATATAAAATACACGTAGCATTATATGGTATATATTCTAAAACAATTATCATACATTTTGATGTTTTAAATTTTAAAGCAAGCTTTTATAGCTACGAATTTACATCAATCACTAAAATGTTCTGTCTTTATTATATTTTTCAATCAAGTCCCTGTGTGTGAGGCACGATCAAACAATTATACTTTGTGATACCTGTGATTGGGATTTGTAGTCGCTATATGATTACACAATTTCGAGACGGCGTGCAAGTAATTACACGTTCTCTGACAAGTGGGATGAAAGGAGGTTTCCGGATAATTATCAGGATATTAACTTATTAGAAATATTTGCTTTTGTGATGTTGAGTCTATTTGTTTTATGTCGTAGAATGCGTGATTATGGCGGGAAATAATGTTATGACTATGTATGCCATTAAATGAGCGACTGTATAAGTATTGAAAAATGCTCTTCCAAACATCAAATTAGCGTCTCATTTCTTTGAAAGGAATACTATTTTCGAATAGCATATTTGTTAATTTCGAGCACGAAGTGATCTCATTACATGTTATAATAAGATAATTATTTAATTAATGTCCACTTTTTCGGGGAACATTCTATTGGCAATGCAATTCTATTTTGTATCAATCAATGTCAGTTACAAACGCCCGCGACTCGTTACGAGCTTTGTCACGAGCAATAATTTAGGCTTTTTTGGCACCTATGTGATCAAAATGATTCGATGTCAATAGATACGCACAGTTTCAAAAATATCGGTTTTGTAAGCTTGGATTATAAAGTGTTATATAACTATACTATATAGATGTTGAATAACTATATTTGAAAGCAAACATGGAGAGACATTCAACGTTGAAAATCGTCATTAAAAGTGTATTAAATACATGAGTGACAAAGGTTTGAAATTAAGTTTATTGTTTAACCATGAATAACATAACTGCACAAGCAATGTGGGACGATACTTTATAAACATTAATTACATCCGGTTGTCCCAGAGCGCGGCTCTTATGAGTGTTTTCCAGCAGTTTTAATTTAGATAAAACGTATAACTATTACAAGGTTAATGACATGGTGCCTATTTACACGAGTCGCAGTATAGCAATAAAAGGCAATTGGAAGAACATGAAATAAATGTGTTTAGACGTTATGGCCACTTTTCTGTGGAACCGACATTTCAGGCTTATGATTTGATGTGATGTGCGAAACCGGAATGCCTATTTTAATTGTTATGTATAGATACATTACGCCTTAACCATTATGGAATTATATTATTCTCAATTCAGTATTCTAACAATGCCTTCAGTCATAGTATTGTTGGAGAAGTGTAGCACCTCTCGCTTCACTATATAAACCATTTAATCAATCGCCATAAGTTGCATATTTCTTAAAATAATTCTGCACATATTACGTATAAGTGATCTTATTTTCCATACCACTGCATGTATGTGTTTCACAAATATAGCAGATCGACGTGTACATACCATCATACGATTGATTCATTTTGCAAATTATTTTCATCTCTTGACATTGAATTGGAAGCAATAAATCCCAAAAAGACAATAAAATTACCGACGGTTTGGATATCAATTGAATTCGCCAATGCGCTGCTTTGAAACATAGTTTAATACCGCGTCTTATATTTATGTTGGTCATTCATTATAAAAGAACACTTTTCTCGTTAAAATGGTTTGCGTTTTGCATAAAAAATACACACAGAGTAACTCGGTTCGCTACTTACATACAACTTTATGTAATCGCCTTGCTTGATCAACCTATGTATTAAATACATAGTCTACTATGTGTGTAACATACAACTTGCCTATATTTGAGTTTATATTCAGTCTACAATTGTCCATGTCATCATATACTGTATCATTTAATGTACCGTATTAGTCATTTGAAACATTATACAATAAGGTGTCAGTTAACCGTGTCATTATCATTGTGTTGTGTGTGGTTAAGTATTACCCATTTTTATAAAATATCAATGTCTTCAGTTGTTATAATTCATCTTTGTCATCTTTAAATGCGCATTAGTATTAGTGCTTATAGTACGAATATATTACGTGTCATAAGTTGGATTTAGGTTCACTGGATGTTCAAATATTTTGCATAAATGTTCAAAGTTGACATGTGTTTTAAACCGTTTGTAATATCATCAAGCGATAAAGATAGAAATTGTGAATTATGGTTAAGAAAAGTGAGTCAATGCAACATTATGTTGATTGAATGAACACACACTTTGTACCGTGATTGCGCGTTCATCTGATTCATCCTAGGATGATATTTTAAAAAAGAGGGCGTGTTCAATCTATACACAGATTGCATACTCATAGGATGACGTTACTACACTCTTGTGGATTTCAGAGTTAATGGATACATGCTTTTCAACTTGATTATTTGAAACTCAAGAGGATTCATGCAATACTGGAAATGAGCAGAGTTCAATAGTTATTTTTCACACTAATGCAGGATAATATAGATTATAATACACACTACATAAGAAATAACTCGCCTCGATAGATCATGCGCATTCATGTTTAAACATCGTCATCCAACGAATACAGCATTTTGAACAATCAAAATATTTTGAAAGAACGTTTTCAATAGCAGAATCTCAATTGGGCCTATGGTCGCATAGATCAATCTTGTTCAACAAAACATTCAATATGTATATATAGGACAGAACAATACACATGGAACGGTATTACTATGAACAACATAGCAACGTAAATAACCCTTTTTGTAATAATTAAAAATGAATATGTCTTCCTCATCCGATACAGCACTTCTTCTAATCAGAAGATATTGTGCCGGCGCCTATTGGTTTGGGGGTGAAAACTCAATTTAATTTAATATCGTTTATTTATTATTATATACCTTTATATTTTAATCACAATTTAAAATAAGCTAGCGAAAATCCGTGTACCATAGAACGGTCAATAATACAACAAAGGAAACTGGTTAGGTAAATTAACCAGACGTAATGTGTCCAGCAAAGCCAAGTAAATAAATTATATTGTTATATTTATTTATTTTTAAACTGCTAAAGATATAAGATCTTTCATCGTACAGAATACTTTTTTTCGATAGGGTCAACCAGGTCAGTCAAAATGTGTAATTGTCCACATTACGTGTGTACCTTTTCCTTATTACGTTAGTAATATGATATGATGTAACGGATGAAAACGAGACGACGTTATATAATATAGAAAAGCGAACTTGTATCATCTTCTTTTCATAACGTTTATGATGGAGACGGTAATCGTTGATTTAAATATATAGATTCGCTACACTGACCCCGCACGGTGCTTAACAGGGCAGCTCATTTATATTAGACTATAGCTCGCCCGATAATAATTGAATTGCTATGTATCACACCGTTATTTGTCGGTTATAAGCCGTGCATTTTGACGTATAATTTGATTGTATAATTTTATGTTTTGCTTAACATTACACACATACCAGTATTTTTAAATACACAAAAGCTATCAACATCATTATATTATACAAGAGTGTGCAAAAAACTGCACTGTACGTCAACTTGTTAACAATTATAGTACATTCCGAAGTTTCACAAAATGATTTACCATAATATCATTAAAGGTATTTCTTCAATTCTTAACATCATTAATAACATATGTTTCTTGTCTTCACCCTGTTTTAAGAACACCTGATAACATCAAGGATTTCCAATAAATATAAAGTGCTTAACATTCATTGTAATTCGATAGTTTTATGCAAACATTGCCACGTGCCTGATCCTTCGAAATTGATTGATATGCAAACATAATGTATGTAATTACTCACAAAAGCAAACAAATGAAGAACATATTTCCAACAAGTAGCGCTTATAATGCGTGTTTTCTGAGTTCTTTTTTTTTCTTGGTATAACCGACAGAGAGAATTGTAGTAGTAAATTGAATGTGAACAACCTAATATTAAGAAATGTTGATGTATTTGTTTATTACATATTTTGAAACATAACATTTAAACTTAACATGTACATTTATACATGTAACTGATTTGTATTTTGAGTTTTGGGTTGTGTTTACGAGTTATCTTCTCTTGTTTTCCCTTAGGTAGTGTTTGACGTGGAGATAAATACTGACCTGTAGATTTGACTTTATATTGGAAACATACGCATATGCGGCACCTCCTTTTACCGCATATGACCAGCCTTATATTTAAACGGATGGTTCAAGAAAGTCATGGGCCTTCCATTGAATCTTTCATTCAGTGTATATGTATTATATAAAATATATTATATAAATATAATCGGTTCTCTCTGCTTACTTATCAGGTATTTTCTGATGTATTTTATCATCATCTGAGCATTGATAACCGTTGAAAAGGATCATTACATTGTTACCAAAGTGGGGTACCTTTACAAAAATACATAATTTACGGGATATTGGGGATAGGCGGTCAAATACATAATGAGTTCAGGGTATGAAGTGTTTTCTCCTTAATGGTTGTGTGTTCTTTGTAATTTACAATTGTACTTCATAGGATATATTATTGAAGCAAAGCACCGAACACATAATCAACTATTTGTACGTTATTTGAAACGCACGTCCATACATATTCTTAAGCATAAACTGTAACAATTGGCATTACCGTTTGACTAAAAAAACAACGTTTAAAAGTGTTTTATTAAGCCTTTGTATGTAAGTATTCGTGATATACGCTCATTTTAAAAGCCATATACACGAAATTACAGTTTTGTTTACTGATGTTTACAGAAGTATTTAAAATGATCCAAAGTGGCTATACGGTTTCTCTTATTTCCTGTATTATATCGCAAACAACGAAACAGAAACGTTCGTAGTCATAAAAAATCAATTAAAATATGCGTGTGTTTAGTTATTTGGTTATGCAGTGAAGCACTTTTTCTACTTTCGAGTGTACGTAGATGTATTTGCAGTAAAAAGACTGTACTATGCAAACAGCGTGGTTTTGGTTACCATTTAAACATTCACAACAACGATTCTAATTGGTCAACACAATTCTGGATTTAAATGGGATGTATTGTTTTTTTTCTGCTCTTTATTATGGCAAATTATTCAATGCAGATCTGATTGTGCAAATCAATTAGATGTTGTTCAATACATTTTTACGGTATATCGCGAGTAAAACAAAATTGATTCATTGACCTTGGTACAATAACAGCTTGTCTGTAAATGTTAGTCAAGTTTATACATATGCCTCAACTATGGAGAATCGTCGTAACGCATGACATTATCGAATCCGATTGATTTTAAATATGAACGCATACAAATGCTTACATAAACAAGTTGTACAAATATCATTTGCATAACCGTTCGCAAACTTAGGTAGCATTTCATTGATTTCATGGATATCGTCTGTAACAATCTGATCAATTAAAAGTGTTATGGTAGCAAACAAACGAGTTAAAATTAAATTAAGTTTTATTAAATCAATCGAATGCATATGTTTACATACATGTATATTCGAATATATAAAATGGCATTTATAATTATTGTATATCTTGTTATAACGGCCTCATGTTTTATTATACGGGTTGGGCATAAATTGGTGTGGTACCCATATCGTTGGGTTCGAAAGTGATCTTATATAGATCAATATACATAACACATATACAGGTTTTCAGTAACACTAGTATTGAGTCAGATATATTGATTTCAGTTTACCTTTTAATGAACTCTGATTGACTTCAGAAAATAAGTCAGTTTGAGCTGTCAATGAACATGTTTTGTTTTATCTCTGATGTATCTGATAGTTAAATGCCAGCCAGTATAGCATATTCAGTACGCGACGACCGTTTTAACACACTGGTTACTTAACCGAAGACAACACGTAATGTAACACTTGCTAGCCATGCAAATACGGCTGCACCTGATAGTTGAAGCCGATGTTTCAACCGCTAGTTTGATCTTGCTATTAAACGACATCATAAGATTTCTCCATCCACTAAAATGTGTCTGTACAAGTATAGCTTTTCTAATTCCATGACGAGCTGTCCTGTAGTAAGGACTTGAATTGAATATATTTTTTGATTATGAAGGTTCTTTACCATTTGTCGTACCTAAAAAGGCTGTTACATGTTACCAATAAACACAAACGGAATAGTGCATGTGTATTAGAAATCTAAGGAATTAAATACATGACCTATTATTGTGTGATGATTTCTATACAATATATAAAACCCTGCCTTTTTATTGCACTCATACAACTTCGATAGAAATATCATGCGCTAGTGAATCGTTGTTTAAACGTTTAAAACGTATTACCCTAATATATGTCTTACCGATATAGCGACATAACGTTAAGTCAGTGTATAACGAACCGCCGTAAAGTTAAGATCAGCAATTTGTAATACTTTTTTATTTCATGATCGAAATGCTTACTGGACTACACATGCACTATTGCTTTTTATTAACTTTTTTTTAAATATAGATCCCAGAAAAATGATCATGGACATATTGGAAACATGTATCAGGAAATGTTAATATGATTGCTTTATGATACGTTTAAAGTACCGTCTCGTGTAAAAAGAACGTTAAACATAATTGTCTTGCTATCTATAAAAGCATCCTCCTCAAGAATCCTATCGGTATTATTAGCTTTTCTCGTTATTCTCGAAAGCGTATATTTGAATATATAACACGACCCAATCTTGTGATCTTATACTTTAAAAACAAAGTGTTGCGATGCATTTATATGCAAATGTGATCGGTGGTATTTTTGATAAGCGTTTTCAATAAATATTATTTTACATTTAATGTATATGTTGAATTCAAAAATATATAAACTTGTCATTTGTATTTAATGTTTCATGTGGTAAAAGGAAATTACAAACACTTTATCATTTAATTTTGATGGTAGGAATGCTTTACAACAAATTGTTGTAAATGTGTCTTAATCAATTTGCCTAGATGTGTTATATGAATGTAAAGAACTTTGTGTACACGACATATCTGTCCTAAAAATGCCTTCAAAACATATGTATTTGGTTATATGTTGAATCAACGTTTTACTATATTTAATTGTGTAACTTTCCTTAACAGTTATTTTGGTTTTTACTGTTTCTTACTGAACAAATAAGAAATATTGATATTTGGAGGCATTTTGTGAGTAAAATTCAGTATCATAATAACACATATTATTAAAATACAGAATATGTTGCAGCTGAGCCATATAGACCGTGAGCGTAAACAGCAATTAATTTCATATTCAATTCCCTTCAATTCCGCACATACGTGTGCTGCTTAAAGATTTAGATATAGTGTATGTTCACTATTTATTGTGCTTCATCTAAAGCAATAACATAACCTTCCTCAAGAATGTCTGAAATTAGTAACCATTAATAACCATTTATTTGACACTGAAGATACAGGGAAAGACGTCGATTTCCGCAATTTTCTCACTGACAGGAAACAAAACCCTTCTACAAAACGTCTACTTTTATTATGTTGTTATATGTCTGGATTTAGTGAAAATGTGCTGTATAATGGAAGTCAAAAACATGTAATGTTGTTATTTGCGACAGTCTTTAACATACCACGAATGAGGTTTTTCGAATCGATACACAATTTTGTTAAATAATATGTATACACAGAGCGAGCAGGAGCTATTGTTAATAAGTACACGCTAAAATGATCACTATGTGTATCCTTTATTCCAAACAAACATGTGTAATAGATAACAGCAAAGCAATTTAATATTGAAACATGGTTATCATTCTGGAACAGAATCGACCATTTCACAATTTTGATCCCGGCAAACTGGTCACCTATGTTTCAATACAATCCAGTGGCGTTTGTTTGCGTGCGAAATACTTATCAGACTGTGTTCACTTATGAGATATAAATCAACAGAAATAACAAAATATAAAAACACAGTTTTCCGTTACACATGGCTTTTTTGATCGACATTATTTTTAAAACAGTTGGACAATCAAAAGCAAATCGACTTTAATACAGTTTTGTGATGGGTATCAAACCATTGTTTATAAAATCAAAGTAATGGAGTCATACGCTGTTTATAGTTATGGTTGTCGATAAAGCGCTATCAATACTATTTCTCGTAAATTGAAAGTAGCACGACATATATATCGCAGNTTCTGATGATGTTTACTTGCGTTGAAGAAATCATTGGCAAACACATTAGTTGGAATAGGTCGATGTTCCTACCGCAATTGTTGAAAGCTCAAATAACTTTTTATAATAGTCTTTTACGAAAAGGCATAAAACCCTACGACTTGGCTGTGGGTAATGACCTAAGTTTTTTGTAATATGTTGAAAATAGTGAAAATTAATTCCTCAATCGATAACGAAGTGATAAGGGATTGCACTAATAATGAATCTAGTTGGAACGAGCATTTGGCATGTTTATAAAGAATGTTAATGTTTCACTTCATGGTGATGTACATCATAAATAAGCTTACTTAGACAGAAAAAAATACCAACAACGAAAACAAAACATTCAGCATAATTTACTAACAGAAGAATTTATTCTAGAATTGCATCGGTATGCGCATTATTCTAATGATATTTAACTGGACGCAATGATTCTTGTGAACGCGATAAACAAGTGCTATTCCTGACGGTTGGTTGATCATCTATATGCGCCTTTGTGATGCATAGCCGCAGATTTTGTAACACAGTTTTGCGACAGCGTGCTAGTAATTACAAATTATATATAAGATAGACATATGTTTGCTTATAATGCCCATGATATAAACTATAAGATACATTCATGTTTTGATAAGTCGAGGCATTTTCAGATACTCTGCTATTTATATAACGGAAGTGTTGCTACAATTAGGCGGTATGCCTTTTACAGAAATACACACCATAAAGTTCTTAAATACTGATTGAACTTCTTGTTTTAAATGAAAACAGCATTATAATCATCGTATTTAAAATGTTAATAAGCATTGCGAACAACGGTCGTACATAAAAAACAAAAACTGCTAAATAACTATGTTTCCGACAGATCGATATACTTGCATGTATAGTAGATGGCCATGTTGTTCATATGATATGTTAACCAGGGAAATGTGTGTTTTAAGCGCAAGTGTACCTTATAACTGTGTTGCATATATCAAACATACCAGCAAAACATATTTTGTGTGTATGGCTACTAACATATTGATTGTGAATATATATATATACACGTAGATATTATTGTATGTGACTGGTTTGGTTTATCATGGTGTATTTTAATTTGACCTTGCTGTATAATATTTGACATTATTTTCAATGTGTGGTCTAATGCAACTATGTTATACCAACACAAAAAGGTCGGACAAGTGGTTACTTACTAAAATAATAAAGGATGATACCAATAATTGTTTCTTAATTGTATTGAACATGTATGGGCTAGACTAGTAAGGTAACATTTCCACAAATGTCATAATACTGTTATTGTGTTTACTTGAGTTGGAACATTCATTGGAAAACCCGTTTTAGAGTTAGTTGTTTATTCTACCACTTTCTTGAAATCTAAAATGTTTTCGCATTATTGTGAAACGGCATAGCACCCCATGCATTGTAACTTGAATAATAACCTACAATTGTGGTAATATTTACAATGTTAAATAAAAAAAATAGGTTAATATGTCGCCAAAAAACGTTGGGCGAGTAGTCACATACTTGAGAAGGATAAAAATATGTCCTTCTGCTCCATTGTATTGAACACGAATAGGCTCCATTAGTATGTCAATATTTCATTCCATAACATATTACTTGTACATTGTATTATGCATTTTACTTGCGTGGGGCAATTAATTGGAAACACATATGTTGGAGTTGGTTATTGGTTGAACCTCTATTTTCGAAATCAAAAATATTTTCTTATTTACAGTCTCTTACGAAAAGACATAAAAACTAAGTTTGTAGTTAACCAATAACCTAAAATTGTGTTACTATGTTGAAAATAATCACACAAAAAATACCTGGGGCGCTAACGGAGTATCAGGTTTTGCATTAACATTAAACCTAGTGGGAAAAGAGTATTTGAAATAACAACAAATAATGATAATGTACGACTACAATGTCTAAGAACGTAATAAATTGCGTTACTAAGAGAAAGATTTCCACCAAAGAAAACCCTTAAGTTCAGCATAATTTGCAGACATAAGCGATTATAAGATAATAACGTCATTATGTGCATTATGCTCTTTACATTAAATTTGAAGCGATGAGTCCAATAAACAGGATAAACTAGTACGAAACCTGGCGGTTGCTGGATCACCTTTATTCGCTTTTTTGATCACACCCCGCAGTTTTGTTACATAGTGTTCGCGCCTGCAAGTAATTACAAGTTATTATATATATAGGATCTTGCATGAGTGGTCGTTTTGTATTGAATTTATTAACGAGTCATCTAAATGAAGATAAAAACGAGGCTTGCCGAGTTTTTATCTTCATTTAGATGGCGAGTTTAATAAATTCAATACAAAACGACCACTAATGCAAGATTCTATTTATAACATGACCAACAAAATGCTTTAAAACACACATGTATTCCCCTCGGTGCCTTATAGAGGAAAGGTCGATATCTATAACGAAGCAGCAATGCGGTCATTGTGTGTACCTGAGCATGAGAAGTAGTTCTGGACGAATAAGCCTATATGGTTGTGTAACTATAAGCTGCACTCCGCAGTAAAAAAAAGTGCATTGTGGGTAAGCAAGTTGCGGTTGTAAATGCCTTGTCTTTGACAGCGCGTATGAATATCTTTTAAGTGATTCGGCTAATTTGCATAGTTATACAACTAGTGAAATAACACCCGTGTAATAAACAAAATTGAGCATTACGTTATTTCACTCCTGGAGCGTAAGTCATGTTATAAATCGTAATGTTTAAAACGTAAGGATCCATACAGTTTTAACTACTGAAGTTAAACAGCTTATCCCTGTAGACCATCTATATTTCGTTTCGTGTAGGTGATCGCCAATATATTAATACTTAGCTTAAACCAGATCACAGTACATACCATGTTGTATTATTGTGTTATATTTTGTTTATAAGTTAATAATGTCATTATTGCCAGTTCAAAACATGTTTTCTGGTATAAAGTACTGATTTAGTCAAAGTGAAAACATTGTATTTGTATAGCGCTCGTAACATGTTGAATATGTAATAGAAAATTAGCAACGATGTAAAGTTATAGACATGGAACTGTATTTTCAAATTCATGTTATTTGTGTAGTATTATAAACATTAACAAAAATATATAGCAAATATCCAAGTTACATATCAATTTTCAAACAACTGATTTTGATTTTATGTGAATGTTTTATTTGTATGTTAAGCATCTCGTTATGAAATAGGCCGCGACAAAAGAAACGTTAGGGATACATAGATTACCGTTTGTTCTTTGAAATGTAAGACTCTTTGAAATATGATACATTACGTGCAATTCTTGACGGTTTGGAGATCACATAGTTGTGATCTGGATCCATGGTATGCGCTTTAAGACGGCGTTCAAGTAATCGAGATTTTATTGAGACAAAGGATGCAATGGAATAACACATATTTCCGTATTATTCCCAGGTTGCACACTTTCCAGATATATAAACTATGTTGATGCGTATTGATCCTGACAGGTCATATGCGATTTATAACGGAAGTGTTGTTACAGATGTATATTTCGTTAAGTCATACATTTTGTAAACAACGTTTTTAATGCTCCAAGTCTGCTTTCGCTTTGATTAACATTTTGCTGATAAGTTTTGTTGATGGTCAAACACACATAAATTTATATTATATATCTTGCAAAACCATAATTAGAAAATTTGATTTTTCAATTATGTTCTACAAAGGTCCATGCATCTTATAAAATGTCTCATTTATTGTACCATATTAGTCATTTGGAACTTTATTAAGCAAGGTGTCAATTGCTGTGTCAAATTCATTGTTTTGTGTGTAGTTTATTATAGCTAATTTGAATAAAAGAGCCGCTCCAAAACTGTCAACTAAATTATATTAATGTCTTAAGTTGTTATAATTCGTCTTGTTGTTACTTTTAAGGCACATTAGTATAAGTAATTAAAGTACGAACATAGTACGTGTCACAAGTCGGATGTATTAATCAGCATGGTTTAATGGATGTTCACATATTTTGCAGAAATGTTAAAAGTTAGCATGTGCTTTAAACCTTTCGTTATATCATCAGGTGATACAGATATCAATTGTGAATTATCGTTCGTTTGTTTAAATTGTACAATTGCAATAAATGGTTTGAATAACCCTTTGGGAAAGGTCATGGTTTAATATAATTATCGTGAGAATGAGTGAATGTAAATGAATTACAGATGATATTTCGTAAAGAAATGAATTTCAATACAACATTTTGTTGATTGAATGAACACACAGTTTGTTACCGTGATTGCGCGTGCATTTGATTCCTCCTAGGATGATATCATCTAAGGAGAGCGTGTTCGATCTATACACGGATTGTATTATCAAAGGATGACGTAACTACACTCTTGTGGATTTATGAGTTAATGGATACGACTATTCCACTTGATGAATTTAAACTCAAGAGGATGCATGCAGTACTGAAAATGAGAAGAGTTTAACAGTAATTGTTTACACTAATGAAGGATAATATAGTGTGTAATACAAAATACATAATAAATAACTCGCCTTGATACATCATGCGCATATTCTAAAATCGTATTTCAACGAATACAGCATTTTGGTCAATCCAAATACTTTGAAATAACATTTCCAAATGGCAGAATCAAAATTGGGCCTATGGTCGCATTGATCAACCCTGTACAACAATACATTTAATATTTATACATAGGACAGAACAATACATGGAACGGTATTACTATGAACAACATAACAACGCAAATAACCCTTTTTGTACTAATTTAAAATGAATATTTCTTCCTCATCCGATACAGCACTTCTTCTAATTAGAAGATTTTTTGCCGGCGCCTATTGGTTATGGGGTGAACACTTATAAAAGGTGCTAATATGGCTGTTGATTTATTATTATGCACCTTTATATTTAAAACTAAATTTAAAATGAGCTAGCGAAAATCCGTGTACCATAGAACGTTCAATAATTCAACAAAGGTTAGGTAAATTCACCAGACGTAATGTGTCCAGCAAAGCCAAGTAAATAAATTATATTGTAATATGTTTTTATTTTAACTGCTTATGATACAAGATCTTTCCTCGCACATAATACTCTGTTTTCAAGATGCAGCCAGGTCAGTCAAAATGTGTAATTGTCCACATTACGTGTGTACCTTTTCATATTAGGTAAGTAACATGATATGATGTAACGGATGTAAACGAGACGACGTAATATAATACGGAATAGCGAACTGTTATCATCTTCCTTTTATTACGTTGATGATGGAGAGGGTAATCGTTGATATAAATATATAGATTCGCTACACTGCGTCTAACTGACCCCGCACGGTGCTTAACAGGGCAGTCATTTATATTAGATTTTAGCTCGTCCAATGTTAATTGACTGGCTATGTATCAAACCGTAATTAGTCAGTAAGAAGCCGTGTATTTTGAAGTATACTTTAATTTTATAATTCTATGTTTCGGTTAACATTACACACCTAACAGTATTCTTAATATACAAAAGCTATCAAAATTATTCAATTATAGTACATTCCGCAGTTTAACAAAATGATTTACCATACTATCATTAGAGGTATTTCTTCAATTCTTAACAGTGTTAATAACATATGTTTCTTGTCTTCACCCTGTTTTTAGAATACCTGAAAACATCAAAATTTCCAATGAATGTAACGTGCTTAACAGTCTTTGTAATTCGATAGTTAAATGCAAACGCTGCCACGTGTTTGATCCTTCGAAATCGATTGATATGCAAACATATTGTATGAAATTACTCACAAATGCAAATAAATGAAGAAATATTTCCAACAAGTAGCGCTTATAATGCTTGTCTTCGGAGTTCTTTTTTTTCTTGGTATAACCGACAGAAAGAATTGTAGTATCTTATAAATGGAATGTGAACAAGCTAATATTAAGGAAAGTTGATGTATTTGTTTATTACATTTTTTTTTTAAACATAACATTTAAACTTAACATGTACATGTATACGTGTAACTGATTTGTGTTTTGTGTTTTGGGATGTTTTGTACGAACATTAGTTGTTTCCTCTTGTTTTTCCTTAGGTAGTGTTTGACGTGGAGATATATACAGGTACTGACCTGTAGATTTGACTTTATAACGGAAACATACGCATATGCGGTACCTCCTTTTACCGCATATTACCAGCCTTATATTTAAACTGATGGTTCAAGAAAATCATGGACCTTCCATTGAATCTTTAATTAAGTGTAAAGGTCTTCTATAAAATATATTATATTAATATAATCGATTCTCTCTGCTTATTTATCAAGTGTTTTCTGCAGTATTTTATCCTCATCTGAGCATTGATAACCGTTGAAAATGATCAATACATTGTTACCAAAGTGGGGTACCTTTACAAAAATATATAATTTACGGGATATTGGGGATAGGCGGTCAAATACATAATGATTGTAGGGAATGAAGTATTTGCAACTTCATGGTTGTGTGTTCTTTGTAATTTACAATTGTACTTCATAGGATATATTATTGAAGCAAAGCACCAAACACAGTATCAACCAATTGTACGTTATTTAAAACGCACGTCCATACATATTCTTAAACATAAACTGTAAAAATTGGCATTACCTTTTGATTAAAAAAAAACAACGTTTAACAGTGTTTTATTAAGCCTTTGTAACTAAGTATTCGTGATATACGCTCATTTTACGAAAGCCATATACACGCAATTACAGTTTTGTTCAGTGATGTTTACAGAAGTATTTAAAAGGATTCAAATTGGATATACGGTTTCTCTCATATCCTGTATTATATCGCAAACGACGAAACAAAAACGTTTGTAGTCATAAAACGTCAATTGAAATATGCGTGTGTTCAGTTATTTTGATTATGCAGTGAAGCACTTTTTTAATTTCGAGTTTAAGTAGATATATTTGCAGTAAAGCGACTGTACTATGCAAACAGCGTGGTTTTGGTTACCATTTAAATATTAACGACAACAAGCCTAATTGGTCAACACAATTCTGGATTTAAATGGAATGTATTGTTTCGTTCTGCTCTTCATTATGGAAAATTAGTCAATGCAGATCTGATTGTGCAAATCAATTAGATGTTGCTGAATTCATTTATACGGTATGTCACGGTGTGACCTTGGTACAATTAACAGCTTGTCTGTAAATCGAAGTCAAGATTATACATATGCCTCAACTATGGAGAATCTTCGTAACGCATGAAATTATCGATTATGATTGTTTTCAAACATAAACGCATATAAATGCTTAAATAAAACAGTTGTACTAATATCATTTGAATAACCAACCGTTCGCCAACAAAAAGTAAGCATTTAAATGATTCCATCGACATCGTCTGTAACAATCTGGTCAATTTAAAGTGTTCTTGTATCAAACAAACGAGTTAAAATTAAAACAAGTGTTATTAAATCAATTGAGTGCATATGTGTAATACCTGTATATTCGGATATATAAAATGGCATTTACAATGATTGTTTATCGTTTTATAACGGCCTCATTTTTTAGTATACTCGTTGGGGATAAATTGGTGTAGAACCCATATCGCTGGGTTTGAAAGTGATCTTATGTATATACAAATACATAGAATATAAAGTTATTCAGTAACATTAGTATTGAGTCAGATATATTGATTCCAGTTTACCTTTTAATGATCTCTTATTGACTTCAGAAAATAAGTCAGTTTCAGCTGTCAATGAACATGTTTTGTTTTATCTCTGGTGCTTCCGATATATAAATGCCAGCCAGTATAGCATATTCAGTACGCGACGACCGTTTTAACACAATGGTAACTTAACCGAAGACAACACGTAATGTTGCTAGCCATTCAAATACGGCTGCAACTGATAGTTAAAGCCGATGTTTCAATCGCCTTTATGATCTTGCTCTAAAACGACATCATCAGATTTCTCCATCCACTTAAAAATGTCTGTACAAGTAGCTTTTCCAGTTCCATGACGAGCTGTGCTGTAGTAAGGACAAGACAGCGTGACTTGAATTGAAGGGTGATATTTGTGTTGACATTGTGAGGATAACGCTATGCTCCAAAGTAAGTATGGTGTTTGTTATATTTAGAAAAACAAATGTTTTATTTCACATGTGTACAACAAAAAAGATACTTTTTGATTCTGAAGGTTCTTTACCATTTGTCGTACCTTAAAAGGCTATTACATGCTACCAATAAATAAAAACGGAATAGTAAATGTGTATTAGAATACTGAGGAATTTAATACATAACTTATTAATTTGGGATGATTTCTATAAAATTAACGAAAACATTGCCTGTTTAATGGCACTCATACAACTTCGATACAAACATCATGTGCTAGTGAATCGTAGTGTGAACGTTTTAAACGTATAACCCTAATATATGTCTTACCGATATAGCAACATAACGTTAAGTCAGTGTATAACGAACCGCCGTCTCTCATGAAGTTAAGATCAGCTATATGTAATACTTCTTTATTTCATGATCAAAATGCTTACTGGACTACACATACATTATTGATATTAATTTACTTATTTTTAAATATAGTTCCCAGAAAAATGATCATAAACATATTGAAAACATGTATCAGGAAATGCGTATATGATTGATTTATGATACGTTTAAAGTACCGTCTCGTGTAAAAAGAACGTTAAACATAATTGTCTTGCTATCTATGAAAGCATCCTCCTCAAGAAGCCTATCGGTATTATTAGCGTTTTCCGTTATTCTCGAAAGCGTATTTTTGAATATACAACACGACCCAATCTTGTGATTTTATACTTTAAAAACAAATTGTTGCGATGCATGTATATGCACATGTGATTGTGATAAATAAAACTGTCTGTATGAAGTGATTATAATTTCTGATTTGGTAATGTATTTCATTAAAATTAACCCCATAGCCATATATGTTTTATACTTTTGTAAACAGTATTTGTTAATAAGTGAATATATATTGATGAAATGAATTTAATGCGATAAATCCCACCTGACGCACGAATACACATACATTTTAAAGTACAATAGTTTATATGTGAACAGGTTGTACCGTAACCTATATTTTAAAATGTGAAACACGTGTTTGCATATGCCTTTTATATCAGTGTAATATTTAATTACAATGCCGTTTACTTTCACATAGTGTTACATAATAACTGTCTGTGAATTGCACAAGATTATGTCCAATTGAAAGTTTTTTTTTTATATGTTTTTGTCTTGAACTATGTCATTTGCAGTTTTAAGCGTGAAAATAACTAAGCAAAATAAGTAACGTGTCCGTAACACATATATGCAAATCATTTCTATACCATGAAAGTAAATTGAAACAGATGTAGTGATTACATTATTTAGCTACTTGATGGTGCGTTGATGATTTTAATTGAACATCGTGCACATATCGTTGACAAAGATATAAATTTAAAACGCTGTCAGTTATATACGTATGGAAACGTATATATGGCACACCCGTATGCTGTGATGATGTCAAAATTCTAGGCGGCAGCGAATGAACATATAATATACAGTATTGTTTTCTGCTATACATGAACGATACAACAATTCGTTATGTACACTTTGCGGTTGCTTATCTACTTCAATGTTTACTCAAACTGCACATTTTCTTATAGAGGTAGTAGCTACACATCATACTTTCAAAGGATATTGTATTTTTGTGTCTCAAAACTTAAGAAAGAAAGCATTGTTAAATGACTATCTTTGGATTTTTTATTGCAATTGTCCAGCATATATTATGGGCCTATGTTTACTACATTTGGTCACGATGTACATATTGTAAAATGTGTCCGCACATGCTATTATGTTGACATACTTGTACATGTTTAAAGTATACACTATTGCAAAGGAACGCTACACTTTATTGTCTGGTAATATGTTAAAGCGTAATTCATCTTTAAAGGATCGGTTCAGGAAAAATCCATACATTTCATTTAAATACTGGTATTAATACTATTTACCAGACCAATACCAAACATATAAGGATGATACCGTATCCCATAAACAGACATTATCTATGAAATTATAGCGAGCGTACGTATTCAGTAAAATGGAAGAGATGCCTATTTTCGAATCGATTTAAGAATAGTTTCATTCAATAGAAAAGCGATATACTCTATGTACCATAGTGTTTGACAAACCGATACGTTGTACACAATTTTTAAGATTAAATCATCCTTTTTAATTATTAATGTATAAAACCAAACTTCTTGTTTAGGCCATTTGTAAAACCAAAAATAAATACATGTATAAAAACAATTTACCCTTATACATAGAAGTACCTTGTTTGGGTTTTCAAAAATAATTTTTCGCCAGTAATCGGTTTGCATCATAAAATGCAATTAGGCCTAAAATATAAAAAATAATTTTCATCAGTCATCGGTCGCAAAACAACACAATACACTAAACGAATGAAAAATCGCGCTAACACAAAATGATTGGTCTAAATTAGTATTCAAAGTCCACAAATATTAAAAAACATTTCAACAATTTCTACATACAACATACAGAAATACACCTTACGCTAACATAGCTAGGGAATGTTTGGAACGTTTCCGTAACCGATGTATGCAAATCGTTCGTAGCACATGCCAGTAAATTTGAAAACAAGATACAGTGATTACATGATTTAACTACTTGACGATGGGTTGCTCATCTTGATTGAACAACAGATCGTTTACACAGCTGGAACTTAAGAACGCTATGCGATATATACGGGATAATATTGGCCTTCATACTATTTACCAGACCATTACCGCATCTTTAAGAATGATAACGTGTCCCATAAGTAGACACAATATATGGAATAATAGCAGAGCGCACGTATCAGTTTTCAGTGAAATGGAAGAGATGCCTTCTTTTAAATCGATCTAAGTATAGTGTTATTTAATAGAAAAGAGATAGACGCCTTTTACCACCGTGTTAAACAAGCCGATACGTTGTAAAGCAATTTCGAGAGATGTGGTTACTTAAACAAACGCTCTGTGATTATAGAATGACTGAAATGGTTTGTCTTTATTGGTGGGGTTGGGGCGGATAAATTTTAGATGTTTGTGTCAATACAAATAACACGTTTTACCATGTCGCATGCTTTGCATTGCAGTAATGTACCAACACATATACTACAATAATTCACCCACATAGCGGAGTTTCTTTCCAAGAGAATACATATTAAATATAAGTAAATTTAGGACAGAAATTTCAACCCGATGGTAAATGTATTATGTCGAGAGATAAAAAAAATATATAAACAAGAACTGGTAGTTTTATCATCTCAAATCATCCCGAACGCCAGCTAAAGTTATGGGCTTTGTTTTGGTGCGGTCTTCCCAAACCAACTAGACAATCTTCTCAAATCAGCACTAATGAATTCTGAACACATGTGTAGTTAACTGCTATCCGTTTATATTGTATAGCATTATCGACTTGCACTTGCATAGTGCCTTCATACTTGAGTTCAGTTATCGGCCCAGCTAGTTTAACAAAATGTTTGTATTGAAATGTAAGTGCAATCATTTTAACAATCTGTCTAGCGTATATGTCATTATAATAGATTACAATACTATGTCTTACATAAATAGTGAGTTGAGTATTTGCCAAGAAGAATTACTCATATTATATTATTCTTCGAGTTTGTTGAATGTACTCGCTTGTTCTTAAGGGTTTACAAAATCGTTGAATTGAATTCATGTAGATATGTGGATTAAGTGTTCACTCGGTTGCCATTGTATTAACATAGGATTTATGTGATGTTGTATTTTGATGAAGAAACCGTTCCTTTGGTGGTTGATTGGTTCAAAGAAAGTTTATTGAAAAATAATAACCCGATGACAACGAAGGTTTATGAAATGGAACATAGCTCAATGAAAGAGGGTATATACGAATATGTTATGTATGTAATGTGCAGATAAACAACCCGTTAAACTAGACATCAAATTCACATCGGTTTTATTGTGGAAAAACTATGGCAAGTATTCATATTTATTTTGAATTTAATGTTATGGCATTATGTTATCCGGCGCGCATACACACACATAATTAAGCGAATATACCGTGCTACAATTAGTTTTGGTAAACAGTAAACATCAATTAACATAACAGTATGCTTATTACACACATGCTTCAATTATAAAAGAGAGTGAACAACACTGTAATAAATTGGATTCAACTTGGTAACACAGGACTGTATATGCTATATGAGAGCAGCGCAAATTCAACAAAGTATTAACATTATTTACCACACTGTCATTAGAGTTATTTCTTAAATTCTGAGCATTGCCAATAACATATGTTTCTTGTTTTCATCCTGTTTTCTAACACTTGATAGCATCAACGATTTCTAATGAATATAAATTGCTTAACGGCCTTTGTTTTTTTTGTATATGTTTATGCAAATACTGTCACGTTTTATTATAAACACATTGGCTGACAATGTGAACAACGTTTTAACATATCCCTGATGATCGACTATGCGTTATCGTGATTTATAGCTCTGCAGCAATGGTATTTAACCATGCGTCGAAGAGATATGTTACGGAGTTATATAAGACAGGAGAGGAATCAGAGCAAAATTTCCGTACACGATTTCGTAGTACGTGGCTTTATATTTAATTATAATCAATACATTCATGCCATTGCGAACATATGCACAGGTGCATATTATTAAATTCAGTACAGTTGAACTATGTTTGCTTGCCAAAGGACGGATAATAAGGATTTCAAACAATACATGAAAAAATACACACTCTTTTACTGATATGATCAAAGACGTCTTATGAGAATTTTGAAATGTAAGAACTTGTATAGAAAACATACATAAATACATCTGAAGATAGAGCGCGAACAATATTTGTTACCTAAAGTCTAGTAAGCTACACGTAGTCTATTTCTGTTAATTCGTAATTCAGTTCACAACGATTTGCAAACTCTAAGCTTTACCAGTGTTAATAAAATGTATGTTTTCTGGCTACAGTACATAAGACGCGAAATTCCGATAATATAATTTGTTTATTATCGGTATGATATAAAGTTAAAATGCGTAATAATAATATATTGTATTAAAATGTGTTCAGAAGATGATATACATGATGATACGCTGTTAATATATATTAAACTATGTTGTAATATTTTGTTGATAATGAAGTGGACATGCTTGAAACTTAACTATTAAACCATACAGTACGTTTAACATTTGGTTGCAATAGGACAGGTCAAGTTGATTTGTGACCGATAACGTAGCGGATTTTCATTTAATAAATATTGCCGACAATTGCGTGAACATGTTTTTGACTGAACCTGTTTTTATAAAACGACAACAAAATTCGAGCACGGAACTCATTTTAAAACAACAATTTATTTCACGTATTCATGTCTGTCGTTAAAATTGAACACGCTTCTGTACACCAGACACTGTTTGTGTATTTCTAGGTGAAACAATACGATATTAACTGGTAAGACACCGCGGCATCATCTGATACTCACGGACAACGGCTGATTTGATATCGAGTCTATAAGGAACACATCGGATTTCACTCTCCGCTAAACATTGAACGTCGTGCTTATATTGCGTACTGTTGCAATGTGAACAACTGTGTAGAATATTGAACAAATTGGAATTACGTATTTAATAAATATATACATGCTAGTTTTTGATAGGAATTAGCCAATTCAAGGTATGAGTGCTTTTCGTTACGCTAAATATATTCGTTAGATTTGCATTAGAATACGCAATACTCATGATACACACTTTTACAATTATTTTTGTGTCGATTGTTTCATTGTGTACGACGTCTTCAAAGCATATCAATGAGAGAACATCATATACAATACATTACAACGGTTATTATTCAGATTAAATGAATTTAAAAATAAGAGTTAAAAACAACTTTTTTACACATTTTTATACATTATTTATAGCCGAAAACGTTATCATATGATTATTTATTGTTTAAACTCAAACGTTCGGTAGGACTAACCGCAAACAAGCGGGCGGGTGTATATGTTTAACGGGTGGAGATGCGGAGATTTAATTAGTGTTGCAATGTAAATACTACTACTTGAATAAGTGTAGCGCAGCTAACTTGACCAGCGTAGAAGTGGTCTAGCTTTAAAACTAATTGAAAGGGAGTAAATAATAATTAAACCCCCGTACCTTTAAGCAATTATAAACAAGCCCATATCAACAGCTTTGTTTACATGANTTCGCACTTACACAAATTGCATTATATAGTGCGTGCTAGCTTTATGTTTCATAGGTGGAAATAAAGCTAAGAATATACCCTTATTCAAATCATTAGTCGTAATTGATCATCGTATACGTAAATACTAACAACCAAAATAGTTCTGAAAATGATTATAGCTAAACAAACAAGAGCTACCCTTTTATATGGACCATTCTGGCGGCAGTTCTAAAGTTTGTGAAAAGGAGTATGCATATATCTAATCACATTTTTTATAACAACAATCGTTCGGCAATATGTACGTATACCTTTAAATATATTAAAACAATACAATATCAAACATTGCGAAGAAGCTGACACATGTCGTCCTCTATTTACACGCAAAGAGATGAAATATTCAAAAGCATTAGAACGATAATGTCCAACATTGTTCTCACCATTCATCAAAGTTAATAATCACATAAATTTGAGCATAATGACAGAAAGTGTTAAATTGTATTACTTTTAACACATCATAAAACAAGATTAAGAAAATATAATACAAACCATTAACACACACAGGCATCAATATAGTAATGTTATTTGATTATTGATCCAGGTATATAACATGTATAACATAGAGAATAGTATGATCAGGCAATAATCAGTTTTTTTCTGTATCATACCTCTTAGCCCCAATTTTAAAAGAAATAAGTAAAGAAAACAATGTGGTTACCAACGATAATTAACAGTGCGTCAGGGTACATGTGAATAACGACATCGTATTACTTAGATGTTAGAAAGTATTGTTCTAAATAAAACAAGTATTTGATATATTATTGAGATAAACGAATTGTTACATAATCATTCTTTGCTAATATGGGAATATTCGCCTATTATTTGCAGTGAAATTAAAAAATCATATTTAATTATTAATGTATAAAACAAAACTTCTTGTTTAGGCCATTTGCAAAACCAAAAATAAATACATTTATAAAAACAACTTACCCTTATACATAGAAGAACCTTGTTTGGGTTTTCAAAAATTATTTTTCGCCAGTAATCGGTTGGCATCATAAAATGCAATTAAGCCTAAAATATAAAAAATAATTGTGGGGCTTTCCGGAATTAAATGATTGCGAGTCATCGGTCGCAAAATATCACAAGACATTAACGAATGAAGAATCGCGCTAACACAAAATGATTGGTCTAAATTAGTATTCAAAGTCCACAAATATTAAAAAAAACATTTGAACAATTTCTACATACAACATACAGAAATACACCTCACGCTAACATAACTAGGGAATGTTTGGAACGTTTCCGTAACCGATGTATGCAAATCGTTCGTAGCACATGACAGTAAATTTGAAAACAAGATACAGTGATTACATGATTTAACTACTTGACGATGGGCTGCTCATCTTGATTGAACAACAGATCGTTTACACAGCTGGAACTTAAGAACGCTATGCGATATATGCGGGATGAACGCTCGACTGCGGTTTTGTTGCTTATCCATGTGATCTTGCTAAACACATATGTCGTAAAAAACAGTGTCGAACGAAGCAAGATTCTCTCTAGCTGAATTTGCACATGTATTGGTTTAAAAAGTGAAAATGCTGTTATCATTTAAAAACAATATAATGCGCCCAAACTGCAAAACAATTTACATGTTAAAAACGGTATATATATTTGTTTCTTAATGATAACATCTCGTATGTATAACGTACACGGATGTATCAAGTTATTCGAATGCGTTCAATACCGTTTGATTATGATTCCTATTCGTCTGTTAGATTATTGCAAGCCGACATGAACATATATCACTTGCGATGATATTCAAACAGAACAGTAGTATGTGACAGGTTGTCGGCCAGGTTGATATGATTTAAGCAGTTTAAAATTGATCATTTATTCCATTATACATCTTTAAGAACTTCGTGTATACCACGTATATGTTTATGAGTGTACGTTAGTTTGTGGACAACATGCATTGGTCTTTGTAAAGACATCGCCTTTATACTATATACATAATGTGCGTACATGTAATGTAGTATATTCGTATGTTTATGGTTATGTTAATTACAAGACCATTTCGATATCAATACAGTTTAAATAATGAATAAGTCATATTTTAAACATTCATGTTAGATAATAAAACACATGCTTAATATATTGTTCAATATACATTGATATGAAGATATTATTAAATTTAGAATCGCATCTGTATGGAAATTATTTCAGTCATCCAACATTATATGGTAAGCGATGAACACAATTAAGGCAATAACATTAGTCAGAGGCTTTACGGTTAGGCGTTGGTATATTTGCCACGGTTGCTGCGATGTATTATAGTTTGAACAATTGGTGTAAGTAATAACACGTTTCCTGATTATATGATTCTATGAAACGGAAAGATGAAATACGCAATTGGTGTCTCTGTGTTCATGCAACACTATAGACCTTCTGCTTATATCGAGTGTTGTATTAATTGTTCATTTTAGCAACTGATATTAACTTCACAAAGATGCATTATTTCGTTAAAACATGAACTTATTTACACAGGTCATTCAAAACAGACATTAACACGCATCGGAAATTCTACAGTGTATCGACACATATCATGTTTGTCTTCTTGCTTCCAAAACAACATATATCTTCAACTGCATTTATGTATTATATAATGCAATATTAAGTGTGTATTATTTAAACGCGATAATCGGTTATATTTATAGATGAATGCTAACTTAATTTTCGTTGGTAAGAACGTTTGTTTATGTAGACAGTTGCAATGTAAAATGCTCCTGCTAAGAATGAACAAATGATATAGGCATGCCACACTTTTCATATAATCCACTACGTGAACGCAAAGCCTTTTTAAATCTTAATGCGGTTAATTGTCCGTTTGAAACTCTATATTGTATACCATCTGTACAGCGTCATATGCAATTGTGCATAATCACCCGTGCCAAAATATTTTGTTTCTTTCATGATTTGTTATAACTCGTTTGAGGCCGACATTCATGTATAATTCCCAAGTGAAATTATGATGTCTGGAAGCAGAGCGATTGTAATCCTGGTAATGCACCTTCCTATTGTAAATTAATTATAAGCTGCCCCGGTATCGATAACAAATATTTCAAATATTATCATGTTATTGTGCATATATACTACGTATACGTTTTCACAAATATTTACGCCATGCATCAGATTAAATCTTCTGAAGTAACATAGAATTAAAATATGTTATAGTATTAAGTTCACTTATTGTATAATAAAGCAATTCAGATATCAATAAGACATTATTGCAAATTGAAGTGACTTAAATTACAATGTTTCAACAACGATGTTGGGCATGAAGAGATAATAATTAAATTATCATTATTCAATACAGACCAGTGTTCAATTGCAACAAAACTGCTTTATTGGATTCAATCGTAATTTGGCTTGCTTGTTCCCCGAGATTGTACATGCATTAAATCTTCATTTCATTTTAATAATAGAAAGATTGCCGCGAAATATATCTTTAGAAGTATAATTTCATTGTGTGGTTCTATATTGCTTCCGCGAATATGTGAAAACTATACTCGATACAGATATCCAAAAACTATATTTTTTACCAAGAGTGTAAAATATGTATTATCTGGCCCATTTTCATTTTTCGTGTGTATACGTCATAGAACAACTACGTGTAGATTCAATCCGCTTCATGGATACAATACTTTTACCATGTTTTACATTTCTATTGCCACAAGTCGTGTTGATAAAACATATTGTTCTTATTTTAATCGTGTGGATACAGTGCTTAGCATAATTGTAATTCGAAAGTTTCCAGCAAACAATGCGGTTTTAAAAAAGGTAACACATGGCATCGGGAAAGACGGTATAACTTCGTATTGTATTAAGATTGCATTACATTATACAAAGTTGTATTTGTAATAAGTGTAGCCATTGTTCACATGGGTATTTGCGACAAGTTATATGCTATTACATAGGGACAACTTTCATTGTAAAAGACCATATTATCACAATTACCGTTTGATTTTATAAAATTGTGTTACATTCATGCTCATTTTAGACAATCTAGTTTACCACCAATGTGTTGTTCTTAGATATTTAACAAACACGTTTAGAAGCTTACATTTTTGTTTTGAAAACTATTTCAGGTATATGTTTATACATTTTAATGAATTCCAGAAATATGGATTGCCTGTATATGAACATATGTATTACATACACTACAGGACATTATAGCCGTGAAACGTTTGGCGTGTATTTCAAAATCAAAATAAATATATAGAACAGCCTAAACACTAATGTCATACTTCGCCTCTGTGTATGCCATGTTTAAACTGCATTTAGATTATCTGGTTACAGGCCATGGTACAAGAACCACGATAAAAGAACCGTGATACTTATTCGTAGAAAAAAAGAACATTAATTCCCGCTTCCCGCAAAGATTGGTGTGAGAAGTAGTTTTGCAACTAATTTGACACCTTGTAACATTCTGTATGTAATACATGATTCAGGTTACATTCACCTTACACATTTTAGTAATGCCTTATTAAAAAGGACATGCGCTGTATTCAAGTGTTTGAATAGACACCCTTTTAAATCTATCAACGTCCCATTCTAATACTATGCTATGTCCTTCATTATTTATGTTTCACTTCTGTTAACACATCATTAAAACGCAAGCTGTTGTATGAATTACAAATAATACTGCCAATATTTCGGATTCAATATCATAACGTATATATGGATTGTTGATTTAGATATTACTTTTCCACATACATGACTTTTGTTCATATAAAGCTATGTGTAGTGATTATGCGTGCCACACACCCATTTGTTAAAGCCATAAACAAGCAATCAGACTGTTCTCACTGATTTAACAAGACGCAATGTTCACAACGATCATTCCGTCTCTCTCATAGCAGTATTGTATCTCGCAGATTGATGGTTGAACGATAACTATATGAGTAAGTGATATAAAACTTCTTTGTTCTAAAAGAGATGTCAGAGTTTTTTTTATCCAAGTACATAGACACTTGTTTTAAGCTGTATTTTTGTTGTTTATGCATATATTTTTTGCACATACTTTTTCACAACTTCCTATCAACAAGACGTTACATTTTTGAAGCAATACTATTGCATTTGCATTCTCCTGGCATGTGTGATTTATCTAAATAGGATCTGCTCAATTCAAATAACTACATTTCATTTTAATATTGACCTTCATACCAGACCATTACCGAACCTTTAAGGATGATAACGTGTCTCATATATAGACAGTATATGGAATAATAGCAGAGCGCACGTATCATTTTTCAGTGAAATGGACGATATGCCTACTTTTGAATCGATCTAAGTATAGTGTCATTTAATAGAAAAGAGATGGACGCTATTTACCACCATGTTTAACAAACCGATACATTGTAGCAATTTTTCGAGGGGAAGTTACTTAAAAACAACACTCTGGTATAAAACGAATCAATGCAAATGTTTCTTAATTAGTGGCGTTGAGATCGGGTTGATTTTAGATTGTTGATTTAATAAACATAAAACGTTTTACTATGTCGAATGCTTTGCATTGTAGAAATTGACCAACACACATACTGCAAAACATGCCGCATTAATGTATCGGCTATTTCAATTTCATTTAGGGATTTACATATTGAAGGTATTTTTTTACAATAATTGACTTATATAGCGAGCCTCTTACCACGATAATGCAGTTTCATACACAATGACAATTGAAATTAACTTACGTGTTACACAGGTTAAATAAGAGTTAAGTAAGCAAAGCCATTTTACCAAGATGCAATTTGGTCAAGAAAGAAACGGTAATACAAAATAAAGAACTGATAGTTTTATAATCTCAAATCATCCAAACTCCAATATTAAAGTTATGAGCTTAGGAATTTGTGCTTTCTTCATAAAACAAAATAGACAATCATCTCAAATATTAGCACTGAATAATGCTGCAAACAATTTTAATTTACTGTATTATATTGCAGTATTGACTTGTACAAAATGCAATGACATCGTGCCTACATAATTGAGTTCAGTTATCGATCAAGCTAGTTAAAAACCTAGTGCATGCTTGTGTTGAAATTTAAATGCGATCATAATACAATATGTATAGATTTATGTCATTTGGATGGATTTAAATAATAATTCATAAATAAATGGTGATATAGTATAGGCCCATCATTATTCACACTATATTATTTTTTGAATTTTATTGAATTTACTCGCCTGATCTTAAGGGTTAATGCAATCATTTAAGTCAGAATTGAATTAATGTTAATGTGTGCAGTAGAGATTCATTCAGTTGCAAGTTTATTTAAAAGACAATGTTGTTATATTTATGAAAACAACGTGTCTCTGGTGGTTGATTAGTTCAAATACAAAGTTGATCTACAAATAACAACCCGCTTTCGACGAGTGCTTATGAAATGGAACGTATCTCAATGACAGAGGGTTTATAAAACTATTTTATTTATGCACTATGCTGATAAAAATTCCGATATTATGCTAGACATCAAAGTCACCACGAATTAATTGTAGAAACACTAGGACAAGTATGCTTATTTGTTTTAAATTTAAAGTTATGGCAGTATGTTATCCGGTGCATTCGCACACTACTCAGCGAATATACCTTGCTACGTCCTGATGACTGGAGAATAATACATTCAATTTGCTACATTTACTCCTGTGTAAGGTCGCTGTTGCACGAAGAAGAATGATACAATCACGTAGATCGATACCATATAACGATATTTTATGTCTAAAGCTGGTATATAGATTGAACACTTTCATGACTTTCTAACAAAAAAGCATATATAAGTATTGTAATGCAAATCCTCATTTATGCCCTCGGTATGTCATTTTAAGCACTCTAATTCGCCAAAAATACATTACGATCGAAACAATAACGAGTATGATTAAAACGAGCAATTGTTTAATATGAACACAATTTATCACCATACAAGTATCACCCAATCTCATCACATACTGATTTTACTAAACCAGACTACAATTGGATGGAGCCCAGTACAATGGGTTTAAAGCGGAACCGATCGACGTTGCCGCATACTAGTGTCTTGTGGGTCACCTACAAAACGCTTCTGGATTAGAAAATACAATTGACGACCAACACGATATTCGGAAGTGAAATAATGTGTTTCACTGTGCATGTGTATTGTTGGTTTTAGAAGTCTTCGTGAAAGATGAACTTGATCTGATTTGGCACTTAATCAACAAATATGTATGCGTCGCATGTCGAGTCTTGTATAAAGTTGTCCAAATGGATGTATTCACGCTTGCGGTTTAAAACATTCACAGTATAGTTAACTGTTTCCTTGTATATTGACGATGTGTCATTAGCGCAATATATTGTTGGATTTTGAAACCCACATCCACGCAGTTCGGGCGTTGCCCCCATATAGAACCTGGTAAAATATTTGAAATAGGAAACATGGATATTGTTAGAACTTATAGTGATGATCGGTACTCCTATGTTTAGGAGTAAATGTCATTACTTCTATTTTCAATTTATGTTCGTGTGTAAGTATGCCCCATTATGACCCAAAAACACATTATAATACAGTAATATATTTTAATTTTACTTAACTGTGATTAATGTTGATCTGTTCATGCATGCACATATATCCACATGTATATAAATCAATAGTGAACATAAACAATATATGGAAAAAACGCTTCAAGTATTGATCGAAAATATATTCAATTTGTTAATCTCAAACATTATTCTTTGTTTGAACTATGCTAATTAATTCTGTCAGCTCTTTTACATATGCCTAGACCTCAATATGAATCCTAGTGATTTATTGCGCTATGGCAACTGTAAGTTGCCATGCGTTGAAGACTTATTTTGTTTAGTAATAATAGGCAGGAGAGGAATCAGCGCGCACAATCCGAACACAATTACGTAGCTTTATAGCTAACATAATTAATGAATTCGTACCATTTCTTAAATATGTATAAGTAGATATACATATCAATTCACGACATGAAATCACACATCGGATTTCACTCTCCGCTAAACAATGAACGTCGTGATTATATTGTGAGCAACTGTGAGGAATAGGAAACAAAGTGGAATCGCGTATACAATAAACATATGGATGCTAGTATTAAATACGAAGGATATCTTAGCCAATTCAAGGTATGAGTGAGTTTCGTTACGATACATATATTCGTCAGCTTTGAATTATAATACGCGCTGTTCATGATATGGAACGATCAAATATAAGCAATAGCAATTCGATTTGTTTTCGATTGATTGATTGTATATGAAGTCTTTAAAAGCATTAACATTGAAAAAACATTATACAATATATTAAAACGGTTGATATTCAGATTTAAGAAATTTACAAATGCGAGTTCATATACATTATTTTAGCCAAAAAGGTTAGTATACCCGAACGCTCGGTAGGACCTATCGCAAACAAGCGGGCGGGATTATCGGTTCAACGGGTGGAGATGCCAACAATCAAATGTTGAAAAGTATTGGGTAAATTTCCAATATTGTCCTCAATGGCCTCAATAGGGAAAAACATGTAAATATGTGTCGCATTAATGTTATGAATACAGATATGTGTCACCACCCTTCATCAAAGTAATACATCAAACAAGTGTGAAAATGAATAGCAGGAAACACTTATAGTACCGTTACTGCTAGAAATATTTTACATCTGTAATCCATAAGGCGTTTGATCTCCGTCCGTTTAACATAGCTAAGGTAACTATAAGACTATGTCTCAAAAGTGTTGATACAACCCACATGGCATTGGGGCTAGTTATCTTAATACACACATTTTTTTTTAATCCAGAATAATTTAGTTTTAGTTTGCTAATTTTGTGCTTTTTTTTTTCCAGGCCGACTTGACATTCCAATGTCTTTGACATTGCGGAATAAATGGAGAATACAACTAAAAATGCTTTTAAAGGGCAAATTTTATGTGTTCATCATGTGTACAAAAACACCACAACTCCGATTCAATTGAGTGACCGTTACATTGTTACCTCATCTAAGCTTATACCTCAGCGTGATGGTTAATGAATGTCTTGTTTCTGCTTGGACAAAGACGACCCTTAACAAATGTACTAATGGTAAGGCCATTAGCGTGCAAGAAAATAAAATGTCAAACAATTTTGAAGCTTACTAACATGAAAAGAAGAATCACAAACATTAAACAGAAAATAAAATATGTTTGATTTCGGAATCATACCGTGAACTAGTGAGGAAATATACAGATTCTCAAGATGTGTCGTTTCATACATCACTGAGAACTATATGACAAGGTATTACTCTAAAAGCCAAAACGTATCCATTTTGACTCGTATACAAAACATATATATATGTAACCATTAAAGTGCTTATTTGGTTTTTCGTTTTAAATTCTTTATTTATTACCATCTGAACAGCGTCATAAACAATTGTTATCAATCGTCAGAGACATGATACTGTTTTCGGTAATCATTTATTATAACCCGTTTGAATCCTACATTCATTTCGACTTCCCAAGTGAAATAATGAAGTCTCGAAGTGCAGTGATTTTAATCCTGGTAATGCACGTTTCACAATGTAAATCATTTTATGCTGCCCCAGTTTCGATAAATACTATTTAAAAAGCATGTGATTATTTCATAGACTTATAAGGAATCACAAATATGTACACATTTGATCAAAGTAAATCTTTGGACGTATCATAAACCTTAAACATGCTACAACGATATCAACCGATGCAGATAACAATTGGACATTATTGCTCGTTGAAGTGAATAAAATTACAATAACGCTCTGAGCATGACGAGATAATAATTTTATAATCGCGCAACATGCAAGTGAATCATTGAAAACATTCCTCAAAGACCAGTGATCAATTGCAACAGAACTTCTTTATTTGATTCAATCGCAATTGTGTTTGTTTACCACGAGTGCATTTCCATCAATTCTTCAATTCTTTTTAATAATCGAGGGATTGCCGCGTTTGATATTCTTGATCATAACCATTTCATTGCTTGGTATCATACTGAATCCGTGAATATTTGAAAACGTATTTCGATTTAAATAGTTGAAATGTCCTAGTGTAAATAAAACCACTACGTCGTCAGCCGGATTGGTTTAATGTCAGCTCTCCGCATCAGCAGAACTAAGCGTTCTTACAAAAACTCGATTATACCATTTGGAGACCGGTTATATGAAATTGGCTTGGTTTGACATAAAACAGTTGAAATAAAACTGTTAATGGTTAAACGGTTAAGGTAAAAGTAATATTACATGCCTTGCTCAGATGAATAACCGATACACCAGTATCTCTGGCAAATACATGACTACTAGTCACTGTTTTTCTTATAATGCACAACCGTGATGTTGGTTTGTAAACGATGTAACGTTTATAAACACGTTATTGAAATATTCATTCTATTGTATAGATTATTGATTTTTGTTCAAAATGTTTACTATTTATGTGATATTTGTAATGGGCCCTTTGAACTTAAGGTAAAGACAAGACATAAGTTTACGTCGCATAAAACCAGCAAATAACTGCAGAGCATTAGATAAAAATTATCTACGATTTTAATGTTAGTATTATATTTTGTAAATTGTAAAACAATACTTGAATATAAACAAAGAATGTAATATAAAATATATTGTCTATTTTATGGTGGTATCTTGAATCGAATTATGTTTACTTAAATTGAATTCAAAACGAGCATGTTTACACCAATAGATTGAACCAAATAGTGTTCCTAAATGTAAGGTGAATTTGCCTGCACATACAGTGGAGATTTCCAAAAAGTGTACATGTGTTCATTCATGATTGCGTTTTACATCGTACAGCAGAAAAGTATTTGCAATTGTATATAATTCTTATGTTGTTTAATGTTTTGTTCCAGTTCTTTAGAACGTTTTATAATTGTTTTAAGAAATCCACGTTTTATCTTTTTTTGAGGAATAATATTGCAAGTATATAATTGCTTCTAAAAAATATTTATATCTTTAAAAATGACATTCACGTTATTTTTTTTTTATTTCTGTTTAGATAACACATCTGCATTTATGAGTAATTGGTTTTTTTAACAGTAGCTATCAAATCACATACACGACTTACTTTTTATCAACAATGTATGTATTATTTGTTTTTCCGCGTCACGGTGATATTACTTGTACATGTTTTTCGATTCATGGAGAAGTACTTGTGCATGTTTCACTTGTCTAGTGCATCAATTTGTGTTGAAATAACAGATTGTTCATTTCTTAACCGTTTTTTATACAGTGCTTAACATTAATTGTTATTTGATAGTTTCCTGCAAACTATAAAACGTGCCTTATTCGTTCAAGATTTAGTTATGATAACTTTGTATTCTTTAAGTCAAAAAGTTAAACATACATAGTGCGATGAGCATTTGCAAGAAGTGCATATGTGAACAGTCAAAAATGTATATAAAAATAATATATTTGTAAGGTTCGACTGTTTGTCAATGTATTTTTCATTACAATGAACTGTAACATTTGCATGACAGTGGAATGCCAGTTCGATATAACAGAGATATGTATTTAATTTGCATGTAAACATTTCCCTTTATACTTATTATACGTCTCAATATTTAAATACGTTTTATTCGTGTTTAACCAGTTCGATTACATAATTTCATGTTTGGGCTATTTTAAACTTATGATTTATCGTATCCTTGTTTACCGAATATAGCAAAGCCATTCATATCAAAGGAGAGTCAAATGAACACCAAATGTATCATTCCGCTTGGTTCATGTATACAAGTTGGACCATTTGAACGTATGTGCATCGTTAGAAAGTGATATACATTACTGTACACAAGCAACACAACATTTAACTCGCTTCAACGTTTACATCGCTACATCAACAATTAAAATCACGCGGTTTCAAAAAGGTAACACACGGCAGCGGGACATTTAACTTTATCTTGTATAAATAGTGCATTAACTAATTTAGATTCTGGTTGTAATAGGTTTCGTCATTGATCACATTTGTATTTGGTACAAGTTATATGATATAACATCGAGCAAATGGTACAATTCTATAGTATCCATATAACAGGTTTATATGATTAAATATTAAATATCTGTGTAAATTTATACATGTTATTCTTCTTGATTATTCAAAACTCAAGAGGCTTCGTGAAATACTTGAAATGAGTAACATAGTAATTGTTCACGCAAAATCATGATAATGACGTTCTGCAATCCAAGCCACATAAGAAATACCATTCCTCGACCCATCATACAAAGTCAGGGTTAAGCATCGCATTACAACGAATACATCATGTTGTGTTGTGCCCATGATAGCATGAATTAATCCTGTACACAATGGCATTACATATGTATATATATATATAGGACATAACAATGTATATGTAACTGTATAATAAGAACAACATAACATCGTATATTACCTTGTTTTAGTAAAATGAATTTTGGTATTATAATAACATTAAAACCAGCTAGCGTAACACACTACGCCATTTATCGAACGATAATTAAAAACGAACACGAAAACTTGTTAGGTAAATTCACGGGTCATGTTTGTTTTTTTTTTTAAATATTAGCAGTCTTTAAACGGGTCAATGACGATGACATTTGTATTTCACGTAACAATGATTAGTACATATACGTATATAACATATTATTATTTTATTTCATATATCATGAATGGTGCTTTATTCTAGAAGTTTATATAAACCGTGCCTTCATTTACATTAAACGCGCTAACATTTTCAATTTAAATGGGTTTATATGATTTGCTTATAACTGTAATGCTATTTTATCTTACATCTTACATATTAATAGTAGTTTTTCATTGACTCAGCATTAGTTTGTATGTCCCGAAGTCTATACTGGGGACATATTGTTTTGCCCTGTCTGTTTGTTTGTTGCTTTGTTGGTTTGTTTGTTTGCGTCAAACTTCAACATTGGCCATAACTTTTGCAATATTGAAGATAACAACTTGATATTTGGCATGCACGTGTATCTCATGGAGTTGCACATTTTGAGTGGTTAAAGGTTAAGGTCAAGGTCATCCTTCAAGGTCATAGGTCAAATATATGGGGGACATAGTGTTTCAAAAAAATATCTTGTTACATATGAGTTAGCTTTTAATATTAGGTTGATAACGTTTAGTGACGTTACGGGCGTGAACGAGACGACGTTATATAATAAGGAATATTAAAGGTTTTGCCTCCGATTACGTTGATGATGTAGAACGAAGACTCGGCAAGATAAATTCGTTACACGAAATCTTAATGGTCCCGCACGGTGTGATACAGATTAGTTCATAAAAAAAAAGAGCTGCGCTCTCGCCCCATAACATATACCTATCCTGTATCACAACGTACTGAGTCAATCAGAAGACTTGTAACAAGAAGTACATTTTAAAATAATACAATTTTTTGTGTGATAAGCTTAAAACATGCACATACATAACATTATGAGTATAGCACAAAGGCTAGCCCGCGTATACAATTATACATAAATGTGAACAAAAGTGCACTGTTCGTCGAAATGGCACCACAGTACATTCCCAGGTTCAACATAATTATTTACCACACTATCATTCGAGGTATTTCTTCAATTCTCAAAATTGCTAATAACATATGTTTCTTGTCTTCACCTTGTTGTGATGCCACCTGATAACATCAAGGATTCTCAATGAATATAAAGTGCTTAACAGCCTTTGTAATTCAATAGTTGTATGCACATATTGCCACGTGTTTAATCCTTCACAATCGATTGATATGCACACCTAATTTATGTAATTACTAACAAAAACACATAAACGCAAAACATATTTTGAATAAGTAGCGCTTGAATATTAGCTTTTGGAATATTCTTTTCTTGGTATGATTGAAACAGATAATGTCATGATTTTGTAAATTGGTTGTTAAGCATGATCTTATAATTAGGACAACTACTGTTTAAATTTTAATTATAATTATTATCATTATACTTATTTAAAGAGCATAACGTTTAAACACAAAATTAACATATGGACTTGTGACTGGCTTGTTTGTTTGTGTTTCGGGTAGGATGCCTTTTACACAATACATTGTCTTGGCTTGTTTCGCCGTTGGAAGCGACGGGCGTGGAGATATAGACTGGCCTGTAGATTTGACTTTATATCGAAAACATATATGCGACACCAGATTCTTTATTTAAAGGCATGGTTCAAGAAAATTATGAGTTATCAATTAAGTTTTTTATTTAGGGAAGTGGTCTGCTATAAACTATATTAGAATATTCCATTTATTCTATCAGTATACTATAAAATATATTATATTAATATCAAAAGCTAACTGCACTGTTGTCTGTGCATATTCGCTTTGATAACCGTTCATAAGTTTCGTTACTGTGTGATCAAAGTGGGATACCAATACACAGATATATAATTATCGGGATAAAAGGATAGGTGGTCAAATAAGTTATAATTTAAGGTTATGCAATGTTTGTTTATTCTTGGTTGCGTTAACGTTGTAATTGAAAAGTCTACTTCATATAATATAGTACTGCAACAAAACACATATTGTTACTGTGTTTAACACTCCATGTCAATAAATATTCTTCAAATATAAACCTTTTTCGCAACTGTTTCTGATTTAATATTTAAAAACCAAAGTGTAACCAAGAAATATCTTAAAAGAATCACAATCGACGATGAAATAGTTTTAAGGTTTGTCAGCCAGTATTACATATGCAGCACGCGACGGCCTTTTAACAATCATGGTTATTTACGCTCAGATACATGTATGTGGCCAGCCGTTAAAATACGGCTGCGTCTGATAGTTAAAGCCGATGTTTCAACAGCTAGTTTGATCTAAAAAAAACGAAAGCATCAGATTTAGCCATTCACTAAACGATGTCTAAACCAGTATCGCTTTTCTAATTCCTGAACGAGCTTTGCTGTAGTATGGGCAAGACAGTGTGACTTGAATTGAAGCATGTTATTTGTGGTTACATTGTAAGGATAACTGTATGAAACAAAGTAAGTGCGTGTTTTGTTCTATTTTGCAAACAGTAATCTGCACTCGTTATTAACATAAACGGTGTTACTGTTTGAAAACACTTGTGTATAACGAAAAATACTGCATAATTAAATAGCTTATTTTATCAAATGGGATAGTTATTGTGAATTATCAATCTAAAGAGTTTAATACATCTCATATGTATTAGTGATATTTTTTATAAAATAAACACATACACTACCTTAGGAACGCAAACAATCAAAATTTAACTCGCTTCAATAACGTTATAATCGCTAAATCCAAAATTAAAAATGATGCGATTTCAAAAAGGTCACACATGACAGCGGGAAAGAATGTATATTTTTATATTGTATTAATATTGCATTTAATTATGAAAGTTTGGGTTGTCATCGATCAAATGGGTTTTGGTTACAAGCTAGATACCTTGTAATATACTAAATGATCGCTAATAAGATTGTACATGGTCAAATATTGTCATATTGACGTTCATTTAGACAATTTAGTTTACTACTGATGAACTGCGGTGTTATTATATTTTAAGACTTTTGTAACGTTCACAATGTATGTTTTGAAAATCTTTCCATGTTAATTTTAATACATCTCAATGCATTCCAGCACTAACGATTGCCTGTATATGAACAAATTAAGTAAGTATAAAACAAGACATTAACGTCCTGAAATATTTGCAATTTATTTTACAATCAAAATGTAAATATATGCAAAGCAACATGACAATTAATTGCACATTTCGTTATTTGTGTCTGAAATGTTGAACTGCATTAAGATTATCCGGTTACATGCCATGGTTTAAGAACTGTGATACATATTCGTATCAACAATTCCCACCTTCCGAGAAGATTGTTGTGAAACTGATTTGACACCTTGTTACAAGTCTTGATGACAAATATATAATAAATCAAGGTTACATTCACCTTACGCATGTTGGTAATGCCTGATATAACAGGTCATGCACTTTATTAAATTGTTAAAGCAGACACTCTTGCATCTACCAACTTCCTATTCTAATAATATGCTATGTCCTGCATTATTTATTTTTCACTACTACTAAAACATCATTAAGGTGCAATCTGTTTTATGAATTACAAAAAATAATGTCCATATGGCGGTTTCATTATCAGAAACTATATATAGAAAATTGATTTATAGGTTAATATTACCATTCCCCATACATGGCCATTGTTTATATTAAGCTATGTGAATGAGTATGCGTGCTACAAACACATTTGTTTAAAGCCATAAACAAGCAATCAGACTTTTCTCAATGATTTAACCAGACTCAATGTTCACAGTGATCATTCCGTGTCTATCATAGCAGTGTGGTATCTCGCAGATTGATGGCTGATCGATAATCATATGAGTAAGTAATGTACAACTTCTGTGTTCTAGGAAGAGATGTCCGAGTTTTTTTTTTTTTTTTTTAAATCCCAGTACAAAGACACTCGTTTTAAGCTGTAAGTTTGTTGTTTTTGTAAATTATGCTTGCACATACTTTTGCAAAACTTCCTATCAACAAGACGACGTATTTTTGCATCAATGCAATTGCATTTGCATTTGCCTGGCATGTGTGGTTTGTCTATATAGGATCGGCTAAGAACAAATTATTACATTTCAGTTTAGTATTGGCCTTCATACTATTTACCTGACCATTACCGAACCTTTAAGATGATAACGTGTCCCGTAACGAGACATAAAAGCAGAGCGCACGTATCAGTTTTCAGTGAAATGGAAGAGATGCCTTCTTTTGAATAAGTGTCATTTAATAGAAAAGAGATAGACGCTTTTTACCACCATGTTTATCAAGCCGGTACGATGTCAACAATTTCGAGAGATGTGGTAACTTAAAAACAACGCTCTGGGATTATAGAATGAATGAAATGGTTTGTCTTTATTGGTGGGGTTGGGGCGGATACATTTTAGATGTTTGTGTTAATACAAATAACACGTTTTACCATGTCGCATGCTTTGCATTGCAGTAATTTACCAACACATATACTACAATAATTCACCCACATAGCGGAGTTTCTTTCCAAGAGAATACATATTAAATATAAGTAAATTTAGGACAGAAATTTCAACGCGATGGTACATGTATGATGTCGAGAAATAAAATAAAATATAAACAAGAACTGGTAGTTTTATCATCTCAAATCATCCCGAACGCCAGCTAAAGTAATGGGCTTTGTTTGGTGCGGTCTTCCAAAACCAACTAGACAATCATCTCAAATCAGCACTGATGAATTCTGAACACATTTTTTAGATAACTGCTATCCATTTATATTGTATAGCATTATCGACTTGCACTTGCATAGTGCCTACATACTTGAGTTCAGTTATCGGCCCAGCTAGTTTAACAAAATGTTTGTATTGAAATGTACGTGCGATCATTTAAACAATCTGTCTAGCGTATATGTCATTAGAATAGATTACAATACTATTTCTTACATAAATAGTGAGTTGAGTATTTGCCTAGAATAACTCACATTATATTATTCTTCGAGTTTATTGAATGTACTCGCTTGTTCTTTAGGGTTTATACAATCGTTGAATTGAATTCATGTAAATGTGTGGATTAAGTGTTCATTCGGTTGCCATTTTATTCAAAACGGCTTTATGTGATGTTGTATTTTGATGAAGAAACCGTTCCTTTGGCGGTTGATTGGTTCAAAGAAAGTTTATTGACAAAAAATTGCTCGATACAACGAATGTTTATGAAATGGAACATAGCTCAATGAAAGAGGGTATATTCGAATATGTCATGTATGTAATGTGCAGACAAACAACCCATTATACTAGACATCAAAGTCACATCGGTTTTATTGTGGAAAAACTATGGCAAGTATTCATATTTATTTTGAATTTAATGTTATGGCATTATGTTATCCGGCGCGCATACACACATAACTAAGCGAATATACCGTGCTACAAGTAGTTTTGGTAAACAGTTAACATCATTTTCAAACAGTATGCTTATTACACACATACTTCAATTATAAAAGAGAGTGAACAACACTGTACTTGGATTCAACTTGGTAACACACGTATTGATTGTATATGCTATATGAGAGCAGTGCAAGTTCAACAAAGTATTAACATTATTTACCACACTATCATTAGAGTTATTTCTTAAAGCCTTAGCATTGCCAATAACATATGTTTCTTGTTTCCATCCTGTTTTCTAACACTTTATAGCATCAAGGATTTCCAATGAATATAAAGTGCTTAACAACCTTAGTTGTTGGATATGTTTATGCAAATACTGCCACGTGTCTGATCATTCAAAACCAAAGTACGTATGCGTGGTAGACGATCATTTGACGAAATACATAAACACGCTGTTACATGTGTTTCACTGATTTTTAAAGCTGTACTTGAAAGGATTGAAAGTGGCTATACGGTCTTTATTAAACCCACTATTGTATCGCAAACAACGACACAGAAACGTTCGTGGTCATCAAACGTCAATTGAAATATGCGTGTGTTCAGTTATTTGGATTATGCAGTGAAGCACCTTTGCTAATTTCGAGTGTTAGTAGATATATTTGCAGTTAAGCGCCTGTACTATGCAAACATCGTGGTTTTGTTTACCATTTAACTATTTACAACAATGAGCCTAATTGGTCATAACAATTCTGGATTTACATGGAACTAATTGTTTTGTTCTGCTCTTCATGTGTTCAGAATGGCAAATTATTCAATGCAGATCTGATTGTGCAAATCAATTCGATGTTGCTGAATTCATGTATACGGTCTGTCACGAGTAAAATAAAATTGACGCATTGACTTTGGTGCAATAACAACTTGTCTGTAAATGTTAGTCAAGTTTCTTCATATGCCTCAACTCTGGAAAATCGTCGTAACGCATGGCTTTATTGAATCCGATTGTTAACAAAAACGCATATAAATGCTTAAACAAAAAAGCTGTACAAATATCATTTGAATAACCGTTTGCAAACTAAGGTAGCATTTAATTGTTTCCATGGACATCGCCTGTAACAATCTGGCCAATATAAAGTGTTTTTGTATCAAACAAACGAGTTAAAATTAAAACAAGTGTTATCAAATCAATCGATTGCATATGTGTTATACATGTATATTCGGATATATAAAATGACATTTACAATGATTGTATATCGTGTTATAACGGCTTCATTTTGTATTATACGCGTTGGGGATAAATTGGTGTGGTACCCATATCGTTGGGTTTGAAAGTGATATTATATATATAAAAAATACATAGCATATATAAAATTATTCAGTAACACTAGTATTGAGTCAGATATATTGATTCCAGTTAAACTTTTAATGATCTCTTATTGACTTCAGAAAAGAAGTCAGTTTCAGTTGTCAATGAACATGTTTTGTTTTATCTCTACTGTATCCGATATATACATGCCAGCCAGAATAGCATATTCAGTACGCGACGACCTTTGTAACACAATGGTTACTTAACCGTAGACAACACTTAATGTTGCTAGCCATTTTAATACGGCTGCATCTGATAGTTAAAGCCGATGTTTCAACCGCTAGTTTGATCTTGGTATTAAACGACACCATCAGATATAGCCATCCCCTAAACGATGTCTATCCAAGTATCGCTTTCCTAATTACATGACGAGCTTTACTGTAGTATTGGAAAAGACTGTGTGACTTGAATTGAAGCTTGTTATATGTGGTTACATTGTAAGGATGACTGTATTAAACAAAGTAAGTGCGGTTTTTGTTCTATTTTTGAAACAGTAATATGTACGCTTGATTTACATGTACGGTGTTACTGTTGTAATACACACGTGCATAACGAAAACTACTTTACAATTAAGTAGGTTATTTAACGTGTGTCTTTCTTTGAAATATTATTACACGTTACTAATACATTCAAATGGGATACTGCTTCAGTATTATAAATCTATGAGTTTAATACATAACATATGTTTTCGTGATATTTTCTATAAAATTAACACATGCATTGCCTTTTGAATTGTACTCATAAAATTTTGATAAAACATTACTTATATACTTTGCATTATTGTGTAAACGTTTTAAACGCATTACCTTAAATTAAATATAGTTTACCGATATAGCAACATAACGTTGAGTGGGAGGATAACGAACCGACGATTCTCATTTAATACATAAATACATTTTAAAACAACAATCTCTAATGACATATTTGTTTCATGATCAAAACGTTAACTGACCTACACAGAAACTTCCGCACTTCATTTTTTTTTTGAAAACATAGACCCTAAACCTATGATCATGGCCTTATTGGAAAATGTATCAGTGGATGCTATTATAAATTGATATACTGTATTTTAAAGTAGATTCTCGTGTAGAAAAACGGTATACGTAATTGTCTTGCTATCTATAAATCATCCTTGTCAAGAGCATATTGGTATTATTACCATTGCCTTCATTTTCAAACGCGAATATTTGAATATACAACAAAACACACTGCTTGTGATTGTAAACTGTAAAACTGACCTTAACACGCGTCGAAAATTCTACAATGTATTGGCACATCGCATGTGTGGATTTTTGCTTCCTAAACAATACTTATCATCAATGTTATTTATGTATTACATAATGTAACATAGTGAATGTATTACATAATTTAAACGTGATAATCAGTTACATTTATATATGAATGATAACTTGATTAACGTTGGAAGAAACATATGTTTATGTAGACAGTTGCAATGTTAAGTGCGCCAGCTTAGAATGTACGAATTATATAGGCATACCACACTTATCATATGATCCACTACACGAACACAAAGCCTATTTAAATCTAACCATGCATGTGGTGAATTTCTCGTTTAAAACTCTATATTTTATACCATCTGTACGGCGTCATAAGCAATTGTTTGAAATCGCTCGTGCCATAATAATGTTTTCGTTCATGATTTAGTATAACCCGTTTGAGGCATACATTCATGTCTAATTCCCAAGTGAAATTATGACGTCTGGTTGCACAGTGATTGTAATCCTGGTAATGCACATTACTATTGTTAATGAACTATATACTGCCCCAGTGTCGATACATACTATTTGAAATGCTTTCATGTAATAGTGCATATATACTACGTACCAATATTTACACAATTGATCAGATTAAATCTTTTGCAGTATCATGAAACTTAAATATGTTACAGTATTTATTTCACCTATTGTATAATACGTATCAGGCAATTCAGATATCAATTAGACATTATTGTTAGTTGAAGTGAATTAAATTAAAATGTTTCAACATCGATTGGGGCATGAAGGGATAATTAAATAATCATGCGGTTGATTAAATGCGAGTAAGTAACATCAGTTATTCAACAAATACCAGCGTTCAAAAGCAACACAACTTTTTTATTCAATCGTAGTTTGGCCTATTTACCGAGATTGTGCGTGCACCGAATATCCAATTGATTTTCATTTGCTGCCAAGGCTATCTTTAGAAGTTCAATTTCATTGTTTCTATATTTTTTCCTTGAATATGTGATAACTAAATTGGACATAAATAGTTGGAATTTGTTATATGACCGAAGCATGAATATCAATGGCGAATACATGACTACTATTCACTGTTTTTCAAATAATGCACTCCCATTGCGTTGGTTTTTATACGTGTTCACTATTTATTTGTTATACATATTGAGCTCTTTGAAAGACAATAGTTGATTATAAGCCGAATGAAACAAGCAAATAACTGCAAAACAGTCGATTAAAGAAGTAATCTCTACGATTAAAATGTCAGTATTTTAGTTTATAATCGTAAACCAATACATGAATTGGAACAACGAATGTTATAAACAACTTATTAAATATCTAATAGTGGTACCTTTTATCAAATTGTGTTTGCTTTTAAGAAAATCAAAACGACCAATTTACGCCAATACCGATAAGTGTACTCGTATAAGTTGTTGATCATACATTGTGTTTAAATTTCGAATTAAAATATATGCACAAACAGTGGGAATTTCCAAAAAAAGTGCACATGTCTTGATACATGATTATATTTTCTATTGCACTGCAGAAAGGTATTTGCAATTGTATACTTCTCTATGTTATTGTCCACTTCGTCTGACCTTTTATTTTGTTTTTAATCATCAAAGTTCTATCTTTTTTTAACAAAGCTTAATGTTATTTGTTTTAATACCTATTTATACAGTTCAACATACAATTGCAGTTGCAGTTGCTGTTGTTTTTGTTTCTTTTTAAGAAAGCATATCTGCATTCATGAGTAATTTATTTGTTTAACAGTAGCTATCAAATCAAATTATATTTACACAAAATAACGTTTTTACCAACAGTGTATGCATTATTTGGTCCCTTTTCATTTTCGTTTGTCCGCGTCATAGAGGCACTACTTGTACATGTGTTCAGTTTCATGGAGAAAGTACTTGTACCATGGTTTACATCTCTATATTCTCAAGTCGTGTTGAACTAGAATATAATACTAATCTTAATCGTGGGGATACAGTGCTTAACATGAAATGTAATTCGAAAGTTACCTGTAAACACTGAACCGTGCTTTATTCGTGCACTATTTAGTGATGAAAACTTATTGTTCTATAATTACAAATTACAAACATAATACATACATTTGTAGAGAGGTGTATAATTGTAAAGTCAAAAGTGTATATCTGTGAAGGTCGTCTGTTTACTAATGTTTTTTTTTTAATTACAATGAACTGTTTGACTTGCATTTAACTTGAATGACGGTTCAATAACACAGAGATATTTATTAAATGTGCATTAAAGGACGTAATCATTTCTCTTATGGTATTATAAAGTCTCCAAGAAATGGAAGTAAGCAATTTAAATGCAGTCCTATATAGTATAATAGGGTGAATATTTGTTGTTACCGTTCAATTACAGACATTTCATGTGTGGTCTATTTTTAACTGATGATGCATCGAATGCTTGTCGACATAATAAGCAAAGCCGCTCATATCAAAAGAAAGTCATTGAAAAATAATTGTTTCATTCCACCTAGTTTATATATAAAAGATGCGACATTTTGAAAGTGGGTAAGTCGTTAGGTAAGATATATATTACTGTACCCAAAACACTAAAAGTAAAATTTTAAAAATGATGCGGTTTCAAAAAAGTAACAAATGACAGCGATACAGACGGTACAAATTTTGGTTGTAATACGTTATTACATGGTATGTGTTTACAAGTTATATGCTATAACATCGAAACAACATATTAAAAGACTATATTATCACTATATCAGTTTGCTATGATCAAATAGTGGCACATTGATGTTTATTTTGACTATCTAGTTTATCACTAATGAACTGCGGTGTGTTACGATATTTCAAAACATTTTGAAATATACAACATGTATTTGTTGTTTGCAAACTTGTTCAGGTACCTTTTAATAAGTATGCAATGGAGTCCAGCAATACAGATTATCTGTATATGAACATATTAAGTAGGAGTAGAACAAGACAGCACAGTCGTGAAATGTTTGAGGTTTATTTTACAATCGAAATAAATATAAAGAACAACCTGAACACGTATTGTAAACTTCGTCTTTGTGTCTGCAATGTTGAGACTTCATTAAGATTATCCGGTTAAAGGAAATAGTACAAGAAAAGTGATACAAATTCGTAGCAACACGAACATTAATTCCCGCTTCCCGCGAAGATTAGTGTGAGAAGAAGATAAGACACCTTATGATAGTCTTGTCGAAATAAATAATTCAGGTTTAATTCACCTTACGCATATTGGTAATGCATTATTCAAAATGACATGCGATTTATTAAATTGTAAAAACAGTCCCTCTTGAATCTACCAACTTCCAATACGTATACTTTGTTATGTCCTTTCATTATGTATGCTTCACTATTGTTAACTCATCATTTAAACGCAAGCTGTTGTATGAATTACAAATAATAATGTCCATATTTCGGTTTCATTATCAGAACATATATGCGGATTATTGATTGATAGTTAAATATTATCATTCCTTATATATGTCAATGTTCATATAAAGCTATTTGTAGTGATTATGTGTGCCACAAACCCATTTGTTAAAGCCGTAAACAAGCAATCATACTTTTCTCACTGATTTAACCAGACGCAACGCTCATAGCGATCATTCCGTCTCTCTCATATCAGTTTTGTATCCCGCACATTGATGGTTGATCGATAACCATATGAGTAAGTAATATAAAACGTTTTTGTTCTTAGATGAGATGTCCGAGTTGTTTTTTAATCCCAGTACATAGACGCTCGTTTAAAGCTTTGTTGTTTTGTAAATTTTGCTTGCACACTTTTGCACAACTTCCTATCAACAAGACGACGTATTTTTGCATCAATGCAATTGCATTTGCATTTTCCTGGCATGTGTGATTCATCTGTATAGGATCGGTTAAATACAAATTACTACATTTCATTTTAATATAGGCCTTCATACTATTTACCAGACCATTACCGAAACTTTAAGGATGATAACGTGTCCCATACGTAGACATTACATATGGAATAATAGCAGATAGGACGTATCATTATTCAATGAAATGGACGAGATTGCTTCTTTTGAATCGATCTACGTATAGTGTCATTTAATAGAAAAGAGATAGACGCTATTTACCACCGTGTTTAAACAAACCGATAGGTTGTAACATTTTTGCGAGAGACGTGGTAACTCAAAACAACGCTCTGGTATTAGACGATGAATGAAAATGTTTATTTAATTGGTGGGGTTGAGATCGGGTGAATTTGATTTTTGTTTTAATAAAAAATAAACGTTTTACTGTGTCGCATGCTTTGCATTGTAGTAATTGACCAACACACATTCTGCAATACATGCCGCATTAAGGTAACGGCTATTTCATTTCATTTAGGGAGTACATGTCGTGACGATTTGTCACGTGCAATAAATTGGATTTAACATATTGAAGGTATTTTTTCACAATAATTGACTCATATAGCGAACCTCTTACCAGTTGCAGTTTCATAATGACGGCGTTTTGAAATTAACTAACGTGTAACACAGGTTACATAAGAGTGAAATAAGCAAAGTCATTTTAATCAGATGGAATTCGGTCGAGAAAAAAAAAGATACAAAAAAATAAAGAACTGATAGTTTGATAATATCAAATCATCCAGTAACCCAGAGAGAGAGAGTTATGGGCTTAAGCATGTGTGCTTTCTTCCCAAACAAAATAGACAATCATCTCAAATCAGCACTGAAGAATTTTAATTTACTGTATTATATTACAGTATTGACTTGTACACAATGCAATGGCATCGTGCCTACATACTTCAGGTCAGTTATCGGTACATCTAGTTTAAAACCTACTGCATGCTAGTGTGGATAAGTTAATTGCGATCAGAATACAATATGTCTAGATGTATGTCATTTGGATGGATTAAATAATAGTTCATACATAAATGGTGACAAAGTATAGGCCCAGCATTATTCACACCATATTATTTTTCGATTGTATTGCATTTACTCGCCTGTTCTTAAGGGTAAATGCAATCGTTGAAGTCAGAATTTAATTTATGTTAATGTGTGGAGTTAAGGTTCATTCAGTTGCAAGTTTATTTAAAGGAAAGTTATGTTATATTTATGAATAACACGTTCCTCTCGTGGTTCATTGGTTCACAGCAAAGGTATATCTACACATAATAACCAGCTTTCAACGAGTGTTTATGAAATGGAACGTATCTCAATGAAAGAGGATTGACAAACCTGTTTTATTTATGCAATGTGCTAATTAACAACCCGGTATTATGCTAGACATCAAAGTCACAACGAATTTATTGTGGAAAACACTGGGGCAAGTATGCTTATTTGTTTTGAATTTATATTATGGCAGTATGTTATCCGGTGCATACACACACTACTCGGCGAATATACCTTGCTACGTCCTGATGACTGGCGAAATAAAATTGTTATATTTACTTCTTTTTAAGATAACTGATAAACGACGAAGGATGATACAATAACGAACATCGATACCATTTTACGATACTCTCTGTCTAAAGCTAGTATCATTTTAAGGATTGAACACTTGCGTGACTTACTAAACTTACAAGCATATCTAATCATTCCAATGCAAAATCCTATTCATGTCCTCGGTATGTCGTTTAAAGCACTATAATGTACCAGAAGTAAATACGATCGAAACAATAACGAGACTGATAAAGAGAGCTATGTTTTAAAATACAATTAATCACCATAATAGTATCACATAATCAAATCAAATACTTATTTTAGTAAACCAGACAACAGTTAGATAGAGCCCAGTACAATGTGTTGAAACCGGAACAAATCGACGTTGCCGCCTATCATTTCCTGGTGGGACACCATACACAACGGTTGTAATTAAAAATTAGAAACTAAATTAAAAGCCAAAACGATAAACAGAGGTGAATGAAGGTTTTTATGCAGTTCAATTTTGTTGTTTGGTTTAGAAACCATACTTAATGGAACTTGAACCTGTTCTTATTTGACACATTATAATCAATACGTAAGCACCCGAGAATTGAATCAAGCTCAGAATGTTTGCATTTACGGAAGGTAAAAAAGTACGCAGTTGAGTTAATTGAATAGGTTTTTATTAAGTAAAATAAGCGTGATACTTTGACCTTGTGAAAGCCGCGTTCACACAGTTCAGGCGTTGCTCTCTTATAGAACCTTGTGCAATCTTTGAAAAGGAAAACATAGATTTATTCGGATCTACATTAATATAACAACAAGAAATAGTGAACTAGAACATTATACCGAGAAAACCTCTTTTCCGCTTGTGTTTTACTTATAGCAAATAAACATTTGCATATACAATACAAACCAATACCTTTAACATAAATTCTTAATTTACTTTATCAATACAAATATGTTACGCTTCGAGTATCTATCAATCAATATAATTGTTCTCAAACATCATGTTTTAGTTGAACTATAATTACAAAAACGCTATTATTTAACCATGTTCACACGATTACCTAAAAAAAGTAGTTTTACAAGTCTGGAACTTTGGCTGACATTGTCAACAGCTTCTATCAGTACATTTACATATTCTTGATAATAGACTACAATATGAATCCTAGTGATTTATTGCTCTGCGGTTACTGTAATTTACCAGGCGTCGAAGACTTATTTAGTGTAGTAATCATAGGCAGGATAGGAGGGAAATCTGCGCGCAAATACACATTTACTAAGTACGTAGCTTTATAGCTTACATAATCAATGCAGTTGTACCATTGCTAAATTATGTATAAGTGCATATAAATATCAATTTATGACATGAATTCAGCACAGTTGAGCTCGGGTATTTTGCCAAGAGACGGATACAAAGGAATTCAAACCATGCATGACACAATAAACACTCTTTCACTGATATGATCAAACAAGTCTGGTGAGATATTTTACATATCTTGAAATTTAAGAACTTGAATGCATGAATGCATATGTAGAAAGAGCGCTTAAAGCATATGGCACCTACAGTCTAAGATACCTGTGGTATCTTGCTGTTTATTTATATATTCAGTTCACAGCAAATTGCAACATGCTAGCTTAAATAGTGTTTGTGAAATATGATTGCTGATTGCACTACCGAATACGTGATATTCCGATTATTCGTATGTGTTAATTCCATTTAAGCTATAAAGTTTAAATACGTTATAATTATTTATTTTATTAAAATTTGTTTCAAAGATGGTATTCATTGTGGTACGCTGTTAATATGTAACCATCTATGTTGTAAAATTGTGTCGATAATGAAGATGAAAAGCTTTAAAATTGACTATTAACATGGACAGTACTTTCAACATTTGGTTGCAATAGGACTGGTAAAGTTGATGTGTGACCGACACACTTATCAGATGTTTAATTTATATATAGTGACGACCATTGCGTTTACATATTTTTGACTGCACATATTGCTATAATACGACAACAAAATCCGAGCAAATGCACGTATTTAATAGTACTATGTTTATTCCACATATTAATTTCAGTCTTTAAAAATACACAAGATTCTGTACACTAAACACTGTGTGTTTATTCCCACACGCTATCAACTGGTAAGCCACCGCGGCATCCGATGCTTACGAACAACGGCTAATTTGGTTTCGAATCTAGAAGGCACACATAGGATTTCACTCTCCGCTTAACGATAAACGTCGTGCTTATAATGCGTTCTGTTGGATTGTGAACACTTGTGCGGAGTATTGGACACAGTGAAATAACGCATACAATAAATATTTGCGTGCTTTTTTTTTAAATAAGAAGGATAACTCAAACAGACACTTCAAGGTATGAGTGCGTTTTGTTTCGGTACATTTATTCGTCAGTTTCTAATTAGAATACGCACTATTCATGATATGCAGCGATCAAATATGTGAAATTACAATTAAATTGTTTTCGATTTACAATACAATAAATCGGTTGATATTGAGATTAAAGAGATTTTAAAATGCGAATTCATATACATCCTTTTTGCCAAAACGAATATATGAATATAACATGGTTAATTCCAAACGTGCGGTAGGACCTACCGCAAACAAACGGGCGGGTTATCTGTTCAACGAATGCAGATTCGGAGATTGCATAATTGGTATAATGTAAATACTATAACAAGAACAAGTGTATCATAGCCTTTTTTACCAGCGTAAGAGTGGTCTAGCTACACAACTAATTAAAAGTGAGTAATACATGATGATTAAACAACTGTATGTTCCAGCATCGTTGTATAATGCATGTACATGTACATGTCATAACGGGTGCACATATTGAATTATGTAATGAATTGTATGATACGTAAATTTCCTTTAAATGCGCTTGAAAGCATTTTTTTTCCAAAAGAGCCACCACTGGAAAATAGGACCCTCAAAGTTGATTATATCGCAAATCTTGAAAATTATTATATAATAATAGTTCCAAGTGTGGTTGTTATTTTGTTTTACATCGTTGACCATAATATTAAATTATATTATTGATTATCGTAAAAACAAATGCCTAAATGTGTAATATTGATAGTGTAGAGAACACAATTATGTGTTGTGAATGAATTGCGAAAAAAGCTCGATTGAGTCATGCTAGTGTATATCCATTTATCATAAACTCGTGTTAAATAAAATATGTAATGACCATGACTTTTTTAGCTTAAGATATAAATGCACATACCTCTCGGTTATCCTTCACTTCCTTAAAAACACATACTCAATAATGGCTATGTTAGTAAACGTGTCAGCGGTTGCTATTAATGGTGATTAACGACGTTTTTTTTTTAAATATACTCTTGTTCAATGAAACCCAATACTAAATGGTCTTGTTATCTTGAAGAGCGTTGTCTCATATGATGCAATCGATGAATTTTCCTAGCAAAATGCCAGGCCATGCATGCATATACTTCTAAAGATTTGCATGCAATGGTATGTGTAAGTAACGTGATGTGTGTTAAAGTTTTCTTAATTTGCATTATGATTGTGCTCATGTTTTTAATTAATACAAATTGGTCGATGTTTTAAATATTTGGTCATAAAATATGTCATTTGCATTTCTATTTCTCGTACATGTTTTGCAAATTTTCCTTTCTCAGTTTTGCACGTGACTGTGTATGTTGTATCTTACGAACCCTATAACGACGAACGTTTTAAGATGTTAACATATGTGGGTGTTAGATTATAAAGCACATGCTAAATATATATTGGTTGTTTACAATTTGTCCAAACTTTGTAAATATTAATTTAAATGCAGGTCATCATTAATTTAGAATCACATCAGTATGCACATTATTTTAGTCATTGACATTTAAGCGATTAACACAATTTAGGCGATTAAATTATTAAGATGATTGACGTTAGGACATTAGTTTATTTGTCAAAGTCGGTGCGATATTTCACAGTTTTAAATATGGTTCAAGTAACAACATGTGTTCTGATTTTCTGACAAGGAAAGATGAAACGCTTGATAGAGGCTGCTGTTTTATTACAACAATTCACACGTTTGGCTAATATTAAGTGTTTTCTTAATTATTGACTGACACTGATATGTATTGCACAAGGTCGCATTGTTTGATAGAACATGTCCTTTATAAGTATTGATCATTCACATCTTAAATATACACACATTCGAAATTCTACAATAAATCGACACAGTGCATGCTTGTCGTTTTGCTTCTGAAACAATCTTAACTTTATTTATTTCGTTGCGTGATATCTTATATGTATAACACTAAGTGCTATTATCGGTATTGTTTTACAATTTGTATAATGCTTAATATTTGTAAAAGCGGCTGTTGTATGTAGGCAGTTTACATGTAAAGTGCGTCTGCTAAGATTGTACGAGAAATATAGGCATACCATTCTGTACTATACGTATACGGAGCATTTTTAAATGTAGCCATTGATGTGCTTAATGTGTCGTGTGAAATTCTTTATTTAATACCATCTGCAAAGCGTCAAACGCAATTGTTTTCAATCGCCCGTGTCATAATTATGTTTTCGCTTATGATTGATTATACCCCGTTTGAATCAAACGCTTATTTTGAATTCCCAAGTGAAATAACGACGTCTAGAAGGGCAGTGATGTTAATCCTGGTAATGCACTTTCCAATTGTGAATGAATTACATGATGCCCAATGTAATAAATAATGTAACGGTAAATTAAATGTGATGTTGTGTTGCATATTCATTACGTAAAATGCTTCACAAATATTGAAACAGTTGCTCAGAATTAATCTTCGGACGTATAATAAACCTTTACTTAACTATCTTATAGTATGAAGATCACTTAATGTGTAATTAATATATATATAAATCGTTGGATATATCAATTAGACATTATTGCTCGTTTAAGTGGATTAACTTATAATGCTTTATTAACGCTATGGACATGAATAGATAATTATATAAGAATGCCGTTGATTGAATGCAAGTGAATCGCTGCACTTATTCAACACAGACTAGTGATCAAATGCAACCATTCTTCTGTATTGGATTAAATCGAAACTTGGAGAGTTTACCGAGATTGCGTACTTTGATGTTATTTTTAACAATTTAGTTTAACACTATTGAACTGCGGTGTATTTATATACATTTATTTTTGTTTTGAAAACTATTTCAGGTATATTTGTAAACATTTTAATGAATTCCATCAATATAAATTGCCTGTAAATGAACATATGTAGTACATATACTACAGGACATTATACATGTGAAACGTTTTGCGTGTATTTTAAAATAAAAATAAATAAATATATAGAACAGCCTAAAAACTAATTTCATACTTCGCCTCTATGTCTAACATGTTTAAACTGCATTAGGAGTATCCAGGTATATGCTTTGATACAAGAACCGTGCTATATATTCGTAGCAAGGCTCGTTTATTCCCGAAAAAAATAAGCAAGTTGTTGTCTGAAAAACTTATAATATTCATTGTTCATATCTCTGTTTTTTATGTCAGAAAATATACGTGGATTATTGATTTATATATCGCCTCTTCCCATACATGTTCATTGTTAATATACATATATTTGTAGATAGTTCGTGTTACAAACCCATTTGATAAAACCATAAACAAGCAATCAGACTGTTTTCACTGATTTAACCAGACGCAATATTCACAGTGATCATTCCGTGTCTCTCACATCAATATTGTACCTGGCAGATTGATGGTTGATCGATATCCATATGAGTAAGTAATATATAACTACTTTATTTTTAGAGCAGATGTCCGAATATTTTGTATAAATCATCTTGTTGAAATCGTCTAAAATAGACACTCGTTTTAAGGTGTTATGGTGTTGTTTTTTTTGGCTTTATACTTTAGAAATGTCGGTAGCCGTATGGCGAAATGGAGCAAGTGTTATATTGACTATGTTTCCTTCCTAAAATTGACATTGCATAATATGTTATAAATATAATTGGTTAACTAATATATAGTATACACGTTAACAATATCAATACAACTTAGTACTATTTAATTATAGTATATTCTTTAATTCCTAACTATGTGTTAGTGTTTTAGTTTAGTGAATACGTTCTTGATTTCTAATTCATATTTTATGTATTAATTTGAAATTGTATACATAACTAGCTATTTCACTAAATACACTAGGGATAAATAAAAAATTATACAGTAATATAACACAATAGATTTTGGGGCAAGCATATTATTAGTTTTGAAGAAGAAATATGTGAAGAATATAACGAGATAATTCACAATACAGAAAAATATTTCAAATTACCGATTGCTCCGATTAGTTTGATAAGATGGTGTTGCTTTACTTGGGTAGTTAACGTTCTACACGCAATAGGCTTATACTTAATTTCCACAATTTCCACAAGTTCATATCAACAGGAAGACACATTAAAAAGTTTTGCATCCATGAAAGTATATATGCATTATCATAGCATGTGTGATTCATCTCTATAGAATCGGCTCAGGCAAAAATTCCTACATTTTATTGTAATGCTGGCCTTTACACTATTTACCAGACCATTGCCAAACCTTTTCGGATGATAACGTCGCCCATAAATATACATTATATAGCGACTAATAGCTGAGACTACGTATCATTATTCTGTACAATGGAAGAGATGCCTACTTTGGAATCGATTTAAGTATAGTGTCATTTAATACAAAAGCGATATACACTGTTTACCACCGTGTTTAACAAACCGATACGTTGTTACAATTTTTCAAGAGACGTGGTGACTCCAAAACAACGCTGTGGGATTAGAGGATTGATGAAAATATGTTTATATAATAATCACATACATATAACGAACAAGTGAACAGAAACACTATCAGAAGAAACACTTTGTCCGCTAGTCGTTTATTTAAGGCAAATCACCAATGACATATACAATACATTACAATCAATACAATACGACATGTAGCATACACTAATAATTCAATTCATCTATACAAATAGGTTATTTTTCAAATATATATCAATCGAATTGTTCATTTCAGACACCATGCTTTTTTTGAACTTAACAAATATGTTTAACCACGTTCATATGTTTAACTCAACTGTTTATTACAAGCACTTTGGCTGACAATGTGAACAACTTCTGTCAGCGCTTTTATATATTCCTAATAATATACCACACTACAAGTCCTAGTAATATATTGCTTTCAGGTAAATGTCATTTACTAGGTCGAATATTTTGTGTAAAACATATCGACATAGGGGAATCAGTGCAATAATTCCGTACACAATTACCCAGCTTTATAGCTAACATAATTTATGCATTCGTATCATTGTTAAAATATGTAAACTTGTACAGGTGCATATAAATATCAATTCACGACATGCATTCAGTACAATTGAACTCAGTTTGCTTGCCAATAGACGGATAATCAGAAATTCATGCCATACATGAATTAATAAACACTCTTTTACTGATGTGATCAAAGAGGTCTGATGAGAAATCTATCTATTCTTGAAATGTAAGAATTTGCTTAAAAAACATACATACATAAATATGTAGAAAGAGCTTTTTGAACCATGCGTTACACTTCAAATCTTAATCAATCAATTGAATTGTTAATTTCGAAAACCATGCTTTATTTCAACGACAGTAAACAAATCAGTTTTTATATGTTAAGCACAAATATGTATTACAATCACTTTGGCTGGCATTGTGAACAACTTCGGTCAGCGCTTTTATATATTGCTGATAATATACCACACTTATAGTCCTAATGATTTATTGGTCTGCGGCAACTGTTATTTACTAGGTCAAATACTTATGGTGTGCAAGAATAATAGGACGGAGAGGAAACCGCGCGCAAAATACGTAAACACTTACTTATTACGTAGCTTTATAGCTAACATAATCAATGCTTTCAAATCATTTCTTAAATGATAACAGGTGCATATAAATATCAATGCACGACATAAATTGAGTACAGTTGAACTTAGTTTCTTTGCCAAGAGACGGATACTAAGGAATGCAAACCATACACGAAACAATAAACACTGTTTATCTGGCATGATCAAAGAGGTATGGTTAGAATTTCGTCGCATCTTGAAATTTAAAAACTTGCTTGAACAACATATATAGACGCATCTGTGAAAATGACACTTAAACATATGGTAACTACAGACAAAGCTGCACGTGGTCTCTTTCTGTTAATTCCTAAATTCAGTTCACAGAGATTATGTAATTCTTAAGTTAAAGAGAGTTTATGACATATAATTGCTGAATGCATTACCGAATACGTTGGGATTCCGAGTATTAAAATTTGTTGAATATATGTACGATATAAAGCGTTATACTAATATATATGGTAAACATCGTGGTACGAGGTTACTATTTGTCGTCAAAATGTGTCGATAATGAAGTTGACATTATTGACACTAGACTATTAACATTTACCAACGAACTTATCGGATTCTCACTTTTATTTCACATATTAATTTCAGTCATTAAAATTGAACGCCGCTTCTGTACAATAAACACTGTGTGATTATCCCCAGGCCAAAACAATACGCTTTTAACTGGTAAGTCACCGCTGCATCTGATACTTAAGGACAACGGCTAATTTGGTGTCGAGTCTAGAAGGCACACTTCAGTTTTCACTATCCACTAAACGATGGACCTCACGCTTAAATTGTACTGGTGCAATGTAAAACAACTCTGTGGAATATTGAAAAAGGTGGAATATTGAACAAAGTAAAATAACTTTTTTAATAAACATATGTGCGCTAGTGTTACATAAGGAGGATAACTTAGACAATTATAAGGTAATATAGTTTTTCTTTGCGGTTCATCTGTTCATCCACTTTACATTAGGGTACGCTTTATATGTATGATATGAAATGATAAAATGAACGTTTACAATTTACGAGTTAAAAAAGTCTATTGATTCATTGTGAATATGGTCTTGCAAAACATGTACATGGAAAAACTTCTCATACAAAACAGTAAACGATGCGTGTTCATTTAAACGGACAATATTGGGATTTACTACATTTAACGAAAGCGAGTTAAGTAATTATTTTTAGTCGACAATGGTGGTGTATGCATATAAATTATTTAAACCTGAGAACGCGGGAGGACATATCGGGAACAAGCGGACGATTGTATCTCTTAAAATAGTTATAATGATAAGATGTATCAATTTTTGAAATGTACTGACTTCTACAACAACACGTATTTGAAAGCTGATTTGACTTAGCAAGACTCAGTGCTCTAGACATAAACCAAAATGCTAGGAAGTAAGTCATTGAGTTGCTAAACCTCCAGACGTTCGTGCAAATATAAACACGCCCACAAATGCCCATTTGTTTAAATGACATTATTAAGGGTCAACTTTAACTTGCCATTCAAACGTGTTCTTATCCTCTAATTTCTTCAACAATGCATAGTATACACAAAACAAGTGCTTTAAATATGAAAAAAGACACCAAATGTTACTGTTTTATAATGTATACAAATGTCATAATTTTTGGCAAGATTAAATTTAAAAAGTCTGTAAAAAAATGTCGCCAAAACAGCCACCATTGGAAAAGAGACTCCTTCTACTTTCTTCAATACACACGTATGAGCATTAATACTATAAGTGTAGTTGTGGTTTATATAGTTGACCTAAATGTTGTATTCTATGATATAATAACATCTCAAACGAATATCTAAATGAGTGTGTACACTTTTCCCTATATCTCTAGCAATATATTATACACAATACACGAATTACAGACTACACCATTGATTATGCGAATCCAAAAATTTAATGTTGTGAATGTTTTGCAGAGCAAGCTCCGTTGTGTCATGTTTTTGTAGCAGAAATCAGTTCCCTAGATATACACAATATTGGACGTGAGTAATTCACTGGGGTGCTTAAACCTCAATACGTTCACGCATATATAAACACGCCACAGCAGCACATTTGTTTAAATGACAAAGGGTAAAGTGTTACTTCCCATTTAACATTTATTTTATCTTCTAGTTGCTTTGATAGTGCGCAAGTGCTTTAAATCTGAAAATGAACTATATTGGTACATTTTTAAAATGTATGCAAATGTCATAAACTTTGGCGATATTGAATGATATGTGTTTGAAAACAAACAAATCGCTCAACAGCAACTACTGGCAGGTAGACGCCTCCTACTTTTGTGTATACACAATACTGAGTATTAATACTATAATTGTAGTATTTGTCAAAACAACTACATTGTATCATATACTATCATATCAAGCGAATATATAACTGCTTGCGTACACTATTGCTGTATTTTTTACAATATGTTATACACAATAAACAAATTACATACTATAACTTGTATAATGTAAATCAAAAAAGTATGTGTTGTTGATGTTTTCTAGATACAGCTCCGTTGTGGCATACTATTGGACATCCATTCATCAGAATTTCAAATTCAAAAGAAATGTGGCATATTTTTGCTCAATATATAATTACACAGAAATCTCGGTTTTCCTTGACATGCTTTAAACACATACTGAATCATGGATATGTTAGAAAATGTGTCAGCGCATGCCATTATGTTTGATATACAACATTTTTAAAGTATACTCTTGTTCAATGGAACCTAATACTAAATTGTCCTGATGTCTTGAGATATTGATTTCAAAGAATGCATTCTAGAAATAACGTCAAACTAGGACACCGTCTATATACTTATCAATGGCACGCATAGCCTCGAAAATACTACCAATAATGAATGCGTACATGGCAGCAACGTCGTTGCGCTAATGGCATACCGACGAATAAGAATCGCAAGCCAATTAATCCCACTATTGTTTCTTAAAAGAACTACGTTTAGCGGTTGCAGAAGTGTGTAATCTTTGTCTCCGTAAGAACATTTTGGTAATAAGTCGTTTTTTACGATAATCTTAATCATTGTTCTGCCCGATGCTGTATTCATCAACAACTATCAACTATCTTTACTGTTCTTGTTGTATCATCAACAAGCAACAGTAAAATCCACAACGCTACAGGGACAGACAGGCAGTTGTCCCAGAAATACAATGTGTTCCATAATAGATTCCACCTCATGCTACCATGTTGTACCTTTTTTTACTAATTGTATTGTTATAAATTACAGTTGAAAATATCAAACAAATGATAGCGTCGAATAACGATTAACAGTTCAGGAAGCAGTTCTTCGACAATCTAAACAACGAACGACTGCATTTTTTTTCGTACCGTGACAAAAATAACTTACCTGTAATTGATACATACAACGTATTTTTATTACCATGATTCTAAATGTTCATGTCGTTACTTTACGAATTATGATACGGAAGTTTGCAACCACACCAATATCATAAGTTAGTGCTCGTTAGATTCGTCTTCAACTAGGTGGAAATGCAGGGAAGAGTATTTTCTACTTTCCAATTACTGTTCAATGCAGGCGTTACAATTGATGATCGTAAACGTTTTTTTTTTTATAAAGTTATTTAATTTTGGGGGTTTCAAGAATTAAATTATCGAATCTGATCGGTTTCAAAAACAACGCAGCATGCAATTCAGTCTAAAATAGTACAGTTTCTCAAGAATTTAATTGTAGCAAGAAATCGATTGCCGAACAGTAATCATAAAACACTAAACAGGCGTGTATGTAAATTAAGTATCTCACTAACAAAACAGTGGTGGTCTAAATTTGTGTTATTGGTACCTCACACAATCCACCAACGGTCAAACTATTGACAATATGTTCACATACAACGAGCATTAATAAATACACCTTACGTTAATGTAAATAGGTAGTTTTGGGAGCTTTTTTAAATTTGAAGAGATGCAGTGATTTCATTATTAAGCTTCTTTAGAGTGCGATGATCATTGTTATTGAACATCGTCTACAGATAGTTACACAGCCTATTTGCATAACACTATCAATGATATAGGGGATACACTTTTGAACTCGGTTGTCGTTATATTTACAGTTGGTTTTGCTACAAATATATGTTTAACATACAATTTCGAACGGAGCTTATTGATCCCTTGCTTAATTTACACATGTATTTGATACAGAAAATTGAACAAGTTGCTATCATGTAGAACATATAATGCGCCTCAACTGCAAAACTGTTTATTTGTATATAAATGTATGGTTTATGTAAACGCCTTTATCAAAGTATAGGTATGCCATACTTAATCGGATGCGTACCATAACGTTTGGTTACAATTCCTGTTTTTAAAATTAGTGTATATCACAACAAGGCGAAATGAACAATTATTACTTGCGATAAAAATAAGATTTACATAAATAATTGAAACACTAGTTCATGACAGGTTTTCGGCGAGCAGTTTAAAATGATCCTTTGTTTCAGTATCAATTTTAAATTTCAATGATATTTGTATCAGGGTGTGTTTATTAGTATACGTTTGTGTGTAGAAAAATACATTCGTAAATAAACAATATTATTGGCAAAATGTTTAAAGTAATGTTATTGACAACACCATTTCGATACAAATGCAATACAAGTATTTAATACGTTTAATTATAATTGTTTGAGTAAGATAATAAACCATATGCTGAATATATAGCGTGCGTTTTGTAAAACCCGTAAAAAACGGTTTGAATGTTAATTAAAAATAAGGTAGCCTTTAGTTTAGACTCAGGTTGCCAATTATTTAAGTCATCCACCATTGAATTGTAAGCTACACACACAATTTAGGCGATTCAATAAGTGAACTATTAGCGACGTATACGATTTTGAAAAGGGTGCATGTAATAATACGTTTTCTGATTCGCTGAGTCGCAACAATAAAATGATTGATACAGGTTTATGTTATATGAAAAAAAAACACTAGACCTTCTTTTATTGATTGATGTATGTATTATTGATTTTGGCAGCTGCTGTTTACTGCACACAGCTGCATTGTTTCGAGAGAACACGTTCTTTATTTGTATGAGTCTTTCAAAACAGACAAAAACACTCATTTGAAAGTTTGCACGAAATCGACTTATCGCATGCGTGTCTTCTTTCATATTGTTTTCAATCGTCCATGTAATAATAGTATTTCGTTTATGATGTATAATAACCCGTTTGAATCAATTCATAAACTCATTTTGACTTCGTGAACTTACGACGTCTCGAGGCACATTGATTTTAATCCTGGTAATGTAGTTTTCAACTGTAAATTAATAATATGCTAACCCGGTGTCGATAAATAATATTTAAATGATATCATGTTATTTTTGCAAATACGTACACAGAATCACAACTATGTACACATTTGAACAGAATAAACCTTTGGATTTATCATGAACCTTAAATAGGGTATAGTATTCAGTTCACGTATTGTGTTATAAAAATGTTCAACTACGATTTCAACCGATGCAGATAGCAAATCGACAGTATTGCTCGTTGAAGTGAATTAACGCTCTGAGCATGAAGGGATACTAATTAAATTCGTATGTAATTGGTTAAATGCAAGTGAATTACTGCAGATATTCCACAAAGACCAGTGATCAGTTGCAACAAAACTTCTTTATTGGATTTAATCGCAATTTGTTTTGTTTATCGCGAGTTCACGTGCATCACGTCTTCAATTATGTTTAATTATCGAGGGATTTCCGCGTTGGATATGTTTTGAAGTAGCATTTCATTGCTAGGTTCCATATTGAATCCGTGAACTATATTCTATATAAATAGTTGACATTTTATATTATACATGATTGAGATTAAGCGTTTAGATGATACGGGAATAAAATAGAAGTAGCTTTATTCACATGTGTTTAAAACCTCTGCATCATATGTATGTTGTGTTTGCGAGAACCTTCGAATGTAACATGTGGACATGGTAATGTGTAATTGTCTTTTTTAACTTAAACCTTTTGAATAAAACTGTTAATAATTACACTGTTTAATGTCAAGGAAATAATACGTTCCTTGCTAAAATAGTTAACCGACAAACGAGTAGCAACCGTTGATATATGATGGTTTTAACTGTATTCCACATAATCCACTCCCCCGACGTTATTTAGTATACGACGTCCCGTTGTTTAACACATTGGCGGAACGTTGCCTTTATGTAATGGATAACTTCGTTTTTAATTCAACGTGTTTACTATTTATATCAAAGCAAGTCAATTACAACTAGAAAAAAGAGGTGAGAAAACAGTCGAATTAAGCGATTTTTCACGATTTTAATGTCAGCAATATTGTGTTTAGTGTTAAACCATTTCAGTTTTGTTTTTATTAAATCAACAACTTATATATGAAAGTGAACCACTACACTTACATGTATATAAAATATATAAACTAACTTATAGTGGTACCATTAATAAAAAAATGATAACTTCCATGAAATTCAATACGACCCAGTTTATCCCGATACCGACACGTGTAGTCGTTTATGTTGTAGAACCCAACATTGTGTATACTTGTCGATTGAATATACATTCACACACAAGTGGAGGGTTTCCAATAGTGGTAATGTATTGTGTACATGAATGCGTTTTTGATTGTACAGCATATACATATTTGCAATTTTATTTAACTTTTATTCCGTTGATTTTCTGGTACCACATCTTTTAAACAGTTATTCTAAATTTGTATTCATGTATTGCAAAATAAACACATATTACAAAGATCGTATATATGCTTGCTTTAAACTAATTAATACAGTGCAAACTAAAATTGCAGTTGATTTAGTTTGGGTTGTTTTTTATATAACACATATGCTTTAATGAGTTATTTACTTATTTAACCACAGCTACAAATCACATTAGAATAATACAACCTTTTACTTATTATCAACAGTGTATGTTTTGAGTGGACTGTGAATCTTATTAAATAAACATTTTTATATATATATACATTTTTTCTGCGTCGTTGAGCAACAACCCGTTAATGTTTTACATATCTCTATTTCCTTGATTCCCGTAGCAGCAAATAACATATGGTTGTGATCTACACCGTGTTTCGACAAACATTGAAACAAACATTGAAACAACACACACGTTTGATTGTAATTGTAATTGTATGGTTTCGTGCAAATAATGAAACGTGCCTTATTCTTTAAAGATTTAGTGAAGGTATTCAACGTGTTGTTCTATAATTAAAACAAACTAAATAAATAGTTCAATGTTCATTTTTCAGAAGTGTATTTGTTAAGTCAGAAGTGTATATGTGTAAAAGGATATTTCTTCGACTATTTTTTACTACAAGAAACATTTGCATGAGATTGACATGACGGTTCGGTATAACGGATGTATGTTTGCAACGAGCATTAATGCATCTTAACATTTCCCTTTACTAACCAGCAAATGCCTAAACCTGCATAGTAATACTAAGTCTCCACGAGACGTAAGCAATATATATAAATTCATAACACGTCGTATTATAATCATCACTAGTACAGTTTGATTAAATATTGTCACATTGATGCTAATACAAACAATGCAATTTATCTTTATTGAACTGCGATGTGATAACATGTTTAACAACGGTTGGAAACGTTCCGATTTTATTTTTTTTCGAAAATAGTTCAGGTTCCTTTTAAGGAATTATAATTATTTTTAGCAATGAAGATTTTCTGTATATCAACACATTTAGTACTTACACAACATGGCATTATCAAGAAAAAACATTACATGTTTACAATAAAAAAAAAATATAAAGAAACACTTGAAAAAGTATTGCAAACTTCGCCTCTGTTCCAGCCATGTTTGAACTGCGTTAAAGTTTATGCAGTGCGATAGGATTATCCGTATATAGGTCGTATGACAAGAACCTTGCTATATATGCGGAGCAATACAAAACACATTACGTACCGTTTCCCGCAAAGTTTGGCGTGATAAGTAGTTTTGCAACATATTTGACAGCTCGCTAAAGTGTTAATAATATAAATAAATCAATAACATTAACCTTACTTATAATGGAAATCCGTGATTAAGAAAGTACATGCGCTTTCTTAAAATTTGAATGAACATAACATAAAAAAGCGACTTCCCATACTACTACTATGACATTTCTTTCAAAATGTATGTGTCAATACTGGAAACGTATGATTAAGGCGCGTTTTCCATCACAAAAGAAACAAGCTGTTGTACGAGTTACAAATTATATGTAAAGTCCATATTTCATTTTTATTGTCAGACAATATATGCGGGGTATTGATTAATATTTAAATATTGCCACTCACCATGAATAGTGATTGTTCATATACAGCGATTTGTAAAGAGTATGCGTGCTACAAACCAATTTGTTAAAGCCATATAAAAGCAATCAGGATGTTCTCACTGACGCTAACGTTCACAGCGATTATTCCGTATCTATGATATCAGTATTGTATCGCATACTACGAAACATCACTATCCGTTGTTTGCAAATGTCAATTGGGATCATTTGACGTGATCTCATTATGTTGAGTGATTATATTCGTATTTTAATTTTGTATTTAATCAACATACATTTGTTTAAATATGAATATGAGTGTTTTAATTTTACCAAGCTCGCTGTTCATTACTAAAGATATTTCAGATTCATATATTTGTATCCGAAATGAAAACAAACACCAGCTCTATTAATCTTTTCTTTATCTGCTGACGCCTGTAATAATTGTAGATGATATTTCAACGGCTAGTTTGATTTCTTGACAAAACGACAGCATCGGATTTCTCCATCCACAGAACGATCTCAATACCAGTGGTTCTTATTATATTCATGAATCGGCTTAACTGTCGTATGGGCGATGCGGTATGACTGGAATTTAAGGACATATTTTGTGTTGAATTGGATATATAATAAAATTCATACAGAGTAAGTTGGGTTGTACTTTTTTGGTATTTATGTAATAATACATACAAGCTTTTTAGACAGATGTGAAAGTTCATATATCGTATTTCATGTCTATTAATGAAATACAAACTTTATAATTATAATTATATTTTATTGTGGAACATGCTAATTATTTATCTGCAGTCAATATTATCCGTTTTTGGTGTACTTCGAAATGGAACAAACCCAACAATATACGTACACTTCAGTACATGCGATACAGCCTAATACTATCGGTATGTATGCGTGTTGTTTGCAAATTTTATTTAATAGTGTACCATTGTATATGTATAATACAACGAAACGTTATTAACACTTTGTGTCGCTTATCTCAAGACGAATTTTCTTCATAGTGAACGTTTTATTGTGTCTCAGAACTCATAAAAGACATAATTGTTTAATGACTATTACTGGTTTATAATTGGAACGTGCGGACACATCGTTTTGACATATGTTGACTAACACCCTACGATTGTGACAACACTGACATTACAAGTTTCAGCAAATGCTATTATGATGGATATACACCATACTCTCATGAAAAGGAAAGCTTAATTTTATTGTCTGTTTATGTAAAAGTGCTGCCGTCTAGGATCTTATCTACAGACGTATTTGTATTTTTGTTTTCTAGTCACTGTATAATTAAAGAACAAAACGAGCCACATTCGAATCAATTCATGAATGCTCTCGGTTTATTTTATTCGGTTAATATTATTGACATAATGTGTGAGTGTGTTTTATAAGGCGGACGGCCTTGGTGTGTTAGCCGTATTTAGTGATTGAATAAATTATATATGAATACTGATAATGTATTAATAATAAATTCGCATCGTTAACATTTATTGTATAACATGTTTAAACTTGTTCTGTGGGTAATAGAACGGATTTGAATGTTTGTTATTTTACGCATGTGTACCATGTTTCAGCGTTTTAATTGGATTCATAATCAACATTTTCCATTTACTAATGTGATTTCTTCTAATACATATTTGGCTGCATTGATTATTTACATGTTGGCATGTTGGCATTTAATATATATACGTTTGAATATAAAATATACGTTTTCGCCGTTTTAATATATACATATTGGTCATTAGTATGAACATTTCGGCGAATATTTTAAACGAAGTAATTAGCGCTTTTCCAAATGTCTGATAGTAAAAGGTATTATTGTATATGCCTCAAATGCGTACTTCTGATAGGAAAAATAGACAGAAGAGAAACCCACGTGCACCTTCCTCGAACACGTTGTAATTAGCAAATTGTCATACATAGGATCATAACCGCTATACGCATTACATCGGCGAAAATCACCCCAAGTTGAAATTCGCATGCAGCATTTAATAAGTATTGCAAACCCATTTTGTTTACTAATAAAAAAGTCTGATCCAAATTAATCATAACGTTTCATGAGCATTGTTTTATCTGTTCTTGAAATGTGACCTGATTGTTGAAATACAAATAGCAATTTGCTTATTGTATGTAAATCCGAGTTAGTAATTGCATTTTGAATATATGGTTCACACTACAAAATGTGGCGTGTAATATAAAAAAGAACAATTATATTTAAATTGGCCAACATCACTTGAAGTATGATATAAGCAGTAATATGATAATGCAGTGCTCGGAACCAGTAGTATTTATGCGCAAACGATGCTTAACAGACCACAACACTGTGTCTAGCAAGCTGTCATATATATAAAACATGGCTCGGACATTAAATGATAACACATAACGACAATCCGATATATATATATATGTTCCACTATGGATAATGCGTCAATCGATGCAACTTATCAAACTGTATCCTTGCATATGTATACTTTGCGAATATTAATACTAAAATGTATAATCCGTGTATGGTTTGCGATTTCCATAGACATCAGTGTATGAGATAACTACCATGTTAATAGTAATACAACACCCATTGTTTGTGCATTGAGTTTCACTTTGTACAATTAATTTATATTATCTATATGCATATTAACAACAAGGGAATATGTACTTGTCAGGAGCTCATTACACATTCAGACACGAAGGAACCTAGTAAAATATTTATAACGAACGCATTTGCATTTGACTCTTTTTAGGATTCTTAAGACACTGAACTTTATGTACGATATTTGTAGATGGACAATACGATATTATTGTGTTTCAACGCGTGTTTTATTTTAAAACAATCACCAGTTTGTCTGTTTTATAAAATTGTATTTAATTTTTTTTGGATGGTATATTACGAGCTAATATTAGGAGATCAACAGGTTTGTTAAATATTACCCGTTTGTATAGGTTTAACACAAACACCATGAAACACCTGCATTTGCCAAGTAAGCGTGTCATTGCTTTGTTCATATACCACATTTTCTAAAATGGGATTGTTCAATTCAAAGTTTATGTTATGAAACCATTAACTTGATATAAATGAGTCAATCTGCACTTAGTCCCGCAAGAATACAAAGTGTCGGCGATGTCAAAGCCCTTCTTTATCATTCGTTCTATCCGGCCCCATCCCGCCGTGGTCTGGTTCGGTTACATGCATATTTGATGTGAATATCAGATGATATTACAGTGATAATAAGGCTTAACTGTTTAATGTTTAAGGTTTGATATTAAATCGCAGTTATCGCAAAGTTTGATGTATAGGTTTCCGGTTGCATATAACGTCTATTTAGTCTCAGAAAACGCGCTAACAATCGCACATTAATTGCCTACAACACATTCACATGGAAACTTGATAATACAATTTTAGCATCGATTTCTCTGTCGTTGATGCATGTATGTACTATTATAAAAATGTCTTCGTTTAGTATGGGTGAAATTAATATTAAATAAGTAGGATGCTTTAGTTTGCTCGTGTCTCACTTTGTATTGTTATATTAACAAACCGACGATATAAATGACTAACATTTGTTTACATGACGCACACCTCCTATTATAATTGTTATAAATTACATGTTTATAACATATTTATTAAAATACGTTTCACTTCATGACATTTTGTAAAGCAATTTTATCTTTACATTGTCGATTTTCGTCTTATTTTAATACCATGGATTACTTTTTTATTGAATAATTAATCAAGAAAACGTCTACGCGATACAGTTTATGGCATGCGTATTTTAAGACGACTGGTATTGTTAATAGAATGTTACAGCATTGTAATAGGATACTCAAATTTGTTAACGACATTTTACCTTATGAACTTGAATAAACTTCGTGAAAACCTAGCGTCTTCAGTAGACAAACAATGTGGATTACTGCTTAGTCGCAGTTCCTTATTGCACTGATCTCAATTGTGAAGTTCTCGTTCATTTATTTAGATGGCACAATTGTAATAACAAGTTTCAACCCATCTCTGGGAATATTCAATAATTCAATAATCATGAGAATGAGTAAATTGCACTGAATCACTCCATACATTCCCTTAAGAATGTAATTAAATGCAACCTTTTGTTGATTAAATGCACACACAATTGGTTTCTTTACCTCGATTGCGTGTGTATCTGTTTCCTCCCAGGATTGTATTAAATAAACGAGAACGTGTTTGATCTATACACACATACCATTATAACAGGCTGACGTTACTTTACTCTTGTGGGCGTCTGTGTAAATGCATTTTTGCTATTCAACTTGATTGCTTAAAGCTCAAGAGGCTTAATAAAATAATGAGCAGAGTTCCTTAGTAATTGTTCGCGCTAAAGCACGATAATAACGTGTTTCAATCTAAGCTAGATAAGAAATATAACGCCTCGATACATCATACGAATTCAAATTTTAAAACGTTTCAACGAATACACTATTTCTGTCAATCAACATATTTTTAAGAGCATGTTTAAATGTCAGAAGCAACGTTTTGTCTATGAACACATGAATCAATCTAGTACAACCATAAATTCAACATGTTCATATAGGACACAATAATAAACATGTTACCGTATGTATATGAACACACTAACAAAAAATATAAATGGATAGGTCAATTCCCTCCTTATGCCAGCAGTCTTAAATAAGGGTTAATGAAGAACAATGGCATTTCTTACAGCTATGCATAGTACATATACTCAAATAATATATAATACTACTATTCTACACATCTTGCATGGATATTGTATAGGTTAATATAAACCTTGACTGCATTTACAGAAGGCGCGTTTTAAAATACAATATGGTTTTATATTTTAGCAAGTACAAAAAAGCCAAGTGAAAATACGTTATTTGAATATGATTTTGATTTACTGCAAATGCTATTTGATCTTACGACGTACACAATATACGTGTTTTATTAGTTCAGCCGTGTCTCATACTGTGTCTTGTTCCATATTAGGTGAGTATATTTTCATATTACGTTAAATGACGTCACAGATGTAAACACGACGACGTCATACAATACAGAATAGCGAACTGTTCTCCCATTTTAACGTTGATGATGGGGAATGAAGGGTACTTGGTTTCACAGCTTCTTACTGACACCGCTCGGTGTGAAACGGGGTGGTAAATTTATATTGATATTTAGTTGCGCTCTCACCCAACCATTATTTTCTGACCGTGGATGACACCGTACGGATTCAATAAGAATCATTATAACTGATAGTACATGTAAATCGAAGACGATTATTTCCGCTAAACATTAAACGTTTACATATATTGCATTATGATTATTACATAAAGGCTTCAATTGTTAAAGTCAGAGTGTAGACACCACTGTAATGTGTTATAACTTGGTTACGCAGGTATTGGCTGTAAATGCGAGAGCAATGCAATCTCAAATTCAACAAAGTATTTACATGATTTACCACACTATCATCGGAGGTATTTCTTTAATTCTTATCAATGTTTATAACATATGTTTTTTTTCTTCACGCTGTTTTCATAACACCTTATATCATCAAAGATTTCCGATGAATATGCAGTGCTTAACAGTCTTTGTAATTTGATAGTTTTATACAAACACTGACGCGTGTTTGATCCTTCAGAACCGAGTGATATGCAACCCTTATTTCTTTAATAACAAACAAAAGCAAATAAATGAAGAACATATTTTCAACAAATACACTCAAACATACATGTCATTGGAGTTCTTTTTTCTTGGTATAACCGACATAGAGAGCTACATAATTTTATTAATTTGATGTGAACGAGCTAATATTAAGGAAATTTGATTTTATTATTATTTTTTTTTTTTAAAGCGTAACATTTTAACTAAACATGTACATTGAAACGTGTGACTGAATTGTGTTGTGTGTTTTGGGAGAGTTTTAACAAAAATAAATTGTCTTTTGTCGCCTTAGGTGCCGTCGGGCGTGGATATTAATAGTGACCTGTAGATTGACTTCCTTTTATATGTGAAAGGCCTTGTTCAAGATAATTTAGGAATATAATATATCAGTTTATATGTCTTCTATAACATATTCATTTATATGCATATAATCGTTTCTCTCTGCTGACCTAGCTAGTGTTTTCTGCACTATTATCTTCTGATCTTTGCTTTGATAAACTTTGATAACATTATCATAACACCGTGACCAAAGTGGTATACCTTTACAAAGATATAGCATTTACGGGATACGGGGAGAGATGGACAAATATATAATGATTTGAGGGTGTGAAGTGGTTGCATCTTCATTTGCGTGTTTTTCCTTGTAGTTTATAACAGTACTTTATAGAATATATTTCTGCAGCAAAGCACCTAAAACCATATCAAATATGTGTACGTTGTTTAAAACGCCACTCCATTTAATAGTCATAAAAACAAAATGTAATAATATGCATAATATTTTTGTTACAAAAAAAAATATCCGTATTTAAGCTAAGTGTTCTTGTTTAGCATGTTAAAGTAATATGCGTGGTAGACGTTCATAAGCCATACACACGCAATAACAGTGTTTTCACTGATTTATAAATCTATATATGAAATGATTCAAAGTGTATAAACGGTGAATCGCAAACAACGAGACAGTAAGTTCGTAGTCATAAAACGTCAATCGAAATATGCATGTGTAAATATTTGTTTAGATTATGAAGTGAAGCTTTTTTTCTCAAGTCGAGTGTAAGTAGAAACATCTGCAGTAAAGCGGCTGGACTATGAAAACAAAGTGGTTCTGTTTAATATTTAAATATTTACAACAACGAGACTAGTTGGTCAACGTAATTCTGGATTGAAATGCATATTGGTCAATTTATTGTTTTGTTGTTGCTCATTGTGATATAATTGCAAAATATTCAATCCACATATGAGGATTACTGTGGTTACACTGGGTAGGACCAAGTGTAATAAAGAGATCGACCCACTGTTAACACCTTTTTACAGTTCTAACAATTGAACACACAGTGAATTAAATATAAATAATACTCTGCGACCATGGTATAACATTCAACTATGTGTAAGCCATTGATCGTGCAAGTGTAAGCTGAATGAAAAGAAACATAGATGCAAATCTAATGAAGATACATAGTAATATAGAAAATGGCCAATGTATAGTTACATATGATGATCACAGTTGAAAATCGTTCAAATGAATGTGTTCATTCGAAGTTCTGGTTTAAAACTATCGTCCATTATATGGCAGCATATATATTTTCGAATGGTTTAATTAATGACAACAATGTTGTTATACATTGAATATAAATATCAATAAAATCATCACAGAATATTGGGTTATCGATAACCATTTGAACAAGTAATAATAGTTCGAACTCAATACAGATTTTACAAATCAATGAACAGTTGCTGAATTGATTTAAACGTTCAGTCACAAGTAAAAACATTCACCTTGGTGCAATAACAACTTGTCTGTTAATGTAAGCCAAATTTCTATATATGCCTAAAGTAAAGAGATTCTGAGTAATGCAGGACATTATCGATTTGGAATGTTTTCAAAAATTAACTAAAACATATATTATATAATAGGTATTAAATCGATCATTTGAATAACCGTTCTCAAACTAAGGTTGCATTCAATCGATTCCAAGCACATCGTCTGTTAGTATAACGTCTGGCCAAATAAGACCAAATAATAGTCTTATTGTTTCAAAGAGACGAGTTCAAATTAAAATAAGTTTTTTTAAAAGAAATCGATCGAATACGTTTACATACATGCATATTTGAATATATAAAAGGAAATTTACACTTACTGTAGATCTTGTTACAACAGTCTCATGTGTTACTATACGCGTTGGGGATACATTGGTTTTGTACCCATACCGTTGGATTCGAACGTGATCTTATAATCTATTATGGACTTCAGAAAAGAAGTCAGTTTCAGTTGGCAATTAACCATCACATTTCTTTATTTATATATAGATTCCGATAAATACATGTCCGTCAGTATTGCATATTCAGTACGCGACGGCCTTTAAACACAATGGTTGCGCAGACACCACTTACTGTTGCTAGTCATTTCAGTACGGCTGCATCTGGTAGTTATAGCCGATGTTTCAACGTCGAGTTTGATCTTGGTATGAAACGACATCTTCAGATTTAGACATCCACTAAACGATGTCTATACAAGTTCAAGTATCACTTTTCTAATTCCTGAACGAGATTTGCTGTAGTATGGGCAAGACAGTATGACTTGAATTGAAGGATGCTTTTTGTGTTTACATTGTAAGGATTACCTTATGATCCAAAGTTAGTATGGTGTTTGTTATATTATGGAAACAATTGTCTGTATTGTTGATTTGAATGTAAACAAATAATGTTTAAATACACATGTGTATAACAAAATATACTTTTTGATTACAAAGTTAGTTATCTTGTTTCGTACAATAAATAAAAACGGAATATACGATGTGTATTATAAATCTAAGTTAAATACATATCATAATAATTCGCGATACTTTCTATAAAATTAACATTTACATTTCCTTGTGTTATGAGCGCAATAACAAAAGGAAATTTAACTGTTAATTTTAAAGAAATTATCGCGAATTAATATGATATCTATTTGGTGTTTTTACGTTTTAAACATATCGCCCTAATAAACGTCCTACTGATATAGCAACATAACGTTAAGAAAGTGGATAACGAACCGCCGGTTCTCATCAATAAAGTTTAAATCAGCAATATTGTATTTACATAGGGAGAATAACTATATAAGACATTGTCTTGCGTTCTTGTCCTATTCGAACATGTTAACTGTATAATTGATATATGCAATTTAATGTAAAACTATGTGTATTGTTTGAAATAAATATGTTTAAACCAAATGAGCAATATTAAATACTGTTTTGTTGCATGATAAAAATTTTAACTGGACTACACATACACTATCGCTCTTAATTTACTTATGTTTAAATATAGCTCCTAGAAAAAAATGAGCATAAACATATTGGAAAATGTATCAGAAAATGCTACTATGATTTTTTTATGATACGTTTTAAGTACAGTCTCGTGTAGAAAGGACGTTATACATAATTGTCTTGCTATCTATAAAAGCATCCTCCTCAAGAAGCCTATCGGTATTAAAAGCTTTTCCGTTATTCTCGAAAGCGTTTATTTGAATATACAACAAGACCCAATCTTGAGATTTTATACTTTAAAAACACAGTGTAGCGATGCAATTATATGCGTATGTGATTGCGATAAATACAATTTTCCGTATGAATTCCTATAATAAAAACCATAGACAAGTATGTTTAATACTTTTGAAAACAGTTCTTGCTAATTAGTGAATATCTATTGATGAAATGAAGTAAGTGCAATATTTCACACGAGATTTACGTATACATATATATTTGAATAGACAATAGTTGAACAGTGTGAACAGACTGTACCGTAACCAATATTTTAACATGTAAAATACGTTTTTGTATATGACTATTATATCAGTGTAATATTTAATTGAAATGACGTTTACTTTCCTATAGTGTAACATAAACACTTTCGGTGAATTGCACAAGATTACCGGTATGTCAAATTGAACATTTTAAAATTGTCTTGTCTTAAAATATGCCTCTTGCAGATTTTGTGTGAATATAAAGAAGCAATTTCAGGAACGTGTCCGTAACACATTTATGCAAATCATTTCTATATCATGACAGTAAATTTGAAGAGATACAGTGATTATATTATTTAGCTACTTGATGGTGCGTTGATCATTTTTATTGAGCATCGTATACAGATTGTTGACAGAGATGTAAATGAAGAACACTGCCAGTGATTTACGAGATACATTTTCAACCGCGGGTGTAGTTGTATCGATGTGGTAACACAAATATCGAACGAAACCGGCTTCACTCGTGCTGACTTTAAAATTTAATTTTTGTTTAAAATAAGTTCGAGTTGTCTTCATTTTGAACATAAAATCTGCCCAACTTCAAAACAGTGCATACTTGTATACATGTAAGTATAGATATTATGTAAACACATTTATCAAATTTAGATCTTGTTATGACAACACACACAAACCGGAATCTAATAGACTGGCGATAGTAACGCAATTTAAACGACGCATTGAAAGACTATTTCATGAATTGTGTTCGTGCCAGGGCAATATGATTTAAGACGTTCGGCTTTTTGAATTAATATCGATATTCTAGCTGTAACCTTATTATAATTTTGTTAGTAATGTGTGTAAATATGGACACAGTATATTAGTGCATGTCAGTTTGTGGCAATATTGTATTTGTCTTTGTAAAGGTATGCCTCTCGTACTCGTAATGATATGAAAAATATAATATAATACTGAATATATAAACAGTATTATGTGTAGTTATTGACATGTGACTAATCCATTTCGATACCATTCCAGGTTGAACACTGAATAAGTGTTCATGTTAGAAAATAAAATACGCACTCAATATAATTATACAATATTTTTTTCACAAAAATATCGCAATGTTTTCAACGGACATTGCAGATCGTCGTTTATTTAGAATCTGTATGGAAATTATTTATGTCATCCAGCATTGAATTGTAAGCGATGAATATAACTTACTCGATTAAAGTAGTGAGCCGCTTTACGACTGGGAATTTGCCTATGCCAATATTGCCAAAATGTATCAGAGTTTGAAAACAACGTCCCAAGTAATAACATGATTTCGGAGTTTTTGTATCACTACAATGATAGATGGAGGTTCACGTGTTATAATTACAATATACACATGTTGCTAATATTAAATTGTTTGATAATCTGTGAATATGTCAACCTATGTTTAATTGACAGCGGTGCATTGTTTTGATAAAGAATTTTCTGTATTTGTTTTTATTATATGATGCAAAGTCGCTATAGCGTTTAAATAATTTAAAAGAGAATATTAAGTAAACTGTTTTGGTTTCGTTTCATCGTACCCAAAAAAGTTACGGTTCTGGCGATATATCTGAACAAAACCAATGAGTAGGTTAATGGCAATGCAATTGCAATGCATTGTATGTTATTGCTTTTTAAATTGATTTAATGTTTTTGTGTAAATTTATTTGTACACTTAAATGTTCGTTAACCGTTCAAATGCGCTTTCCCCAGTTTTGTCCATAATTGGGGGTTTGTTATGTACGTGTGTGTCTTGTCTAGTATAGTTATTGTATGTCTCATTGTTTGGCAATTGGTTCCTTGACATAAAAAAATGATTGTATTTCATCATAAGGCTACTCTCCTGCTGTTGCAGCTGAAGTTTAACGTCATATGTAATTGGTCATTCACAACATACCTAAACAAGCATCCGAAAATCTACAATAAAACAACATCGCTTGGTGTCTTAGTACTAAACAATACGTGTGGTCCATTTTATGTATATATGACATAACGTACTGCTTTTGTGTACTGTATTAACCCATGCCATGGTGATAAAAGGTTTCAGTTCTAGACTTATTTGAATATGATTAAAAAGTGTGCACGTTTCAGTTTCGTAATGCAGTTGAATTGTTAACTGCGCCTTATACTGTTGAATTGCATACTATATTTTCTATGTTACCAGCACTATGCTCTAATCTAATCTGCACATATTAATCGCATCATTAAATGTAGCCATGCACGTGCTTAATTTGTCGTTTAATACTCTAAGATCATCTGTAAAACAATTATTTGTAATCACTTGTGTCATATTCATGTTTTCGATTATGATTCATTATGCCCCGTTTGAAGCATACACTAATTTGGAATTCCCAATTGAAATTAAGACTTCTCGAATCACAGTCAGTTTAATCTCGGTAGTGCGTTTTCCAATTGTAAATGAATTGAATGATGCAACAGCGCCGTTATAAAGTGCAACAATAAAAAGTAATTGGACTGTAATCATTTTATGTTTTTATATGTTCCTCGTAAAAGGCTTAAACAATATTTAAGAACAATATCAAGCACTATATATATCAATTGCATAGTGTTGCTTGTTGAAGTTATTACAATTAAACTGATTAAATTACGCTGTGGTCACGACGAGATACTATTGAACTACACGTGCGGTTTAATAAATTCAATTGCATCACTGCAGTTATTCCACAAAGGCTAGTGATCAATTGCAACACAACTTCCTAATTTGATTCAATAGCAATTTGACTGCATAACCGCGATTGCGTGTGCATCATGTTTTTTATGATCGTGGAATTTCGCGTTAGATATGTCTATGTTTACCATTCTATTGTTTGGTTTTATATTGATTTCGTGAATAGTTAACAGCGAAATTCGATATAAAGTTTTGAATTGCTACTGAACATGTTGGCGATTTAGCATGTATACGTTTAGAAAATAAAATCAGAGTAGCGAAAACCGGATTGGTGTTATAGCTCATGAGCCACAAGAGGATAATAATTTATGCGTTTTACTTTTTCACTCTGATATTGATACGTGTATGCGATGACGTTTGCCATCATGCAACTTTACATATGTGACATGCTCAAGAATAGATTGATTCAAAAAATGTTTTGCATTTTACCTTGTATTTTGTGTATCACGAACCCTATAAACACACGAATTAACCGCTGCTAAAGGTTGTGCATGTCAAAAACTATATAAAGATTTACATCCAACGACGGTTTTAACACGTCGGTTTCATTAGCTTCACTCGGTCAATGTAAAACAATACGATATGTGCAATTTAAACATTTGCCGAACCTGATGTTGTTCTAGAAACAAGAAAAACACATTAAAAAATGTGTCAATATAGTTACCAGCGATAATTAACAGTTCGTCAGTGAACATATAAGGGACATGTTAATAACTACATCTTATTTGTTAGACGTAAAGAATACATTTTTCAAAATGAAATAAGTAATGTGAATATAATTGTGATAAACGAATTGTAAAACAATAATGTTATGCAAATAGCGTAATATTCGCCAATTATTTGCAGTTAAATTAAATATTCATATTTAATTATTAATGTAAACACAACTTATTGTGTGAGCGAATTGTAAAACCAAAAAGCAACATATATATATATCTATAAATGTAGTTCAGCCTTGTATATAAAAGTAAGTTTGGTTTTTGTAAGAATTAATTATAGCAAGTAATCGGTTGTCGAAACACCATGTACATTGAATTTTATTCACGACAGCCTAAGTATTTAAGTACATGTTTGGATTCGATAATCAATTTATCGCAAATGATACATTTTGGATCGACATAAAACACTAAACAGGCCTTAATCATAATAAAGAAACAAAAAATGGTGGTCTAAATTGATACGCACAGTCCACAAACATTCACTCAATTGATAATATTTGTCCATACTACACGCATAATTAAATACACCTTACTTTAATATAACGAGGGAATGATAAGAAAGTTTCTTAAACAATGCACGCAAATCAATCATTGCTCATGGCTGTCAAATGGAAGAGATGCAGTGATACAATTATTTAGCAACTTGACGATGCGGTGATTATCTTTATTGATCGTAGTATAAACGTTGTTGACACAGCTGGCAATTAACAACTTTATCCGTCATATATCGTATGCATGTTCAACCGCGGTCTTGGTTATATCACCATGTGTCTTCGCTAAGAAAATGTGTTTTAAAATATCGAACGAAACTGTAAGCTGTATAGCGGGGTTTACAATAATATTTGTTAAAAGCATGAACAAGTTGTTATCATTTAGAATATATAATGCGTCCCAACTGCAAAATGGTCTATAATTATTTTCAAATTTATACTATATCAAACTATTTATTAAAGTATATGTATGCAATACATACTCGTATGCGTACAATAACGTGTTGTTATAATTCCTATGTGTTTTAAGATGTTTTCACACAAGCCTAAATGCACATACATGAATTGGGATAATAAAACTATTTACTGGGTATCGTCCGTATTTCTTTTTCATGGTCAGAATTTATATGTGGATTATTCATTTATACTTAAATATCGCCACTCCCAAAACCTGGTCATTGTTCACATAAAGTTTTTTGTAGTGATTATGCGTGCTACAAGCCCATGTGATGAAGCCATAAACAAGCAATCATACTGTTCTCACTGATTTAACCAGGCTCAATGTTCACAGTGATCATTCCGTCTCTCTCATAGCAGTGTGGTATCTCGCAGATTGATGGTTGATCGATAAGCATATTAGTAAGTTATATTAAACTTCTTTGTTCATAGAGCAGATATCAGACTTTTTTTTATAAATTCCCTCGATGAAATCGTCGTTAATATTCACTCGTGTAAAAGTGTATTTGTGTTGTTATTGTCGTTATGCCTATGGCGTAATGGAGCAAGTGTTATATTTATTTTGTTTCCCTTCTAGCATTTACATTTTATGTTTTTTTTTACATAACTGGTTAACTAACATATTTCATAAACGTTAACAATATCAATACAACTAGGTAATATTTAATTATATTATATATAATTTCTGTAATTCTAAAATATTGGGTTGTGTTCTATTTCACTGAATCAGTTGTTGATTTCTAATTTATATAAATTATAATTTGCTCGCACATAATTTCCACAAGTTCCTACCAACATGACATCATGTTTACACGTTTTGCATTCATTCAATGGTCTTTGCATTTTTTTGACACGTGTGATTCATCTATATAGGATCGGTTCAGGAAAGATTCCTTTATGTATTCTAATACAGGCCTTTAGACTATTTACAAGACCATTACGAAATCTTTAAGGAGGATAATATATCCCCATAATAGACATTATCTATGGAATTATAGCAGAGCGTACGTACCATTATTCGGTAAATTGGAAGAGATGTCGACTTTTGAATCGATTTAAGTATAGTGTCATTTAATAGAAAACCGATATACGCTATTTACCATCGTGTTTAAGAAACTGATACGCTGAAACAGTACCTCGGGAGACGTGGTTACTTTAATACAACGCTATGAGATTAGAGGATGAACGTGAACTATTACTTTTTCAACTAGTGGGTTTCGGGGCGGACGGATTTTAGAATATTAAAAACAAAACCATTTGTACCATGTCGCATGCTTTGTATTGCAATAACTAAACATGACAATCGGCAATAATTAAAAAAAAAACATATATAAAACAATGCATGCCGTATTAATACAAATGATATTTATATTTCATTTAGGGACTTTATAAGGTGAAAAAAGGATATATTGTCGGATGTTAGAGTTATCATGTATTCATAGTTTGATGAATAGATGTACGTTATGTTTCTGTTTTGCAATTTATGTTCTTTGTATACGTACTTCTTTGTCACATTATGTCCACTAACACATTATAAGTACATTTATATAATACATACTAAACTGTGTTTTATGTTTATTTATACATGCATGTAGACTTACTATTCGTATGAATATAACGAAACAATGAACATAACCATTATTTGGGGATTTTTTTTTGTCCGTCGTTTATTTAAGGCAAATGAACAGTTGCATGTACAATACAACACAATCAACAGAATACGACATTTACATATAATACACAATAATAATTAAATTTATCTATAACAATGCGTTACTTAACATATTTATCAATCAATCGAATTGTTAATCTCAAACACCATGCTTCATTTAAAATTTACTTAAACACTAAGTTTTCAACCATGTTCATATGCTACATGTAAGCTCAAATGATTATAACAATCACTTTGGCTGACATTGTGAACACCTTCTATCAGCGCGTTTATATATTCCTAATAATATACCAAACTATAGGTTCGTGTGATTTATTGCTCTGCGGCAACTGTAATTTACTAGGTCGAAGACTTATTTTGTATGGGAATAATAGGCATGGGATGAATCAGTGTGCAAATTCCGTAAACGTGAAAGTCAGTGTGTTAAACAATCTATATTTGTATAATATTAGGCTTGCATGAGTGATAACTATATATTTTTTTATTTACATAGACTGTACTTTAAGCATTTTGTTTTAATAGGAAAATTGATGTGAGAACGACAGACTTATCGGATTTGTATTTTATTGCGTTAACATTTTGACTTTGCCTTATCTAGTTCTATGAAAATGACAAAAGCATGGGCGGCTAATCTCATGTGTACGATAACAATTTTGTGTCCGATATTACTTTCAGTCATCAAAACTCTACAAGCGTATGTACACTAGAAATAACTTTTTTTTTCTCGGGAAAAACAGTGCGCTACTAACTTGATAAGACACCGCGGCATCTGATACTTACGAACAACGGCTCATTTGATGTTGAGTCTATAAGGCAAATCGGATTTCAGTATCTGCCAAACAATGAACGTCGTGCTTATATTGCGGAATGTTGCAAGGTGAACAATTGTGTGGACTATTGAACACATTGGAATACCGCATATAATAAACATATGCATGCTAGTGTGTAATAGGAAGGATAACTTAAGCTTATTTAAGGTATGAGTGCTTTTCGTTATGGTACATATATTTGTAAGCTTTAAATTGGAATACACACTATTCATGATATTTAACGATTTATTATGCACACTTAACATGTCAAAAAATATAGTTCGATTGATTCATTATGTATGAAGACTATAAAAGCATTTAAATGGGAACACATCTCATAAATACATAAACACGGTTGATATCGATATTAAAGCAGTTTAAAAATGCGAGTGCATTTACATTCTCTTTAGCCGAATACGTTAGCATATTAACATTTGATTTTCAACCCAAACGTTCAGTAGAACCTACCGCAAACAAGCGAGCGGTTGTATCTGTTCAACGGGTGGAGATGCGGATATTTAATTAGTTTTGTAATGTAAATGTTACTACAAGTGTAGCACAGCTGATTTGACCAGCGTAACAGTGGTCTAGCTATACAACTAATTGGAAGGGAGTAATTAATGATGTTTAAACCTCCGTGAATATTTAGGTAAATATAAAAAAGCCCATAGCAACAGCTTTGTTTACATGACATGGCAAAAGGTTAAATTTTACTTCACAAGCAAACTGAATATTTAAAGTGAAATATTTGTTCATACTGTACAAGAATCAAGTGCTTAAAATCTGAAACGAACATAACTGTTAGTGTTGTATAATCCATGTATATGTCATAACGTGTTGACATATTTAATTATCTAATACATTTTGATGATAAGTTAATTTCCTTTAAATGTGTTTGAACACAAATTGCACTGGGCAATAGGCCTCTAAACGTTTCTTTTATACCAAATCTTGAGTTTCAAATGTGGTTGTATTTGTGGTTTATATCGTTGACCCAACATGTTTAATTATATAATGGAATATCGAATTAAATGAATACCTAAATTTGTTTGTACAAACTGCATCTATCCATAGCAAAATGTAACACACTTTACACAACTTACGGACCACGCCAAATGTAGAGCAAAAAAGTATGTGTTGTAGATGTATTCCGAAGCTAATTCGATTTTATGATGCTATGGTATATACATTTCTAATAAACTCATGTTAAAAAGGAAATGTATGATTACTATGACTTATTTTTGCTTAACATATACATATACATAAATCTTGGTTTGTTCTTGCCGTCCTTAAAAACACATACCGAATCAAGGCTTTGTGAGAAAATGTGTCATCGCATGACGTTACGTTTGATTTACGACATTTTAAAAGTAAACATTTTTTCAATGGAATCCAATACTAAATTGTCCTGTTATCTTGAAGAGCGTTGTCACAAATGACCTCTAATCGAGGTTCTTTTGTATCAAAATGCTAGGTTCTGAATGCATCTAATTCCAAAAGATTTGCATGCAATATAATGTGTAATTTAAGTAGTGTATGTTAACGTTTTCTTCATTTAGAATTATGATTTTTTCATTTTTTAATGAATAAAATGAACCACTAGCGTTTTGGCATATGACTACCTCAAGCCCATGCATGTGTGTTTATACCCACACGTAAACTGACCTGTTGATTTCAAAGACCCCATGCTGTAAATAACGACACAATTTGACACCGTCCATGCACTTATACATTTTGGCCAACACGTACGTCTTGAAACTACTGACCAATAATGAATGCTTACACGGCGGCGATATCACTGCGCTAATGGCATACAGACGAATACGAGACATTTATACCACTCTTTTTCTCTTAAAGGAACTACGGTTAGCGGTTGCAGAAAAATGTAATCTTTGTCTCTGTAAGTACAATTTGGTGAGAGTTCGTTTCCCACGATAATTTAAATCATAGTTTTGCCCAGTGGAGTACGCATGTAATCAACAGCTATCAACTAAATCTACTTGTTTTGGTGCATATCTAGCTAGCAACACAAAAACGCTTCAAGGGCTGATGTCTCAGAAATTATATTTGTCTACTATTAGATTCATACACATGTTACATTTTAATATCATTTTAACTCATTGTATTGTCAATAATTATTGATGAAAACAACACTAATTTAAACGTCGAATACCGATTAACATTTTACTAAGACAAACAGGCTTAGACAACCTAAACAACGAACGACGCTGGTAAATGTTGTTCGATCCGAGAAAAAGCTCACTTACATATACATACATATTAGTTTAATTACTATTAATATGAAACGGAAATGGAAAAAAATTAGAAATATGATATATAATATATATATGACTAATTTGATTCAGATTTGTGAAAGCTTCAGTTTCTTTAGAAAGTTACATTGTAAAGTGCGCATGCTATAATGTTCTAATAAATGCTCGATTGGTCGATGTCGGCTCAGGTGCTACTTCGAATTACCCCGAGTACTTTTAAGTATACTACACTATACCACGGGTACGAACAATACACTTGAATGTACTCGGCCATACTCCGGGACACTTAGAACTATATTTTCCTTATCCCGATTACTTTGTAGTATACTTAAGAGTACCCAATGTACTTTAAAGTAGTACTTGAGCCGACAAAGACCAATCGAGCCAAATACATTTGAACCACACTTTTTAAATTGACTATGTTATCAGCACTATGTTCTTCTATACATATACACAGAATCTTCAAATGTAGCCATCTGCTTATTAAATTGTTCGAGTCTTTATATTTAATATCATATGGGCAACGTCATACGTTATCATATTCAATCGTCTGTGTCATAATAATGTTTTCGTGTATGATGTAGTATACCCCGTTTGAAGCATACACTCATTTGGAATTCTCAAGTGAAATTACGACCTCTCGAAGCAGGGTGATTTAATTATGGTAATGCGTTTTCCAATTTTAATGTTAAGGATGACCTATTGTCGATTTAAAGTGTAACAATACATACTATTTGGAATGTAATCATTTTTTTTGCCTAAAAACTACGTAAAAATGCTTCGCAAATATGTACATAATTAATCAGAATAAATCTTAGAATGTCTAATGAACCTTAAATATGTCATACAAGTTCAGGTCGTTCATCGAGAAATATTACTACAACGATATCAGGTTATACAGATATAAATATTATATTGGTACTCGTTGAAGTGAATGAAGTTAAACTGATTCAATTACGTGATCCTGACGAGATTCTATTGAAATACGGTTTAATTAATGCAAGTGAATCACTCCAGTTATTCCATAAAGACTAGTGATCAATTGCAACACAACTTCTTAATGTGATTCAATAGCAATTTGACTTCATTACTGCGATGACATGTGCACCATTGCTATTTTTATGATCGCTGAATTTTCGAGTTATATATGATATTTTTTCCATTGCAGTGTTTGGTTCTGTATTTATTCCGTGAATAGTTTAAAACTAAATGCGATATATAGTTTTATTTTGCGAGTTTTAATGTTAGCGAGTTAGCGTTTAAATGTTCATGAAAAAAAACCTGAGTAGCAAAAGAAGGTTGGATTATAGTTCATGAGCCACACTATGATACGTATTGCTGCATTTGACTTTTTCACTCTGATATTGAAATGGGATATATATTTACATATACGCGTATTTCTGTGAGATGCTTACGGATTGGTCCATTTAAAAACAAAGTGTTGCATTTTACCTTGCATTTTGTATCTCACCAATCCTATAACCGAACGCACTAATCGCTTCTGGTGATTGTCTATGTCCAATACTGTACACATACACAGATCGAGACAAATCGACGGACGTTAAACACGACAGCATTATTTCTAAGCTCAAACAATGTAAAGCAATACGCTATCCATATGAGTACGTAATATTAAACGACTTTGTTCTTAGAGCAGATGTCCGTAGTGTGTTGATAACTGCTGCATACTCTAGTAATGTATATATGCCTTTAACGTAGTGGAGCATGCGTTATATTGATTATGTTGCCTTTATAACATTCAGTTTGACATTTTATACTTATTTATTACTATAACTGGTAAACTAACATATTGTATAAACGTTAACAATATCAATACAACTAATAAGTATGTAATTATATTAGGTTCTTTAAATCCTAATTATTCTTTAATGTTCTATTTTAGTGACTAATTTGATTATTTATAATGCATATGTAATGTATTTTTTGCTTTCACATAATTTCCAAAAGTTCCTGCCAACAGAACGTCCCATTTACAAGTTCAATGAAATGGTATTTGCATTCTCCTGGCATATATGTTTCATCTATATAGGATCGGTTCAGGACAAATTCCTAGATTTCATCTTAATACTGGCCTTCATAGTATTTACCAGACCATTACCAAACCGTTATGGATGATAACGTATCCTCTAAATAGACATTATATATGGAATTATAGCAGAGCTTACGTTTCATTATTCAGTAAAAAGGAACAGAGATGCCTACTTTTGAATCGATATAAGTATAGTGTCATTTAAAGAAAAAGCTATAGACGGTATTGACCACCGAGTTAAAAAAAAACCCGATATGTTATAACAATTTTTCGAGAGACGTGGCAATATAAAAATAACGTTTTGGGATAATAGGATGAATGGAAGTGTCTATCTTAATTGGTGGGGTTTGGGGATAGTAGATTTTAGATGTGTGTGTTAATAAAAAAACACAATGTTTTTACCATGTAGCATGCTTTGCATTGCAGTAATTGACCAACACATACACTACAAAACATGCCTTATTAATGTCACTGCTATTTCTTTTAGGGACTTTATGTCGTGAACATTTGTCACTTGCCATTACTTTGATTTAACATATTGCATGTATTTGTTTTCAATAATTACCTCACATAGCGGAGTTCTTTCCACGATAATACAGTTTCATACATAATGACGGCCATTGTAAATTAACTAAAGTGTATTGAACACATGTTACATAATAGTAAACTTGGTAAAGTTATTTTAACAAGATGGTCTTCGGTCGAGAGAAAAACATATGATTATGCAAAATAAAAACACTGATAGTTGTATCATCTCATATCATCCAGAAACACAGATACAGAAATGGGCTTTGGATATTTGCGTTCTTTTTTCAAACACATTAGAACATCATCTCAAATAAACACTGTACAATGCTGAACACAATTTTAGTTCACTGCTATCCGTATGTAGTGTATTGCAGCATCGACTTGAACATAATTTGACTCATTATCAGTCAAGCTTAATGCGATCACAATACAATCTGACTAGCGTGTATATCATTTATTTGATGGAGTAAAATAGTAATTCTTACATAAATGGTGAGCTGATTAAAGGCCAAGAATAATTCACATTCTAATATTGATCGATTATATTGAATTTACTCGTCTGTTATGTAAGGTTGATGCTATCGTTGAATAATTGAATTAATGTAAATGTGCTGATTAAGTGTTCAAGATTTTGCAAACACAATTTATGTTACTGATTATTTTGATGAATACACCGTTCCTTTGGTAGTTGTTGATTTAAAGAAAGTGTATACACAATTAATAGCCCGCTTACAACAAGTGTGTATGCAAGGGAACAGGGTATATACAAATGTTTTAATTGCACTGTGCAGATAAACAACCCGGTATTATACTATACATCAAAGTCCAACAATTTTAGTGTACACACAAACTATGGCTAGTATTCATATCTTTGTTGTATTTAATTTAATGGCATATGATATCCGGTGCACATACACACACTACTAAGCGAATATACTTTGCTACGTCCTTATGACTCTATACAGATAACGTGTTTTATTTACTCCTTTTCAAAGTCATTTATACACACAGATGGATGATACAATAATGACCATCGATACCAATTAACGATACTTTCTGTCTAAAACTGGTATAATTTAATTGATAGCATGTTTATGACTTAATAACAAACATATTTTAGCATTGTAATGCAATCTCCACCTTCATGCCATCAGTATGTCTTGTTAAGAACTATAATTCGCCAGAATAAATGCGATCGAAACAATAACGAGTCTGATTAAAGCGAGGTGGTTAATATAAACACAATTTATCACCATAATTGTATCACCTACGTAAATCAAATATTTAATATTGAACAAAGTCGAATAACTTATGTAATGAACATATGCACGGTATTGTTACATAAGAAGGATAACTTTGACAATTCAAGGTATGAGTGCTTTTCGTTACGGTACATATATTCGTCAGCTTTGCATTAGAAAACGCAATGTGCTTGCTATGCAACGATTCAATATACACATTTACAATAAAACAATCAATGAATTCATTGTGTATGACATCTTTAAAGCATTTAAATGGAAAAAAACACAATATAAAATAAATTTAAACGGTTGATATTGAGATTAAAGCAATACATACATGCGAGTTTATATGAATTGGTTTATACAAACACGTTAGCATTTGAATATTTGATTTTAAAACCCAAACGTTCGGTTGGACCTACCGCAAACAAGCGGGCGGGTTAATCTGTTCAACGAGTGGAGATGCGGACAGTGGTCGAGCTATAAACCTAATTGAAAGAGCGTTATTTATTATCCGTAGTTTTATGCAAATATAAACACTCCAATAGCAACAGCTTTGTTTACATGGCATGACAATCGGTTAACCTTTACTTCACAAGCAAATTGGATCATTTAAATGCTTTGATAGTTCATACTGTACATGAATTAAGTGGAAACGGAAATGGATAAAACATATAATTTAGCAATCAATTGCTTAACACACTAATCCCATTAAATAAGGTGTGTATGATGGAAATGCAATACTGCTGCAGCTTCTGTAGTTTCACTTCTTTATATTGTTATCTTTATGTTCAGTTATGTGGAAATGCAGCTAAGAATATAATCTCTGGGTATTGCTTCATCAATGCGGGCGTAATAATTGATCACCTTATATGTTAAGTATAACTACCAAAAATGTTCTGAAATGACTCGGTATCAACACGAGAGCTATTATTTTTAATTGACGATTCTTGTTACGCGTATTACATTGTTAACATAAATTTTAACTGCTCGCATTTATGCATATATGCAATAACATTTTCTATAACAACAACCGTTTGGTAATATCTCACGTAAACATTTAAATCCACTTTCTTTTTTGTTTTCCTTTTAATGTTAATGATATTCGTACTAAAATAATGTTGACATTCGTTGTCTGAATGTATGCATTAACGTTTGATGTTCGCTAACATGTATGGCTCATTTGTTGCTAAGCTGGCTGTACACGCATATCCGGTCTTAGCGAATGTGAGTGACTCATGCTCATAAACAAATGGTTTGCAAGCAAAATCTCGTTTCGCATTTGTTTTAACCATACGCAATATTTGAAAGAGAAAACTGCTGTGTTAACATACCTAGCTTTTATTGACATAAATTAAAACAATACATATACTTATAAAACAACTACTTCTTAACATATATTCACGTTTATTGAACATGCAGTACATCTTGCATGCATGATTTGCACTTTTTATGATACAATTATTGAAGTGTAGCTTACAATTTAACTATGTATACGTTAGGTACTAAACACATAGATTGTTATACTAGTGTTGTATCTTGATACATAACACTTTTGTTAAAATGACAACCTTAAGTCCGCGCAAGATTGGATACAATCGAATACTTATTCCGACATGCCTTTTGTGCATTCCATACCATATTTGTCCACTCACCAATGTGATTACTTGTTAAATATAGTTTTGACATTTATTATTTACACGTAAAATGTAATACATACATTGTGGATTATAAAATAAACATTTGTGCCGTGTTTATATATACAATTGGGTTATTACTATGTACATTTCGGCCGATTGTAAACGAAGTAATTAGTACGTTTACAAATTTATGATATTGAAAGTTATACGTGTCTATGCCAATAATGCGTATTCCGAATATGAATACTAGACACGAGAGAAACCTACGTGCATATGCCGCGCACACGGTCTAAGAAGAACTGTAATACAAAAGATCATAACCGCTATAAACATTACATTGGCGCAGATAAAAAAAATCACACACCGTTGAAATTCGCATGAAGCATTTAATAAGTAGTGCACACCAAGTTTGTTAAAAATACATAAATCTTATCTCAATTAAGTATAACGTTTCATGAGCAGTTTTGTGTATGCGTTCTCGAAATTCGGCATGCTTTATAAAATACAAATACACATTTACTCATGCTATGCAAATCAGAGTTATTTATTTAATTTTGTATATATGGTTTACACTACAAAATTTAGCGTGTAATATAAAGAACACTTAAACTAATATTAAATGACAATCATATTTGAATGGGCCAACACCACTTTATGTATAATGAAAAGAGTAATATGATAAATCTATGCTCGAAACCAGTCATATTTATGCGCGGACGTTGCTTAACAGGCCTCGACACTGTTTGTAGGAAGCTGTCATATAAATTGCAAGACAAGATTAATGTCCGTGTATGACATTACACACATGTTAACAGTAATACAACACGCATTGTTCGTTTATGTAGTTACACTTTGGGAAAACAATGTATATCATTTATAATCATGCATATTAACAGTAGGGCATATGTACTTGTCAGAAAAGCATTACAAATTCAGACACAAAGGAACCATATACAATATTCATTACGAACGGTTTTGCATTTGACCAATTCAGATATGTACGAACGTCGCATTAACTGATTGTTCTTTTTGTACGATAATCGTAGATTGACAGTACGATCAAATCGTGTTTTAACGCATTTTCAAGTCAATACAAAGTACGTCTAAATAATAAAATAGTACAAGTTATATGTCGGGATTGCACATTACGAGATTATACGATCAGCTATAAATTCTCTTATCATTTATGTTAAATTGTTCACCCCCTCCCATTCTCCCCGACAACACAATATGAGAGGGGGTATATTAGAGTCACGATGTCGTTCGAATTGTTTTAGTTTTGTATATACACATATACAAGTTTGCGTAGCGAATTGCTTCTACATTTTTTAAGTATTTATATTGAAACGTGAACGTTATGATGTGGACAAACACTTTTCATATCCATTTTTTTGAAATATTTCTGCGTTATGTTCTTTTGAGCTAACCCAGTTTATGGCAGAGCAGAAACTGCTCTAAGTGTGTGAAGCAAAGCACTTTTAAAGCAGTTTAATTAACACTTAAATATGCAAACTAGATGTTCGATAGACATGTGTTTCATGCGCGATAATCAACACGTTTCTGCTTTATGTACCCTTGAATTGAAATATACAATAAGTTTGTGAAGCGAACGACGGCCACATTAATCAATAATTGAATTGACTTAAACATTTGAAAACACTTTTTTAACTCGAGAGATGCAAGTGTTCATTATATACATTTATCTTAGTTGGTGGAGAAAAATAATTTAACGTTTCTCAAGCGATTTAAGGACAACTTGAAACTTATATGTCATCACCATGAATTGTCAATTTGCAAGACACAACTTTAACGTGTTGCGGTCCAGTTTTTTCAGCGCTGTGACCTTCAACATAACCAAGGGCATTTGTTTGCGTCTCGTTGCTTATGGACCACGCTTTAAATTATACAATATGTTTGCTCGAGTGCAATGCATCGTTATGAAAACATTTAAGTGATAACAATGAACCAAGCGGCTCCAATCTGCTCTTAATCCCTCAAGAATACAGTCGTCGACAATGCCTTTCTTTATCAGCCCGTTCCATTCGATCCCATCCAGCCGTGGTCTGGTTTGGTTAAATGTATTTTTGATGTGCCTATCTGATGATAATACAATAGTGAGTTAACTAAACTGTTTTGGCTTCATATTAATTTTAGTAATCATATATCTTGATTTATAAGTTTTCGGCTGCATCTGATGCCGATTTGATCGGAACAAGCAAGCTGGTACTATAGCACAGTAAATGCCGATACAGCGTTGACATAGTGTAACGTTTTTAAATGGCATCTTACCTAAAAGTTTATAAATTTAGTTTTGTGCACCACATTTTTATATACAAATACTTATGTCTAAACTATAAGCAGTTTGCAATATATAGAGTAAGTCGTAAAAAAGTAATAATTAGAATATATTAGTTTTAACGATATAACAGCGCTTTAAGTGATTCTCAAACATATTGCATAGCATAATACATAAATGGTTTGTTTTAAAAGCATATTACGGGCAACTAAAACCTTTCTGTATTTCCAGACAACAGCGGACAGAGATATTGCATGCTAATGGCAGACCTGCGTATTGGGACTTTTTAAAATCAGTTTCCGTCATTGCACAATAGACTATTCAATATAGATCTAAACGCAAACGGTTGATGTTCAAGAGAGAAACACTTTAATATCAATTTGCAAAGAGAAAAACACATAGAAGTACACAAAATCTACCGAAAACAATAGATGGTTTCCATTTTCAACGCAGCCGTTTCAGGGCAAGTTCATTGCTCTGTGTTTGACTGTAGTGTTTTGTTAGTATGAACTTCGGTGAACTTGTATTTAATTAGTGTAAAATTAGCGTTTTCAGAAGACAAACAATGTGGATTACTGCTTTGTCAGATTTCATTATTTTACTGATATCAATTATGAATTATCGTTCGCGTATTTACCTTGTACAAGTGTAATTAACGGTTCCACGAACCCTGCTGGCATGGTCGGGCTATACATTAATAATTGTGAGGTAGAGAAAATTGACTGAATCACTACAGAAACGTTATCAAATGCAATATTGTGTCAATTGAATGCACACACAGTCTTGTTACATTACCGTTATTCCGCGTGCATATTTGTCCTCCCAGGATTATATTAAACAAACGAGGAGGTGTTTGAGCTATACCCTTATACAAATATCGTAGGATGACGTTACTATACTCTTGTGGATGTCTGTGTGAATCCACACATGATATTCAACTTCATTGTTTACAACTCAAGATGTATCATCAAATACTGGGAATGAGCAGAGCTTCATAATAATTGTTCATGCTAAAGCAGGGTTATCACGTTTTGCGATCCATGCTAGATAAGAAATAATGCGTACACAAATTCAATGTTGAACCTCGCATTTCAACGATAACAGCATTTGTGGCAATCCACATTACTTGAAAAGAACAATTTGAAATGTCAGAATAACATTTGTGTCCATGAATTGTGTGAATGATCACATGAATATATCACGTACAACAAGACATTCACATTATTTTCTGACCCTGTATTACACCGTACGTAGTCAGTAAGAAGTCAAGGAGAGGAAGAGAGTGATTCAACGTTGAATCACAAGTTTTGACAATTTATGCTATCTCAATATTTGCATGATTTACCATACTATCATTAGACTTATTTCTTTTATTCTCATACTGTTTAATAACATATGTTTCTTGTCTTCACCCTGTTTTCATAACACCTGATAACATCAAGGATTTCCAATAAATACAAAGTGGTTAACAGCCTTTGTAATTCGATAGTTTTATGCAAAAACTGCCACTTGTTTGATCCTTCAAAACCGATTAATATGCGAACCTGCTTTCTCCAATTACTAAAAATTGCAAATACATCTTTAACATAGTTCTTACGAGTATGCATTCTATTGGAATATTTGTTTTATTTACCGCTTTAACAAAAAATAGAATTTCATGATTTCATAAATTGGTTGTCAACTAAAAATGAGCTAATATTAAGGAAAGTCGTTGTTTTTGTTTAACGTATTATTTAATAAAGCATATACTGTAAACACAATCTGTATATGTATTTCTGTAACTGACCTTTTGTTTTTGTGTTTTGAGCCGGAGGTCTTTTACGTACACAATTGTCGTGTCGTCGCCTTTGTTAGCTATTGGAGTGGAGATAAATACTTACCTGTAATTATGACCTTGTATTGGACGCATAAGAACATATTTGCGACACCGTTTAATATTGAAAGGCCTTGTTCAATGACATTCTGGACCCTCAATTGAATTTTTCATTCAGTGTATAGGTATTCTTTAAAATATACTATAATCATATAATCGTTTCTAGCTTCTGACCTATCAAGTGTTTTCTTCACTCACCTTTGCTTGGATAAACGATGAAAAGAATCATAACATCGTAACAATTCTTTGTTACGTTTAGGTGGTCAACAAATGATGATTTAAGTGGTATCCCCTTCATGGTTGTGTGAACGTTGTAATTTACAAGTGTACTTCCTTATATGATAAAGAACTGAAACTAAGCACCGAGAAAAGTATCACATATGTTTACGTTGTTAAAAACACACGTCCATAAATATTAAAATAAACTGTAAACATGTGTATAACCTTTTTACAAACAAAGCACAATAATCATCCGTTTACACACTAAGTGTTTGTTTAAGGCCTTTCCAAGTATGCGTGGTAGACGCTAACTTTACAAAAGCCATAAACACGCAATTACTGTTTTGTTTGATTTATAAAGCTGTATTGGAAAGGATACGACGTGATTCTACGGTCTCTCTTATATCCATTATTGTATCGCAAACAACGAAATAGAAACGTGCGTAGTCATTAGACGTCAATCGAAATATACGTTTGTTGAGGTTATTCGATTGTTAAGTCAATATATTGTTCGCATATCCAATGTTAGTATAAATATCTGCAGTATAGCGACTAGACTATGCAAACAAAGTGGTTTTGTTTACCATTTAACTTTTTACAACACTGAGACTAATTGGTCAACATTGTTCTGGATTGACATCATAGTGTGTATGTGGTGTTCTTGTTTAGCTCTTCATTATTTAACAATTGCATACGCATGCTTATAGGTACCCACGTATTGAGTGAAATATATTGATACCAGTTGACCGTTTAATGTTTTCTTATGGACTACAGAAAAAAAAGTATTTTTCAGTTGTCAATAAACAATCATGTTTTGTTTCATTTCTGGTGTATCCGATACATACATGCCAGTCAAATTTGCATATGCAGTTAGCGACAGCCTTTTAACAATGGCTGTATACGCGCAGACACAATTTAATGTTTCTAGACATTTAAAAACGGCTGCATCTGATAGTTGAATCCGATAATCAACGGCCAGTTTGATCTCGGTATAAAACGACAACATCAGATTTCTCCATTTACTAAACGATGTCGATACACGTATTGCTTTTCTTATTCCTGAAAGAGCGTTGCGGTAGTATGGGCAAGGCAGTGTGACTTGAATGTTATTTGTGGTTACAGTGTACGGGTAACTGTATGAAACAAAGTAAGTGCGATATTTGTTATGTTTTGGAAACAGTAATATGTACTCTTGATTTACATGTAAGGTTTTGATGTTTTAATACACATGCGTAAAACGAAAGATACTTTATAATTGATTAGCTTCTTTTTCGTCTGTCTTTCTTTGAACTGATATGTAATGCTTCTCATGCATTAACATGGGATAGTTATTTAGTATTATCAATCTAAGGAGTTTAATACATATCATATTTATTCCTGATATTTTCAATAAATTAAAAACAAATACATTGCCTTTATTATTGCGCTCATACATGTACGCTAAAAACTTTACGTATTTTCTCTATTATTGATACTTAAACGTTTTAAACGTATTAAACTAATATGATGGTTCCAAAATAGAAACACAACGTAAATTCCGTTGATAACGAACCTTTTTTTCTCATGAATAAATTTCAAAACAGCAATTTGTAATGGCATAATTATTTTCATGATCGAAACTCTAACCAAACTACACTGAGCAAATGTTCTAAATTGACTTATGTTTCCAACAAAGACATAAGAGCCATGACAAGGACATATGAAAATGCATACGCGGAAGCTATTTAGATTGATATATGATGTGTTTAAAGTAAACACTCGTGTAAACGCACGTAATTCATAATTGTCTTGCTGTCTATAAAAGCATCCTCCTTAAGAAGCCTGTCGGTATTTTTAGCCTTGTCCTTCATTCTGGAAAGTATATATTTTAAACATAAAATAAAACATGCTGCTTGTGATTGTATACTTTAGAAACTATGCATGTATATACACATATGGTTGGGAAACATACAAGATTATGTATAAAACGAGTATAATTTGTGCTATGTTAATATGTTTTATATTATGATGAACTCCCACGACTGATAAGTGTAAAAGTGTGGTAAACAGTATTTGTTTATTGTCAAATATATTGATTCAACGACTTCAATACACAAGTTCCCACACATGTAAATGCAAACTCATAATTTGAATTAGACAATAGTTGAAATGTGATCAGATTACTATAATATTTTTAATTGAGATCAATTTTATGTACACATTTCAAAAAATAATTTACTTAATTGGCTGATTTTTCATAACAGGCAGATATGAAATAATGTGTAGTGATAGCGCCTTGCAAACATCCGCGATGATATTTTTTAAAGATCTTCATACGATACAGGCATGCATGTTCTTGTTGAAATGGCTTCATTAAACCTGTACATTAAGTAAATGACAAAGTACATTATAGCTCTACACACATACACTCCTTCATGCCCTCTTTATATCGTTTTAAAACATTCTAATTCTGCAGAAATAGATACGATCGAAACAATCACGAGCCTAATTTGTATTGGCTTCATAAACAATACTTCGTGAAAGATGAACTTGATCTGATTTGGCTCATCATAAAAAAATATGTCACACTGGACATAGAATCTTGTCCAATGTTGTAGAAAAGGATGCATTAACGCCTGCATATATGAAAGTACGCAGTTGAGTAATTGTATACTTTTATGAATATACAATTCGTCGTTCGTTGAGCCACATTCACGCACTTTGGGCGTTGACAATGGCAACATGAATGGTATGGATATCATAGTTAGTATGTATTTTGTTGAGTAAATGAACGTTTTGTTTTTGTTTCACAATTTATGGTTGTTCTACAAGTATGTCACATTATGACCCACTAACAAATTATAATTACAGTTATATAATACATATTATATTGTGTTTTATGTGTATTTATACATGCATGTATATATAATATCCACATTCATATAACGAAACAGTAAACACAAACATTAGCAGGAGAAAAGAAAATGTCCGATAGTCGTTTATTTAAGGTAAATAACCAATCGCATATGCCATACAATACATTCATACAATACGACATTTAACACAAAATAGTTATTAAATTCATCTATAAAAATGCGTAACACTTCAAATATTTATCAATCGAGCGAATTGTAAATCTCAAACACCATACTTTTTTTGAACGTTACTTAAAAACATGTTTTTACCATGTTCATACGTTAAGCTCAAAGGTTTATTACAAGCACTCTGGCTGACATTGTTAGCATAGTTTGTCAGCGCTTTATATATTCATAATGATATACCACTGTATGATACCTTGTGATTTATTGTTCTGCGGCAACTGCAATTTACTAGGTCGAAGACTTATTTTGTAAGGGAATAATAGGCATGAGAGAAATCAGATCGCAAATTCCGTACACAATTACGTGGCTTTATAGCTAACATAATCAACGCATTCGTAACATTGTAGAACTATGTACATGTGCATATAAATATCAATTCACGACACGAATTCAGTACGGTTCAACCCAGTTTCTTTGCACACAGACGGATAATACGAAATTTAAACCATACATGAAACTATAGAAACTCTTTTATGATATTATCAGAGAGATCTGATGAGATATTTGCCAAATCTTTAAATTTTAGGACTTGGTTGGAAAACATACATTAATACATATGTAGATAGAGCGCTAAACCATATGTTTCCTGTAGTCTAGGCTACACATAGTCTCTTTCGGTTAATGTTTTTATTCAGTTCACAGCGATTTGCAAATCTAAGCTTAAATACTGTTTATCAAAATGATTTCTGTCTGCACTACCGAATACGTGAACTTCCGATTGGTATGATTATATCATTATCTTCATGATATAAAAGCTCGCATGCGTTATAATTATATATTTTCATTTATTTGAATTGACAGCACTTTCAACATTTGTTTTCAAAATATAAATGAATGGACGACAAACCAATCTGATTTCCATTGTATATATATTAACGACCATTGAGTTCAGAATTGTTTTGTGACTGTGTCTTTTTTATTTCTATTAAGTAAAGTAATAAGAAATCAACGCGTTTCTTAACACTAGATACTGTGTGTTTGTTCCCAGGCAAACCAATGCGCTACTTACATCTAAGACACCGCTGCATCTGATACTTACGGACAACGGCTAATGAGTCTAAAAGGCACACATCGGATTTCACTATCCTCTAAACGATGTATACCTGTATACCGTGCTTATATTGCGGACTCTTGCAATGTGAACAATTGTGTGGAATATTGAACAAAGTGGAATAACGTTTTTAATAATTATATGCCTGCTTATGTTAAATAAGAAGGAGAACTTAGCCAATTGTAGGTATGAGTAGGTATGAGTGTTTTTCGTTACGGTACATACATTCGTCAGCTTTGCATTACAATACGCACTATCCATGATTTGCAACGATTTACAATTCATAAAATAGTTATTGATTGATTGTTCATGACCTCTTTAAAAACATGTAAATATGACAACATACAATACATTGAAACGGTTGATATTGAGAATAAATAAATAAAAAAATGCGAGTTCATATATATTATTTTAGCCGAAATTTGGAGCATATGAATTTTTGTTTTTGTTAAACCCAAACGTTCGGTAGAACGTACCACAAATAAGCGGATGGGTTTATCAGTACAGCAGAAGGAGATGCCGAACTTAATTCGTGTTGTAATGTAAATGCTACTACTAGAACAAGCGTAACACAGCTGATTTCACCAGCGTAACAGTAGTCTAGCTATAAAACTAATTGAAAGCAAGTAATTAATGATTAAACATCCGTACGTTTAGGCAAATATAAACAAGCCTATAGCAACAGCTGTGTTTACATGACATGACATAGGGTTAACTTTTACTTCTCAAGCACGTTTAATCTTTTAAATGCTGTAATAGTTCATACAATACATAAATCAATTGCTTTATATCTGAACATGAACAGTATTGTTACCTTTTTGTAATGCGTGTGCATGTCATAACGTAGGAAACTATTGAATTTTGTAATGAATTGTATGATAAGTAAATTTCCTTTAAATGTGTTTGAAAACAAAGTGTTGCAAAAAAGAGCCACCACTGGAAAATAGGCTCCTCAAAGTTTTATGAATACCAAACTCTTGATAATTATAACTATAGTTTTTATTGTGGTTTATATCTTTAACGGACATGTAAATTGTATAATTGACTATCGTATGAAATGAATACATAAATGTGTGTGTTAAACTACAAGTATCCATAGCAAAATGTAAAACACTATACACAACTTACGGACCACACCATTAATTATGTAGCGCAAATAAGTATGTCGTGTAAAGCAAAGAAAGCTCGATTGTATCATGCTATTGTATATTCATTTCTCAGAAACTCATGTAACAAATTAATGGTTAATGACCATGGCGTATTTTCGTTCAACGTATGATAACACATAAATCTCGGTGTTTCCTTTACTTCCTCAAACACAACATACATAATTTTGGGAAAAAAATGTGTCGCGGATTCCATTGCGTTTGATGAACGACATTTTTAAAGTAAACTTGTGTTAAATGAAAACCAATACTAAAGTGCCTTTTATCTTGAATGGCATTGTCTAATATGCTCGTATCGATGTTCTTTTCTATCAAAATGCTAGGCCCTGAATGCATATATATCCTCAAAACTACTTACCAATAATGAATGCTTACGCGACAGCGATGTCACTACGCTAGTGGCATACCGACGAATAGATAAATCAATGGAGGAACTACGATAAGCGGTTGCAGAAGAATGAAATATTTGTCTCTGAAAGTACAATCTGGTGAAAGTTCGTTTGCCAAGATAATTTAAATCATCGTTTTGCCCAGTGGAGCACGCATGTTATCATCAACTATCAACTACATATACTTGTTTTGGTTAATGTCTAGCTAGCAGCACCAAAACGTTTCAAGGACAATCATGCTGATGTCTCAGAAATCATATTTGTCTACCTTAAGATTCCTACTCATATTACCCTTTAATACCTTTTTAACCCATTGCATTGCCATTCATTATCGTTGAACACGACACTAATGTAAGCGTCCAAACCCGATTAACAGTTTAATAAGCAAGGCTTAGCCACCCTAAACAACGAACGCTGACGAGTTGTGTTCGTGCCGAGCACACACACTTGCATTTTTTTAACCAATATTTTGAGGTTTCTGTTATTGAAACACGATTCAGAAATGCGTATACAAACAGTAACACGCAAAGGCATATAGTAAATATGTTTGATTATATAACGTGAACACACATTTGTTGTATTTCAAGGACAGATCCAATGTTGTTTATGTTTGTATATCTTAGAACTTCTTAATTCTTTCATAAACTGTCTAACATTATATAATGTGTCTTGTCGCAATAATAATGAAGTATCCCCATTTAATTGACCTCATTCTTAAATATTAATACTATGCACATGGCTATTGAAAATGTGTTCACGAATGCTAGTATGTTTTATATACGACATGTTCGCAGTATACTCTCGTTCAGTGGAGCGCAACACTAAATTGCCCCTGCTTGCTCAAGCGTTATATTATATAACCGTATGGACATTACGTCTCTCTTAAATATAGACGCTGAATCACCATACATTCCAATAACTTGTATGCGATGGACTTAAAATACTAATTTGTCCTGATGTACCATTGTTAAAAGTATTGCTCGTGAATTATAAAAAAAACACAAGCTTATGTTGCATTATGTTCATATAATTTACTTCCAATGTAATCGTATTCTGGTTTGTTTCATAACTAATGTACATGTTTGTTCGATATTGTGTTGAATGAAAGTGTATTATTTAAATATTAAAGTCAACATGTTCAGCACATGAACTGTAAGTATTTATTATCATTTAAATCAGTATAATATCAACACAATCTACAAACTAGAGAAATAGTTGAAAACGATAACAGCAAAACCAATACAAAGGAACATTAGTTTATGCACAGTTCAGTCAATACAACTCAAATAACTAATTTGACTTTTAAATAATAAGTTCAGTGAAATTCATGTAATATGAATAATAAAATGACGTCAAAGTACATTGTATGTGTTGACTGTCTCTCTCTATAGTTATTTCGCGCGCAGGTCTCCGAAGTCCAATAATAAATGCGTACAAGGCACACCCCTCTCACTAACAGGCATGGCTCATATGTTGCTGCACTGACTGTTCACGCATATCCGGTCTAAGAGAATAACGTGTTGCATGCTCATTTTGTACAAACCGTCTATGCATATATGTAAACACAATTTAGTTTCGCAGTTGTTTTAATCAGATGCAAAATTTGTAAGGGAACACTGGTGATGTAATATACTTTACTGATTGATGTTAAACTATACATATAAATATAAAATTATTACTAATTAACATATGCTCGTGTTTATTCAACATGCAATACATATTGCATAGAAGTTTTGCACTATTTTTGATACACTAATTTTATTTTAGCATTCAAAAAATACGTTAGGTATTATAAACATAGATTTGTTTACGAATATGTATATCGTGAGGCATAACAATCTTATTAAAATGACTAGTTCTCGCAAGATTGGATATAATGAATAATTATTCCCACAAGCCTATTGTGTATTCCAAATCAAATGTTCCCATTCATGAATCGGATTGCTTTTCTATGCGTAGTATTTCCGGTAGGAATAATTGACGTGATAGAAATATACGTGTACATCCCGCGCACACTTTCGTATAAGCAATTAAATACAAAGGATCAATCCACTCGTTATAGCCGCTATACAAATTAAATCGGTGAGGAAAAAATATCCAACTCGTTGGAATTCGCAAGAAGACTTATTGCAATGTGAAATTGTTTTGCAATAAAAACGTTTTGCAATAAAATGATCACACATGTCTTAAATATTTAAAATGGATTGAAAACGTTGAAAAGGAAGTTTTAAATGTCGTATTTTGAATTTGGGTTACACAAATTTATGTTATGGAACTGTGTGATCCTGCGCGCACACACGCACCACTAACCGAATATACTTTGCTGACTGGAGAAATATAAATTGTTATATTTGCTCTTTTTTTAGGTCACTGTTGCACGGAGAAGGATGAACAAATAACGTATATAGATACCATTTAGCTATACATTCTTTCTTAAGCTGATATCATTATATAGATTGAACACTTTCATAAACTACTTTCAAGCATATCGGAGCATTGTAATGCAAAATCCTCTTTCGTGTTATCGGTATGTAATGTTTAGCTCTCTAATTCGCAAGAAATAAATTTGATCGTACAAATAACGAGCTTGAATAACGCGAGCTTTAATAAAAATATACACACAATGTATCACCATTATAGTATCTATTAATCAAATCAAATACTTATTTCACTAAACCAGACTGAAGTTGGATGGAGCACAGTACATTTGGTTAAAGCGGAACCGATCGACGTTGCCGCCATTTATTTTATTGTGGAACACCCTACAGAACGGTGCTAAATTTTAAACAACAATTAACTACCTAAACGATATTCGGAAATGAAATAAAACAAAATTGCCATGCATTTGTTTTGTAGGTTTCAGAAACCATACTTCTAGAAACTTTATGGTGAACTTGATTTGACACATCATCAACAAATATGTCTGCATCGCAAGTCGAATCTTGTCCAAGGTTGTCCAAATGAATGTTTTAACGCATGCTGTTAAAAAGTACGCAGTTAATTTAACTGTATCTTTGTATATTGACTAAGTAGCATAAGCTCCGATACAATTAAGGATAAAAAAACACCGATTACTTTAAAATGTTTTCTTTTTAATGTACCCATATTCATATGTTTACTTTTCCTGACATTGTAAATAATGTTTGTCAGCTCTTTTATATTTTCCTAAAGCTCAATATAAATCCAAGTTAATTATTGCTCTGCGGCGACTGTGCTTTACCGTACGTTGAAGAATTAGTGTGTTTAGTTAAATACGCAGGAGAGGAGTCAGCGTGCACATTCCGTACACAATTACTGATTAAATGGCTTTACAGCTAGCAAACTAAGTATGTTTATCATTGCTAAAATGTGTACAGGTGCATATAAATATCAAATCACGACACGAATTTAGTACAGTCAAACTCATTTTCTTTGCCAAGCGACAGATATTAAGGATATCAAACAATACATGAAACAATAACAACTCGTTATCTAATATGATCAAAAAATTTCTGATGAGATATCGGCAATATCTTAAAGTGTAAGAACTTGCTTGTGAAACATATTTATATACATCTGTAGGAAGGGCGCTCAAAACATGTGTTACCTACAGACTAGGCTTCAATAAATCTCTTTCTGTTAATTTCTGTATTCAGTTCACACCGATTTGCAACCTGTAAGCTTCAACAGTGTGTATGACATATGCGTTATGTATGCAATACGTCAAAATCATTTTGCTATACAATGGTTATTTTCGGTGAGAAATTAAGCTCGTATGCAGGCCGCTATTTATATGTGGCGGACCAATATAAATTGTATCGGCCCGCTTACCCAGGCCGATTTTATATCTGAAAACAATCTTATCGCGCGGCTTACACTGAACAGAATGGCGTCCACATTCAGTCAAAGCCAACGGTGATACATAAAAAAAGCCATACATCTACGACAGAATCGAAAATAATGATAATAAAACGTAGCACACAATTGGAATAATTAAAAAATCGATTTTAACTGAAACCGGACTGTAAATTAAGTTAATGACACTTTTCAGATTCAACAGGTGTCATCAAAACACAACATTTAGTAAACGACACGCTTACCTCGATGGCAACTTTAATCCGATGCTTATTATAAATTACAACGATATGCACTTCCATTTTCTGGATTTGTGCAATGCTTTCACACATATTTTACTGTTAAATAAACCACGTCCGAATTGTCGTTCTTATCATCCAGAGTCTAGCTTAAACTGGGGTGACACAATAATGACGTCACACGAGATACGTCATAAATTGCGTAATCAATTGAATGAAAATAAAAAGTACGGAAGGCTGGTTCAAAAATAAATATGAGTGAAGGAGAAAAATTGGATTATATGTTATATAAACGATGACACACGGCAGAGCTGGTCCGGACCTTTATAATCGGCCATAGCCGCATAATGGCACTCGAACCAAAGGCCCTCCGGTCGTTATGACGAAAGTTGGCCGATTATAGACGTCCGGCCCAGCTCTGCCGTGTGTTATTGTCTAAGAAGCATATGTTCGCAAGACGCAAACTATACTACTATAACTGATTAAGATTACGTGTTGATTATATTTGTTATCAAAATACGTTTCACTTCACGACATTTGGTGGTCAAATGTTATCTTTTTTATCGATATGCGTCTTAGTTTCATACCATGGATTACCTTTTAAATGAATTATAAATCCTCAAAACGTCTACGCAATTAAATTTGTGTTAAGGTTATGTGAAGACGTATGGTATTGTTTATAAAACATTTGAACCGCGTTGTTATATGATAATTAAAGTTTGCAAACGACATTTTAACTATATCAATTAGGTTAAGTACATCAACAAACCCACATAAAAAACAAGCATTTCTTAATAATAAGAATTTGCAATAACAAAAGCATTTTTACAAAAAGTAATAATATAAAAATATTAGTTATAAAAACATACCAGCGCGTAAGTGGTCTTTAATCATAATGGATAACATACTTCATACATGTTTTGCTTGCAATGCCTAACACGGGCCACTAAAAATGTTATGTATTTTCTGATAATTCTTGACAGGAATATTGCATGTTGATGGTCGACCTGCGTATTGGGGCTTTTAATATCAATTTCCGCGATTGCACAATATACTATTCAATATAGATCTAAACGCAGACCGCTAGTGTTCCAGAAAGAAACAATACTACATCAATGTACACAGAAAAGAACAGAATATATATCGAAAACATAATAGATGATTTTAATATTCAACTATCAGGGCACGTCCTATTCTATGTTTTTGATTGTATTGTTTTATTAGTATGAATTGTGGATGAACTTGTATTAAATTCGGGTAAACATAGCGTCTTTAGTAGACAAACAAAGACTGCTGCTTTGTCACAGTTCCTTATTTTACTAATATCGTATGATGACGTTATTATACCCATGTGGATGCCATTTTAATATCATACATGCTATTCCACTTAAAAGTATAAAACTCAATAGGCATCATCAAATACTGGTTATGAGCAGACTTCCAAAGTAAGTGTTAATGCTAAAGCATGACAATACCATTTTGCTATCCAAGCTAGATAAACACGCCTAGACAAATTCAAGTTTTAACCATGCATGTCAACGATTACATATTTTTTTTGCAATCGACATACTTTAAAAGAATATGTCCACATGAAACAATCCTGTACAACAAGACATTAAACATATTATCTGACCCTATATCACACCGTAAGGATTCAGTATGAAGTCGAATAACTAAAAGTAAAAGTAAATTAATTGTGATGTAAACATTACTTGATAATCATTCAAAAAAATATCAAACAAATATAAAAGAAAGTTAACACCGCTCAACTTTTTCAACTTAGAACTTAAAGCTTTGACTCTATATGCTTTGTTGATATTTACATGATTTACTATACTATACTTATACTTATTTCTTCAGTTTTCACAATTGTTAATAACATATGTTTCTTGTCTTCACCCTGTTCTCATAACACTTGATGATATCACGGATTTTCGAATTAAAAACGCACCAGCTGATGTTGCTTCATTTTAATTCAATTGTCTAGTTTAAATGCATACTGTTTTTTTTAAATATTAATGTTCATGTTTATAAAATGTTTAATTGAATCAACGTTAGCTATTTTAATGTCAAGTTTCAAGATGTAGATAACGTTTACTTCAAATATATATTATCATTTAAATCATTATACTATAACAAAACCACAAAATAGAGAAAACGTTGAAAACAACACCAACAACAATACTATCAGGGCCAATACGTATGTGCATAATGCATTGAATTTATGTTTACAAAAACCAAGTATGGCATTTATATATTGATGAAAAGAATTCATGTTATGCGAATAAGTAAATGACGCGGAAGTACACTCTGTTTGTTGACTTTATATTGTTCGTTTGCATGCATGTCTCCGAAGATATTGTCCAAGAATAAATGCGTTCACGGCAAAGACACTTCGACGCTAATTTCTTAGAAGTGCGTCAAATAACAGCATCAAGACAATTTTACCTACATTTACTTAATGTATGGATGCTCAATTAGTAAACTGCAAAGATTGTCGTGTTTTACTTATTGCATGACATAACGCTGTTTAGTAGATATCTCAAATGATTGAACACGTTTTATCTTTGTTTATTAATCCTTTCGTGTGGCTAGTATTACCAGTGTAGTACGCTGATAGAAAAGTAAATGTATTTTATGTTCATGTACAAATAGTGTTGACAAAGTGTAACAGTATTAAACAAATCAAATAATAAAAGATCCAATAATAATCCGCAGATTTTCAATAGTTAATATGTTAATAAATTATTATCACGTTTAGAGTTTATACTATGCATACTAAAATAGTATATACAAATAAAAAAGGGTTTTCCACTGTCGTTCTAAACGTTACGGATATGTACAATACATAAGATATAAACGTAGTCCGCTTTTCCCAGTAGCGTGTACTTTATCGTGGAAATTCCCCATTATCTAAGTAAGACTAATTATAGGTATATACTTATCGATTATTGTAGCACTGTTTCTTATTTATTCACAGGGACCAACAGTTTAACAAAGTTGCAAGCCAACCTAGTATCAATGTATTTTTCGTACAAATAGTATTCTTACAAAAATCGAACACAAAGTATACATGGGGTAATAACACGTTCAAATGAGCAATCTGTATAATTACTAAAATCGATTCATATCTTAACCTCTTTGAAACTGGCCAGAAATAAATGCGTATATGATACGCAAATACTGCCCCAATGACCTGATGAAGTAAATGACTATGTTGTAAGACAAAATAGTCCGCTTAATGTGTTCGTGCATTTGTGTGTGCATACCTCGACAATATAAAGTACTTAATTTACTATAACTAATCATTATTTTTTTTTGTTAAGAATATATACTGATAATTAATGTCTCACTTTTGGTAAGTAATCGTTTCCCCAAGGTATTGCCCTCATGTTCACTATACTTAATGTAATGTGCAATATATAACACTAATATCGCTAACGACTGTCAACGACCAGTCATAATAAATTTGTAAATTTCCCAACTGGCAGTGACAGACGATGATATCGGGTCGGCTATATTTGTGACATTGAATGTTTAACCTGAGTGACAATTAATATTAATTTTGGTGAATGAATATTTGACTGCAAAGTATCCTAAAGATATATATATTTGTAAATTCAGTCCTCGTTGAAATGGATGTAATACAATTATGCTTAAGCTATGTATGTAATCAAAATCCGAATGTAGTGTAACCTCCAGTCTAAAACGAAAGACACTGCATTCACAATTACTTTATTTTTTTCTATTACGGCATTATCTTTTATAATTCGCGTAGGGGATACATTGCTGGGGTACCTCTACCGGTGGATTCGAAGGTAATTTATGATTTTTTCAGAACAATTGTAACGTAATTCAGTAACAGTATTACTTAGTATTGAGTCAAAATATTGATACCAGTTAACCTTTAAATGTTCGTGAATGGGCTTCAGAAAAGTAGTCACTTTTAGTTGTCAATTAACTATCACAATTATGTTTTATATATGGTGTATTCCATATATACATGTCATCCAGTATTACATATGAAGCACGCGACGGCGTTTTAACAATCTTTATTTTCGCGCAAACAAAACCTTATGTTGCTAGCCGTTACACTACGCATGCATCTGATAGTTAAAGCCGATGTTTCAACGGCTAGTTTGATCTCGCAATAAACGACAGCATCATATTTTACCATCCACTAAACGATTTCTATGCAAGTATCGCTTTTCTTATTCCTGGTCGAGCGTTGATGTAGTATGGGAAAGACAGTGTGACTAGAATTGAAGGATGCTATTTGTGTTTACATCGTGCGGACAACTGTATGATGCAAAGTAAGTGTATGTTATCTTTTGGAAACAAATACCTGAAGTGTTGATGTACATGTAAAAGGCTCATGTTTAAATACACTTGTGTATAAAAACGAAACTGTTTGGATTAAGCAGGTTCGTGTTCGTCTGTCGTACCTTGAAATGGTATTACATTTTACCAATAAAAACAAACGGACTAGTTAATGTGTAGTATAAATCTAAGGAGGTAAACACATATACTTATAATGTGTGATACTTTCTATATAATTAACATATACATTGCCTTTTTATCGCGCTCATACATGCTCGATACAAACATTGTACAATTGTAATGTTTTGTAAAAGTTTAAAACGTATTTCACTCATGTTTAACGTTAAGTAAGTGGATTCTCATAAATAAAGTTGAAATCAGCAATTTTTCATGACAGTATTTGTTTCATGATCAAGAAGTAAAATGAAATATACAACTACCGTTCTTCATTGACTTATTGTTTTAAACATAGACCTTTAACTTATGATCATGAACGTATTGGATAATGATGTATCATCGAATGCTATTAAGATTGATCAATAGTTTGTTTAAAGTACACTCTCGTGTAAAAGAACGTTGTACATATTTGTCTTGCTATCTTTAAAAGCATCCCCATCGAGAAGCCTATCGGTATTATTAGCTTTTGCTTCATTCTCAAAGGCGAATATTTGAATATAAAACAAAGCCAACTGCTCGTGATTGTATATTTTAACAACACAGTGTTGCGATCCATTTATATGCACATGTGGTTGTGAAAAGTAAATGTAATGTATGAAGTGGCTATAATGTGTTATTCTTTAATGGTTTCCCTTATGATGAAAACCCACGACATATATATATTGGTGTTGAACACATTATAATCTTTTTGTCAAATGTTTATTAATAAAAGGACTTTCATGCAATATTTTCCGAGTGAAAACAGTACAATTATACACGCACATTAAATACGAAAATAGTTTATATGAGATCAAACTTTACCGTAATCAGTATTTTTAATTGTGCAATACGTTTCTGCATATGGCTTTTATTATCCGTCTTATATTTAATTGCAATGCCATTTACAATCATATAATGTTACATAAAAGCGTAAAAATGTGAGTTGCACAACATTATTTTGAATCGAACATGTATAAACAAACATGTCATGTGTAGTTCTCCACGTGAATATAACTAGGGAATGTCAGGAACATGTCCGTAACCAATGTATGCAAATCAATCCTATCTCATGACAGTACATTTGGAGAGAAGAAGTGATTACATTATTTAGCTACTTGATGGTGCGACACTCATCTTTATTAAACATCATGTACAGATCGTTGACACAGTTGTAAATTAATGACGATTTTAGTGATATATGAGCTTAACGTTCGATCGCTGGTGTGGTTATATTTTTACACAACTAATCACTTGTATTAATTCACTTGTCCACAGGGCTATTTTGGAACCAACTTGACACAGCCTCTCTTTGTTTTGGGGTTTTTTTGATTGGGAAGTGCCGATTACCGGACATTGCTAGCTTCGCAATTTCTCCGTGAACATGACTGAATCAGTTGTCTTAAATGTTAATCGATCTTTTTGTTGTCATTTAAGTATAATTATTGAATTTATTTTTCTTAATCAGGAAATTATTTAAAGCGTATTTAAGTGTGTGGCAAAATTTATTAAACGTCTGTATTAAGGCAAGGCTATTATAATTTGTACAGATTCAACGTAAATAAACTATATTTTTTTTAAATATACCCATGTAATGACTATACCATATAATATATAACTGCAGATGGTCTTTAAATTAAAGTCACATCTGTATTCAAACTATTTATGTTTTATCCAACATAGAAATTTAATTTATGAATACACTTTCGGGGATTAAGTTAGTGAGATACTTGACGCTGAGTGTTCGTCTTTTTCCAATGTCACCACGATGTATCAAATTTCGAAAAACAATGCAAATAATACCATGTTTTCGAAGTAGCTGATACAGATACAAAACAGGATATATGGAGGTTTCTGTTGCATTATAACAGTGTATACCTATTGATAGTATTGAGTTTTTGTATTATTATTGAATTTGTCAAGTTATATTTCCTGCAAAAGGATGCCCTGTTAAGATAAAGCATGCTTTTAATTTTGTATTTACTGAATGATGCAAATCTTACGACTGTTTAAGTAAAGAGAAGACTCAGGTGATACTTGTTGTAGTTTTATTACATCGTGCCGCGGAAAGTTACGGTTAGTGTGCTCTGGTTTTTGTAATAGGCATTTGATAGTATGGTAATTAAAATGAAATGTGTTCAAATTTGTTGCTATTACATTTGAATTGTAATGATATGAGGTTATTGTCTATGAACACGTACATCTTAAATAAATAATTCTGGACCAAGTGTGTGGTTTCGAACACCTTAAACTCCATTAAACTCACAGACCTTTTGCATCGACCGTTCAAATGCAGTGTCCCCAGTTTTGCATTCAACCTTGCATTTTGTATTTCACGAATCCTATAACCGAATGTACTTGTCGCTTCTGGTGGTTATGTATGTCTAATACTGTACAAATATTAAAGGCGTAACAAATCAAACGACGGATGTTTCAACACTACAGATTCATTTCATCAACTCGGCAAATGTAAAGCAATACGCTATCAGCAATTTAAATATTAACCAAACATGATGCCGTTCTAGAAACAAGAGGCAAACATTAAACAATTAGTAAATGCGGTAACCAGCGAGAATTAACAGTTCGTCTGTGTACACGTATGGGGCAGCTGTATAACGAGATCGTATTATTTAGATGTACACATATTTTATTTCAAGATAAAATAATGACACGATATGTTATTGAGATTTGTTAAATAATAATTCTTTACAAACATCGATTTAATCGGTAGTTATTCGCAGTTACTTAAACAATCATATTTATTAATTAATGTATACAGCACACCGTCTTGTGTGAACGTTTTGTAAATCCAAACAACAACCTATTTTAAATGCAATCTAGTCTTATATAAAAACGTATTTGTTTGAGTTGTCAATAATTACTTCTCGCAAATAATCTGATTACAAAAACAATTAACAGTTCAGCCTAGAATATAACATTTCTTTTCGGGATTTCGATAATTAAATTATAGCAAGTTATCGGTTATCGAACAACATAATACAGTCAGCTGGCCTGTATCTGAATGAAGTATTACGCTTTCAAAAATGAATTGTCTAAATCGATACACCAAGTCAACACATATTCAAACAATTGGCAATATGCACATACAACGGTCAGTAATAAATACACCTTACTAGAGAATGTTTGGAACTTTTCCTTTACCAATGTATGCAAATCATGTTTAGGACATGACAGTAAATCGGAAGAGCTTTCAGTGATTAAATTATTTAGATACTTGACGTTGCGTTGATCAGCTTTATTGAACATCGTTTACACAGCTGAACCTTTAGAACTATATCAGTGATATACTGGATAACCGATCGACCGCGGTTCGTGGTTTCGCTAAAAACAATTACAATTTCGAAATAAGCTGGCGACTGGATAGCTGAATTTACAAAATTATTGTTTTTAAACATACACGAGTTGTTATCATATATATTATAGATCAAACTGAAAGCGTACAGTATCGTGTTGTTATAATACCTTTGTGTGTATAATAGTATTGGATGTTACAACTAGCCGATATGAACATATATGACAAGATTAAAACAAGTAATTGAAATACTATTTCGTGACCGGTTTTCGGCCAGAGTAACATGACTCTAGCAGTAATAAATTGGGCCTTTGTTTCAGTATAAATGTTCAAGTGCATTTTTGTATATCAGTCATTTCTTCACTAGTGTACTTTAGTGTGTGGAAAAAATGTATTCGCCTTTGTAAAGGCATGGCTATTAAACTGTGTACATAACGTACGTACATATGCTTTATTATATGAAGTATGTTTACATACAATTTAATGACCATACCGTTTCGATACCAATCCAGTATACATATATATTAAGTTTCATTGATAACTGTAATGTTAGTTAATAAACAAACATGATACGTTTATATGTGTTTTTTTTACAGCCAGTCAAATCAATGTAAATCTAAATGCAGGTCGTCTAAAATTTAGCATCACATCAGTTTTCATATTAGTTCAGTTATCCAACATGGAAGTGTAAGCCAAGAGCTCAATTAAGCAGATCATATTGGTGAGCTAGTTGACGGTTGGAGTTTTCCACTGTCCCTGCCATGTATCAGAGTTTGAAACAGGGTGCAAGTTATAACATATTTTCTGTTTAACTATTACGGAAAGATGCAAGACTCGATAGAGGTTTCTGAGTCGTTAATGCCACTGTAGACATTCTGCTAACACTGAGTGTTGTATGTATGCCTGTGTGTGATATTTACTGAACACGCATGTATTGGATTGCCAAATCATATATTATGTATGAGTATTGCTCATTCAAAACAGACCTAAATACGCATCCGAAATTCTACAATAAATCGACACATTGAATGATTGTCCATTTGCTTCTGAAATGACCTATACTTTATTTATTACGTGACGTAATATAGTGTGTGTATAACACCATTTAAGTTCTTTTATCGGTATAGTTTTATAAATGGTATGATGATTTTTATATGTAAAAGCTTCTGTTGTATATAGACAGTTTAAATGTAAAGTGCGCCTGCTTAGATTATAAGAATAATATCGACCGCCATTATCTCATCGTCTATGTGATCAACACTTTGCTGTACTGTACGTATACAAAGATTATGTAAATGTTGACGTGGGTGTGTTAAATTTGTCGTTTGAAACTCTTAATTTAATACCATCTGTACAGCGTCAAAAGCAATTGTTTTCAATCGCCCGTACCAGAATTATGTTTAAGTTTAAGATTGATTATACCCCGTTTGTATGAAACGCTCATGTTAAATTCCCAAGTGAAAAACGACGTCTAGAAGAGCAGTGATGTTAATCGTGGTAATGCACTTTCCCATTGTAAAGGAATTGTATGATGCCCCAGTGACGACAAATAGTATAACGTTAAATTAATAAGATGTTGTTTTGCATAGCCACCACGTGAAAGGCTTAACAAATATTTACACAATCGCTCAGAATAAATCATAAACTCAAATTTGTTATAGAACTCAGATCCTTAATGGTGTAGTTACTATGTCCAACGCGATGGAGATATGAATTATACAGTATTGCTCGTTGAAGTGATTTAAATTACAATGCTTCAATAACGCTGTGGGGATGAAAAGATAATAATTAAATAACCATGCAGTTGAGAAAATGCAAGCGAATCACCGCTGTTATTCCTCAAACACTAATGTTCAAATGCAAAACGAACGTCTTGATTGGATTCAATCGCAATGCGCGTGCATCAAATCATCAATTCTGTTTAATAATCAAAGGATTGCAGCGAAAGATGTCTTTAGAAGTACAAAGTCCGTTTGGTTCTGTATTGATCACAGGGGTAAGTATTACAAGTTGTATGCTTTTACAAATCGAAAACATTGTAAAAGACTATATTATCACTATTACAGTTTGATATGAATAAATATTGTCACAGCTATGTTCATTTAAACAATCTAGTTTACAACGAATGACCTGCGGTGTGTGAAGATATTTTAAAACGTTTTGTAACGTTCAAAATGTATTTTTTTGCAAACGGGTTCAGTGGCATTGCAATACGTTTGTAATGAATTCCAGCAAAACAGATTGCATGTATATGAACATATTAAGTACAATATATGTATTCATGTATACAACACGGCATTAAAGCCGTGAAAGGTTTGACGTTTATTTAACAATCAAAATAAATATATAGAACAACCTGAAAACTAATTGCATACTTCGCCTTTGTGTTTGCAATATTTCAACTGCGTCACAATTATCCGGTTACAGGCCATGGCGCAATAACCGTGATATATATTAGTAACAACACAAATATAAATTCCCGCTTCCCGCGAAGATTGGTATGAGAAATAGTTTTGCGACTGATTTGACACCTTGGTACAGTCTTGATGAAATAAATCATTCATACTATATTTACGTTTCGCATACTGGTAATATCTGATTAAAAAGGACATTCATTTTATTTTCTTAAATATTTTAAAAATACATTCTTAAATCTACCAATTTTTCTCATGCTGATAAAATGTTATGTCCTTCATAATGTATGTTTCACTAATGTTAACACATAATTAAACCGCAAGCTGTTGTATGAATTACAAATAATAATGTCCATATTTCGGTTTCATTATCATAACATATGTGTTGCTTATTGATGTGTAGTTAAATATTATCTTTGTGTCTTCCATGTATGGCAATCGTTCATATAAAGCTATTGCAAGTGATTATGCGTGCTACAAACCCATTTGTTAAAGCCATAAACAAACACTCAGACTTTTCTCACTGATTTAACCAGACGTAAAGTTCAGAAGGACCATTCCGTCTCTCTCATATCAGGATTGTATCGCGCATATTGATTGTTGATCGATAAACATATGCGTAAGAAATATTAAACTACTTTGTTCTTAAAGCAGATATCCGGATTGTGTTGCTATTGTTGCACTTGATCTTGTTCCTCTTGCTGAAATGGTACTAAATAGACTCTCTAGAAATACACACTATTTTGTATTGTTTTACTTCAGTGAATAAATTGTTGATTTCTAATTTATATGATATTGATTTATTTGAAATGGTATAGTATAAGGGCTCAGTATAGCTTTGTAAATTGTTTTTTAATTATTCAAAAATGTGCCAGATGTGTTCTCTCTAGAATACTGTTTTTCAGCTTTGAAGAAAAAGAGTACCAGAAATCGTCGATTGCAGTTTAATATAAAACCATAATAATTGTACAGGAATAATATATCAAAATAAACTCTTTATCCTCAAGTATAACCGGTATGCCTCCTGGCTTTCTTTAACCAGTGCAATCTTATGAAACCGTTCATATTTGATAAATATGCGTTATTCGTTTTCCACACTGATGTTAGATATAAACGACCGAGTGTAATCACATTAATGGCATAAGAAGTAGCACGAAATTTGTGATACAATAACAACATTGAAATGCTACGAAATTTTGCTTGCACATAATTTTCACAAGTTCCTATTAACAGGACGACCCATTTACAAGTTGTGCTTGAATGAAATTGTATTTGCATTTTCCTGGCATGTGTGATTCATCTGTATAGGATCGTCGCGGGAAAAAATCCTACATGTCATTTTAATACTGGTCTTTATACTATTTACCAGACCATTACCAAATCTTTAAGGATGATAACGTATCCCGTATAATAGACATTTTCTATGGAACAGAGCAGAACGTACGTATCATTATTCAGTGAAAGGGAAGAGATACCTATTTTTAAATCGATTAAAGTATAGTTTCATTTAATATAAATGCGATAGACTCTGTTTAAGAAAGGGATACGTTGTACAAATGTTTTGAGAAAAGTGGTTTACTTAAAACCAACGCTCTTGGATTATAGGATGAATACAATGTTTGTCTTAATTGGACGGGTTGGGTGTGGGTGGATTGTTAATTGGTGTGTTAATGAAAATAAAACGTTTAACCATGTCGCATGCATTGCATTGCAGTACTTGACCAATACATATATTACAATACATGCCGTATTAATGTAACGGCTATTTCAGTCACTTGCCAGAAATTGGATTAAACATATTGCATGCACTTTTTTTATAATAATTGACCCACAAAGCGGAGCTTCTTTTCATGATAGTACAGTTTCATATATAATAACGGACATTTGAAATTAAATTAGGTGTAATGAACACAGGTTAAACAAGAGTAAACTTAGGACATTATTTTCAACTAAACAAATATGATAATTCAAAATAAAGAACGGATAGTTGTATCATCTAAAATCATTCAGAAATCTAGATAAAGTTATGAGCTTGAGATTGTTACGTTTTTCCCAACTAAAATAGACAATCTTCTCAAATCAGCACAGAAGAATGCTGAAAACAATTTTAGTTTACTGCTATGCGTCTGTATTGTATTGCAGTTTCGAATTGTACAAAATGCAATTGCATCATGCCTTTATAATTGAGTTCAGTTATCGGTCCTGCTAGTTTAAAAATAGGGCATGATTGTATTCAAATTAAAATGCGATCACAATACAATATGTCTAGAGTGTATATCATGTGGATGGATTAAAACAATAATGTATACATACATGGTGAGTTGAGTATGGCCTAGAATTATTCACACTATATTATTATTTGATTGTATTGCATTTTCTCGCCTCCTCATTTAGTTGCAAGTTTATTCCAAGGAAATTTATGTTAAGGGTTATTGTGATAAATAAACCGTTACTTTGGTGGTTGATTGGTTCAAAGAAAGTTTATCTACAAATAATAACCCGCTTTCAAAGAGGGTTTATGAAATGGAACCTAGCTCAATGATAAAGGGTATATACAACTGTTTAGTCATGCAGTGTGCAGATAAACAACCCTTTATTATCACAGTGATTTGATTGTGGAAAACCTATGGCAAGTATGTATATTTGTTTTGAATTTAATGTTATGGTAGTATGTTATCCGGCGCTCATACACACACTATTTAGCGGACATATCTTGATACGTCATGGTGAATGGAGAAAAATCTGTTGTTGTAGTGTTATAATGTCACTGTCACGAAGCATGATGATGCAATTTCGTACCTCCGTACCATTTAACGATACTTTTTTTTTTATGAAAATTGGTATCCTTATAATTATAGATTAAACTCTTGCATGATTTACTAATGGGAACATGTTTGCATTGTGATGCAAAATCCCCATCCGTTTCCTCGTTTCCATCCATTTTCTCGTTATGTCTTGTTAAGCACTATTATTCGCCAAAACAAAATGCCATGGAAAACATAAAAGGCCGAATAAAAGCGATTTGAATGTTAATATAAACAACATGTTTCACCATTATAGTATTACCTGATCAAATAAACAACCTATGTTCTTAACAAGACTACGACATGAAAGGCTGAACCTGGAATATAATTGACGTTGCCGCCTATCATTGTCTTAAGTGACACCCTACATAACGGTTCTAAATTAACAAAATACAATTTACGATCAAAACGATACTCGGAAGTGTAAAGCTGCTTGGAAGCTGTTCATTATTGTGTTTGTTTGAAAAAACATACATGTGAACGATAAAATTGATCTGATTTGGCACATCATCGACAAATATGTTCTCACCGGAAATTGAATCTTGTAGAATGTTGTCCAACTGGATGCATTAACGACTGCTTGTAAAAAAGACGTAGGTGAGTACATTCTATTCTTTACGATTGACGAAGTAATATAAGCGTAATACAATTTCGGCATTGTGAAAGCCACTTCCACGCTGTTCAGGCGTTGCGCTGTTATAGAACCCGGTGCAATATTTAAAAAGGAAACATGGTTTTTGTCGGATCTGTATAGTATCGGTACTCAAATGTTGAGGAGTAAATGCCCCTTTGTGTTTGTTTTTCAATTTGTGTTCTTTGTATAAATATGTCACATTATGATCCACTGGTTTCTAATAATTACAGTTATATTGTGCAGACTTGATCGTGTTTTATGTTTATCTATGCATGCATATATATATATATACAAGTGTCTTTTATATAAGACAAATGACCACTCGCATAAAAGGCATTAAATGCAATACGACATTGAACAAATCGAAAATCTAAATTAAATTCATCTATACAAATGCATTACACTTGAATTCTCAATCAATCGAATGTTTAACCTCTAAAACCATGCTTTAGTTGAACTTTATATTAAAAATGCGTTTTTTTGTTTTGCTCAAAGGATTATTACAAACACCTAGGATTACATTGTGAACAACTTCTATCGGCGCTTTTACATTATCCTGATAATAGACCACACTAAGCGTTCGTGATTTATAGCTTTGCCTCACTGTAATTAACCGTGCGTCGAATACATATGTTGCGTAGTAATATTAGACAGGATAGTAATCAGTAAACAAAATCCGTAGCTATCAAAATCAATGCATTTATACCATTGCTAAAATATGTACAGGTGCATGTAAATATCAATTCACGACATGAGTTCAGTACAAATGAACTCAGTTTCTTTGCCAACAGACGGGTAATAAGGACTTCAAAAAAATACATGAAACAATAAACACTCTTTTACTGATATGATCAAAGACGTCTGATGAAATATTTGCCATATCTTGGAATTTAAGAACGTGCTGGGGAAACACACACAAATACATGTTTAGACTGGGCTTTTAAAACATATGTTTCCTACATCCTAGGCCTCAGGTAGTCTCGTACTGTTTATTCTTGTATTCAGTTCCCATCGAATTGCACACTCTTAGCTTGAATAATGTTTATGAAATATGATTACTGTCTGTACAACCGAATAAGTTAAATTCCGATTGTTATAAAATGTTCATTATATGTATGATAATGGTTTAATGTTTTACTGTCCACGACTTCACATGCTATTGAAATCATATGCTTTATAATTATATATTTGTATGATTGTTACAAAAGGTAAGTGGATGAGTGAACGGCACATGTATTGGGTTTCCATTTTGTAACTATTGATCACTATTGGGTTAACATTTTGAGACTGTATTTTATCTAATTATATGTCAAAACACAACCGGGCTGCTGGGCCCATATGTATCATAACAATTTAATTTCCGATATTAATTTCGATCACCGAACGTCAACACGCTTCTGTACAGAAGACTATCTGCGTGTTTCCACAGCTAAATTATGCGCTAATAACGGATAAGACTCCGCTGCGTCTGATAATTACGGACAACGGCTCATTTGCTGTCGAGTCTAAAAGGCCACATCGGATTTCAGTATCCACTAAACGATGAACGTCGTGCTTATATTGCGTACTTTCGCAATGTGAACAACTCTGTGGAATATTGAATATCGTGGAATAACGTGAACAATAAACATATAAATGCTGGTGTTAAACAGAAGGGTAACTTAGACAATTAAAGGTATGGGTGGTTTTCGTTAAGGTACATATATTCGTCAGCTTTGCATTAGAATAAGCACTAATCATGATATGCGACTTAAAATGCGCATTTAAAATTGAAACAATTTCGATTGATTTATTGTATATGATGTCTTTAAAAGCATTTAAATGGGAAAACGTATCGTACAACATTAAAACGGGTGATTAAATGGAGATTTAAGAAAATTGAAAATGCGTGTTTATATACATTACTTTTAGCCGAAAACGTAAGCATATGCATATGTTATGTTTAAACCCAAACGTTCAGTTGGACCTACCGCAAACAAGTTTATATGTTCAACGGGTGGAGATGCGGATTTTTTTAAATTATTTTTGTAATGTAAATACTACTTATAGATCAAGTGTAGCGCAGCTGATGTGACCAGCGTAGCAATGGTCTAGCTATACAACTAATTCAAAGGGAGTAATTAATGAGTAAACGTCCGTACGTTTAGGCAAATATAAATAGGCCAATAGTAACAACTTTGTTTATATGACATGACATAGAGTTAGCTTTTACTTCACAAGCTAATTGATTATTTTAAGTGTTTTGACCTTACTTTAAATGAATCACATGCTTAACAACTGAAAATAAACAATACTAGTACTGCACTATTTTATCGTCATCTTTGCTTGGATAATAATTGAAAAGGATCATTGCATCGTGACCAAAGTGGGGTACCTTTACACAGATATAGAATATACGGGATATGGGGATACGTGGTCAAATATATATCATGTAAGAGTATGCAGTGTTTTCACCTTCATGGTGTACGCTGTAATTTACAAGTGTACTTCATAAGATATAGTCATGCAAGAACGCACCGTGAACATTATCAAATATTCTTACTTTGCGTAAAACTCCATGTATATTAATGTTCTTAAATTTTAAATGAAAAAAATATGCATTACAAAAAAAAATCTTCCTTTTTAAAAATGTTCTGTTTAAGCCTGTCTGAGTAAGTATGCGTGATAGACGCTCATTTTACGGGAGCTATAAACAATCAATTACAGTTTGGTCACTGATTTATAAAGCTGTATTGGAAAGGATACAACGGATCAAATATTGTATCGGGAAAAGAAACGAAATAGAAACGTGCGTAGTAATAAAACATCAATCGAAATATGCGTATGTTCACCATTTAAATATTTACAACACTCAGACTATTTGGTCAACGTTATTGTTTATTGACATCAAATAGTGTTTTTTCGGAGTTCTTGTTAACTTCTTCATTATTTTACGATTGCATACGCATATGTACACGTAAATTCAAATATATCAAAGGACATGAACACTTGCTGTATATCTTATTTTAACGGTGTCATTTGTTATTATACGCGTTGGGAATATATTGGATTGGTACCCATACCGTAGGGTTCGGAAGCGATTTTATGTACATAAATGCACACTTGTATACAGGAATTAAGTATTACTAGTATTGATACCAAAGTCAGTTTCAATTGTCAATTAACACTTGTATTTATTTATTTATTTATTTATGGAGTCGGATATATACATGTCATCCAGTATTACATGTTCAGTAAGAAACGGCCTTTTAAACATACTGGCTGTTTAAGCGAAGACAAAACTTAATGTTGATAGCCGTTTAAATGCGGCTGCATATGATAGCTAAATCCGATGTTTCAACGTCTAGTTTGATCTCGGTATAAAAGGACAATATCAGATTTAGCCATCCACTAAACGATGTCTATACAAGTATCGCTTTTCTAATTCCAGCGTTGTTGTAGTATGAACATGACAGTGCGACTTGAATTGAAGCATGTTATTTGGGGTTACATTTTAAGGATAACTGTATGAAAGGTAAAACTTAAGTGTGGGTTTCGTTATATTTTGGAAACAGTAACCTGTACTCTTCATTAACATGTATGGTGTTTCTGTTTTAATACACATGCGTATAACGAAAGGTAATTCATAACTAAGTAGCTTCTATAAAATAAACACATACATCGCCTTTATTATTGCTGTCATACATGTACGCTAAACACTATAAGTATGACCTATATTACGGTTGCTTTGTCGTATTTTACGTATAAAACTAATAAGTGTTACCTATATAGCAACACAATTTAAAGTCTGTGGATAACGAACCGCCGCGTCTAATAAATCAAGTTCTAAACAACAGTGCGAACTGACATCTTTGTTTCATGATCAACACGTTAACTAAACTACACATTCCCAATCGCTCTAAATGTACTTATTTTTAAATATCGATCATAGAAAAATGATCACGGACATATTGGAAAATGTATCAGGAAAACAAATTGCAGGTTTGTTGGCTTGTATCTAAAAAAAACACGTATTTTCATTTTATGTATCTATTACGTAAAGCAATGCATCGTCTGTATTACACCATTTAATTACAAAACTCGGTTACATTTCTTGTCTAATTGTAATATGAACATAGATTAGCAAAAACTTAGCTATCTTTATACATTTGCATAGTAAGGTGCGCATTCTTATGTTCTAATTAACGCTAATTTGGTCGTTGTCGGGTCAGTTACTGCTTAAAATTACCCCGAGTACTGTTTAGTACACTACAATCTACTCCAAGTACGGAAAGTACGCTTGACGGCACCCGGTAATACTCCGGAAAACTGTGTAGTTTATTTTCCGTAGCCCGGGTACTTTTTAGTACACTTAAGATTAACCAGGGTAAGTTTAAGTCGTACATGACCCGTCAAAGACCAAACGAGCCATATAAAGGCAAACCACACTTTTTAAATTGACTATGTGATCAGCACTATGTTCTTCTGAATATACAGCACCTTCAAATGTGACCGTGTATCTGCTCATTTGATCGATTGAAACTCTATATTTAGTACCATCTGAACATTGTCATAAGTTATTGTTTTCAATCGTACGTGTCATAATTATGTTTTCAGTTTTGATTTATTTTACCCTGTTTGAATCATACTCTCATTTGGAATTCCCAAGTGACATTACGACGTCTCGAAGCACAGTTATTGATTCCTGGTAATGCATTTTACAATTTTAAATTAATTGTATGATGCCATAGTGTCGATATAAAATATAACAAGACATATTTTTTGGAATGTAATCATGTTATTTTGCATATAAACTACGTAAAAGGCTTCACAAATATTAACAAAAGTAATCAGAATTAATCTAATAATGGCTCATGAACCTTAAATATGTACTACCCTTTCAGGTTACAAGTTGTGTAATATTTCTTAAAATATCAGTTATCAATAACGTATTGTTGCTCGTTGAAGTGAATTAAATTACACTGATTCAATTAGGTGATCATGCCGAGATGCTATTGAAATTATCGTGCGGTTTTATAATTGAAGTGAATCACTGCAGTTATTCCACAAAGACTAGCGATCAATTGCAACACAATTTAATTTTATTCAATACAATTAGGTTTCATTAACAGAACAGAACGACAGAACAGACAGTGTATGAAGACTTATACAAGTGGACATCGTCTAAATACACATAATAGAATACAAAATATTGTCATGTGTCTATATAGTACAACGTATGGGCTATACGAAAATGTAATCTAACAATTAGAGACAAAGTATATTTAACAAATGAGTACGACTTTATATCACCGTAGTAAAATAGATATCGTTGCAGTGGCAGTAAGGAACTACTTTATTATTCGCTGTATGTTTATATTCAAATTAACGCGATTTCGTGTGCATTTAGTTGTTTTTGAGATAGCATGTAGCATTTGGGTCTATATTAATTCAGCGAAAAATTTAAAACTACATTCGATTTATAGTTTTAATTTGCGATTTTACATGTGGGCGATTTAGCCTTAGGATTTTCAAGAAATAAATCCAGAGTAGCTACAGCCGGATTTGTTGTATAGCTCATGAGCCTCGAAATGATACTAAATTCCGCATTTGAAATTTTCACTCTGAAATTGATATGTGATGACGTTTAATAGTATATAGCTTTACATACACGCGTATTACTGTGTGATGACCTAGAAAAGGTCGATTTAAAAGTGTTTTGAATATAACCATGTATGTCGTATGTCACGAATCCTATAACCGAATGCATTATTTGCTTCTGGTGGCTGTGTATGTCTAATACTGTACACATATATAGATCGAAACAAATCCAACGACGAACGTTTTAACGCGTCGGCTTCACTTGCATAACTCGGCCAATGTAAAGCAATACGCTATGTGCAATTTTAACATTTGCAAAACATGATGTCGTTCTAGAAACAAGAGACAAACATTCATCAAATAATCAATAGTTGCGATAAATAACAGTTCGTCAGTGTACAAGTCATGGATTTGTGTATAACGATATCGTATTATTGAGATGTAAATACATAATGTTTGAAATACTACTTGATATATTATTGAGATAAACGAATTGAAAAATAATAGTTATATGCAAAAAGCCAAACATTTGCCAATAACGTTCAGTTAAATTTAATAATCATATTTTAAAATTAACGGATAAAACTACACTTCTTCTGTGAGCGCTGTGTTAAGCCAAAAACCAACTCAGCCTTGCATATGAACGTTTTTGGGGGTTTTAAGAATTAATTATCGCCACTTATTGGATGGTAAAAAAACATTATAATACAATCTAGCCTCAAATACCAAAGCAGTTGTATGGGCTTTTACGTATTTAGTATTTGCAAGTGATAGGTTGCAGAATAACATAACACACTAAACAGGCCTGCCTCTAAATGAAGCAGTACACCTACAATACATTGATGGTCTATATTGGTACACACAGTTCATAAAAAATGACTTTATCAACAGTTATTAAATGACAATTTGCAATTGTTTGATATTACATTAACGTTTTAGTATTGGTCATTCAAAACAGATCTTAATACGCACCAAATACAATACATACAATTCTTCAATAACTCGAAACATCGCATGCGTGTCTTCTAGCTTTTAGCTTCTGAAACAATATCAATATTTTCTTTAATTTATTTATGATTAACGTAATATAATGTGCACATAGCACAATATAAGTGCGAATATCGGTTACATGTATGTATATACAGTTTAACATGATTTACATTGGGATAGTTTCAGTTTCTTTAAACAGTTGAACGTTAAAATAGTGTATGTGTTATGCAGGCATGACACACTTTTCATATCGTCCATGTGATCAGCACAGTGATTATGCTCTACGATACTTATACAAAGCATCTTGTAATAAAGCCATGCCTGTGCCTAATTTGTCGTTTGAAATTTAATACCATCTGTTCCGCATCATAAGCAATTGTTTTCAATCGTCCATGTCATAACAATGTTAACATTTATGATTTATTATAACCCGTCTGAATCATGCATCAATTTCGAATTCCCAAGTGAAATCATGACGTCTCGAAGCACAATAGTTTAATCCTGGTAATGCACTCTCCAATTGTAAATGATATGTATGCTACCGAAGAGAATATAACTGGTGTAACAATGTTTCCATAACGCTTTGAGCATGCAGATATAATACTTAACTAATTATGCGGTTAATTCAATTCAAGTGTGTCACTGCTGTTATTCCACAAAGACTAGTGATCAAATGCAACATGACTTCTTAATTTGATTTAATCGCAATTTGGTTTGTTTACCGCGATTGCACGTGCATCAATTCTGCATGTGTTTTAATCATCTAGGAATTTCCGCGTAAGATATCTTTAGAAGTACCTCATCATTGTTTGCGCTTCATTGATTCCGTGCGTATTTAAAAACTATAATCGACATACATGTAGTTGAAATGTGCTATTGTAAATGAAGGTAAATGTCTTAGTTTAACATTAAACCTTTGAAATAAAATTGATAATCGAGCCTGTACCCGGTAGTCCTAGCGCAGTTTACAAAAAAAAAAGTTTAAACATGGCAGCGGGAAAGAGGGTTACACTTTATCGTGTATTAATAGTTCATTTACTTCTTACAGTTTTGGTTCTTATAAGTGACGTTATTGGTAAAATGGGTATTGTTTTACAACTTATGTGATATTATTTCGATATCACATTGACAATACAATATTTTCACTATTATTACAGTTTTATATAATTAAACATATTTTTACGTTGATGTTTATTTAACTTATGTAGTTTGCTTATATTGAAATGAAGTGAATTAAGATATTTCAAACGTTTGGAATCGTTCAATATTTGCAAACTTGTTCATATATATTTTAGTTTTACAATCAAAATAAATATATATAACAACACGAAAACTACATACCTCGCCTCTGTGTCTGGCTTGTTTAAACAGCATTATGATTATCCGGGTATAGGCCATGTTACAAGAACCGCGATAAATATTTGCAGCAACACACAACATTACTTCCCGCTTCCGGCAAAGATGTGTGTGAGGAGTAGTCTTATAAGTGACGTTATTGGTTACATGGGTATTTTTTTACAACTAATATGATATTATTTCGATAAAAAAAATGACAATACTATGTTTACAGTTTCATATAATTAAATATCGTTACGTTGATCAGAGCGATCATTCCCTCAAGTCTAGTCACTTTTTTATATTGCAACAGATTTGCAACCTTGGTGTAGTGTTGATGAAATCAATAATTCAGGTTTCATTCACATTACGTATAACGGTAATGTCTGATTTTAAAAGGACATTCATTTTATTAAATTTTTAAAACAGACACGCTTAAACCAACTTGCCATACTAATAATGTGTTATGCACTTCATTTGTTATATTTCAATACTGCTAACATATCATAAAGGCGCAAGCTGTTTTAGGAAATACACATAATAATGTCCATATTTTGGTTTCATTATCAGAAAATATATGTGGATAATTGATTCATAGTTAAATATAACCACTTTCCATACATGGTCATTGTTCATATAAAGTTATTTGTAGTGATTATGCGTGCCACAAACCCATTTGTTAAAGCCCATAAACAAGCAATCGGACTTTTCGCACTGCTTTAACCAGACGCAATGGTCACAGCTATCATTCCGTCTCTCTCATATCAATATTGTATCGCTCAGATTGATGCTTGATCGATAAACATATGAGTAAGTAATATTAAACTAGTTTGTTCTTAGAGCAGATGTCCCGATGTGTTTGATTAATCCCCTTGTTGAAATCGTCCTAAATAGACACTCGTTTTAAGGTGTCATTTTGTTTTGCTTCTGTGGCATACTCTAATAATGTCGGAATGCCTATAGCGTAATGGAGCATGTGTAATAGTGAATATGTTTCCTTTCCTAGCATTTAAATGTTATAACATTGTACCAATATCACTGGTAAATTAACGTAAATTAAGTAGTTTTTAATAATATTAAGTTATTTTATTCCTAACTATAGTTTAGTGTTCAATTTCAGTGAATACGTTGTTGAAGAGTGAAGAGTTCATTTTTTTGTGTTATAATAAATACTCTAAAATGACTAAGTATAACTTTGATAACAGCCAATTAGATGTCGGATCTATAAGTTACACATCGGATTTTACTATCCGCTAAACGATATACGACGTGCTTATATTGCGGACTGTTGCAATGTGAACAATTGTGTGGAGTATTGAACAAAGTGGAACAACGCATTTATTGAACATGTGCATGCTAGAGTTACATAAAAAGGATAACTTAGGCAATACAAGGTTAGAGTGCGTTACGTTACGGTTATATATTCGTAAGCTTAGTATTAGGGTACGCTAAATTCATGATATGCAATGAATTGGTATGCATATTTACATTTCAAGTATCTTCAATTTATTCATAGCGTTTCTCGTTTTTCAAAGCATTAAAATAGGACAATATATTATACAACACATTATACGAAACATGCTACTTAAAACGGATGATATTGTGATTAACGGAATTAAAAAACGCGAGGTCAGATACATTATTTATAGTCGACAATTGTAGCGTATGACTATTTAATATTAAAACTTAAAAGTTCTGAAATATAAGTGGACGAGTACATCTTCTCCTCTGGCGGAGATTTAACAATTGGTTTTATGGAAATACTACGTGTAATAACAAGTGTAACACGGATGATTTGACCATTGCAGCAAGAATAAATGGTCAATTTATAAACTCAATTCGAAGCGAGTATTCACTATGATGATTAAACCCCTATGAGTTCATGCAAATATAAGCAAGCTCATAGCAGGAGCGTTCGTAACATGACATGTCAAAGGGTCAACTTTAAAGTCACATTCAAATTGCCTTGATAATGCATACTGTTCATACATAAAGTAATTTAAATTTGGTAGTAAATACTGTTTTTTTAATGCATGACAATGTCATACACATTGGTTATATAACATGGTGTAATGAGGTTTATGGTTAGTTAAATTTCGTTAAATGTATTTGAACAACGAAATGTTTCGAAACTATAGCCCCGTTGGAATAAAAGGTCCTTTATACAATTAGTATTCCCGAGAATATATAATATAAGTGTAGTTGTGGTTTATATGGTTTACCATAATATTAAAGTACATTGTAGAATATGATATTACATGAATACCTAAACATGTGTGTACACACTTCATATATCTCTAGCAATAAGCTATACAAAATGCACAACTTACAGACTGCAACAATGCTTATGTAGAGTACACAAGAATGCGTTGAATAGTATTGCAGAAGAAAAAGTAAATTGCGTTATGGTAGCGTATTCCCATTTCTCAGACACTCATGTTAAAAAGCAATGCGTAATAACCATGAAGTATTTTAAAACAACATATAAATACACAGACATCTCGGTTTTCCTTTACTTCTTAAAAAAAACATATACTGAATCATGGCTATGTTATAAAATATGTCAGCGGATGCCATTACGTTTGATGTATGACATTTTTAAACTCTTGTTCCATGGAAACCAACACTAAATTAAAATGTGTAGTCTGCGAACAGCCGGATGTGGGATTTCACCCTTTCTGGTAGGTCGTTAATATGACAAAGAAACAGCATGGGCCCTAACACTGTGTCTTGAGGTACGCCAGATCCTACAGCAACGTTACGGGACCTCTCTTCTTCAACCACTACGCACATTTCACGTTGTGTGTGGAAGTGGGATATCCAGTTGTGTATTGGACCGCGGATGCCGTAGTGTTCAAGCTTCAGCAAAAAGCGTTGGTGGGGCACGGTGTCAATTGCCTTACTGAAATCTAGGATAATGGTGTCAACCTGTTTGTTCTGGTCAGGTCATGGCCTGTGACAACAAGTTAGGTTTCACAAGAGTATCCTGAGCGGAAGCCATGATTTAGGTTTGTCAATACTTTGTGCTTGTCCAGGTGGTTTAGTATGTGTGTGATACTGGTCTGTAGTTTTCTGGTGAGTGGCGTTCTCCATTCCTAAAGACTAGGGCAATGTTTGCGTCTCTCCAATCCTTCGGGAGCTCGCCTGTGTCTACTGACCTCTGAAAGATGGCAGCAATGGATGGCGTTGCCTCTGCAGCACAGGCTTGTAGCACTATGGTTGGTAGTTCATCTCGACCAGCTGATTTCCTGACATTGATGTTTTTCAGCAGCTTGCGTACACCATCCTCATTTATGTGTAGTGGAGGGATGTTTTCGTTTACCCGGCTTGTTAGTTGCGGAGTTGGCTGGTTAATGTCGTCCTTGGTGTAAACAGACTAGAACTGATCTACCAGTATTTCTGCCTTGCCTTTGCTGTCTGTGATGAGGTGACCATGCTCACGTAGAGGAGCTGTTCCTATGTTATCCTCTTTCCTGGACTTGATGTAATTCCATAAGGGTTTTGTGTCGTTCTTTTGGAGGCCCTCTTCTATTATTTTGTTAATGTGAGTCCATTCAGCTTTGTTCATAGCTCTCTTTGTTTCCTTTCGGCATGTTCTATAGTTAACCCAATTATTAGATTTCCTTGCCTTTTTGTAGAGTCTTGCTTTGCGTTTCAGCTGAAGTTTGATGTTTCTGGTAATCCATGGAGCCGAGTTATTTGAAGATCTCATTTTAGATGGTATATTAGACTGGATAGCTGATGAGGGTTTGGATTCGAATGTATCCCAGAGATGATGGACGTGGTTGTTGTTATTATAGAGTTGTACTACCTGTCTTGATATGTCTGTGATGTCGGCCTTCAGTTGGTCCCAGTTTGCATTAGAAAAAGTGAAGTATCTTCTCGGTTTTTGCTTAATATAATACGGTTGTGTGTCCGAGTCAGTTACCACAATATCATCATCAGATATCCCGGGGGTGTTGGCAGTTGACTTGATTAATGATGGATTGGTGGTGAAAATGAGGTCAAGGAGGCTGTTTTCTCTGGTGTGCTTGTCATGCACTTGAGTGAGGTTGCAGTCGGTTGATAGGTCGAGTAGAGCTTGTTGTACATCTCTATCCTGGGCTTCCCTACGCACCGATAGTCAACATCAGGGCAGTTGAAGTCACCAGCTATGATGGTAAGCCGTTCCTTATTGATACATATGTATTAAACCTAAACGTTCGGTACGACATACCGCAAACAAGCGGATGTATCAGTTCACGGAAGAAGATGCGATATTAATTAGTGTTGTACTTTAAATGCTACTAAAATAACAAGTGTAGCACAGCTGCTTTGACTAGCGTATCAGTGCTCTTGCTATAAAACTAATTGAAAGCATGTTATTCATGATTAAATCTCAGTACGTTCAGGCAAATATAAACGCTTCTTTATCAACAGCTTTGTGTACATAGCATGCCATGGGGTTAACTAATACTACACAATCAAATTTAATCTTTTAATTGCTTTATTAGTTAAAACAATACACGAATCAAGTGCTTAAAATCTGAAAATGAACAGTATTGTAACGGTTTTATAATGCATGTACATGTCATAACGTATGAAAATATTAAATTGTGTAAGGAATTGTATGATAAGAAAATTTCCTTTAAGTGTGTCTGAAAACAAATTGTTGCAAAAAAGAGCCACCACTGGAAAAAAGACTCCCAACATTGTCATTTAAACCAAACTCTTGAGAATTATATTTATAGTTTATATTGTGGTTTTTATCGTTGACGAAAATATTAAATTGTATAAGTGACTACCGTATGAAATAAATACCTAAATGCGTGTGTCCAAACTACACGTGTACATGTATCCCTAGCAAAATGTATCACACTATACACACCTTACAGACAACAACATTAATAATCTAGAGCAACGAATATTTTGTTTTGTGAATGTATTGCAAAGAAAGCTCGATTGTGACATGCTATTGTATATTGATTTCTCAGAAACTCATGTTAAAAATACATACTTAATGACCATGACGTATTTTAGTTCAACATATAATAACACATACATCTCGGTTTTTATTTTACTTCCTTAAACACAACACAAAACATATTGGAGAAAAAAATGTGTCGCGGATGCCATTGCGTTCGATGAACGCAATTTTTAAAGTATACTCTTGTTAAATGGAAACCAATAATAAAGTGCCTTTTATCAAAGAAGAGCGTTGTCCCATATGATCTTATCGATCTTCTTTTCTATACAAATGCTAGGCTCTGCAAGCGTTTATATCCAAATGATTTGCATGAAATGGAATGTGTAAGTAACGTGTTATGTGTGTTTATGTATTGTTGTTGCATTTAGCATAATGATTGTTTGTAGTATGTTTCTTTGTTCATAAATAAAATGAACCAATAGCTTTTTGAAATTTAAAAAGTTCATTTTGAGTCAATTGTGTTTTTTTTCCATATGCTATAGAGATATATTGATTTAAAAAAGTGCATGCTGTAAAAGTAGGACACTGTCTACATACTTACTATTGTTATCTTGCACGCATATTCTCGAAATGAAATGAATGCTTACACGGCAGCGACGTCACGGCGTTAATGGCATACCGACGAATATCCTTAATATCCTTATGCTAGAGAGGTAATGAAATATAAGGTTGCTTACTGTAAATAACGATCACCTAGACAAAGCGTATATGTACTTATACAGTTTGGCCTGCACGCATACCGACGAATATCCTTTATTCCAATTCCAATATACATTGTACTTATATTACTTGCACTTAAGCAATATATAAAACATATTTATTTTTGTAATTAAATGATCGCAAGTGATTGGTTTCGAAAACAACATACCTTTCGGCACCCGCAAAGTAACGCAACCGTGGTTATGGGCCCCACAGCCGCAAACATAGTCTACAAACAGTCAATATTTGACAATATTCTCACATACAAAGAGTCAAAACAAGAGTGTACGGATGAGATTGGCGTTGCATTGTTTTTCTAATTATCCATGTTGTCAGCATTGTGTTCTTCTACACGTTTACAAAACATCGATACATGCAGTCATGCATTTGCATAAGTTGTTGTTTGAAACTCTTAAGTGTACACCATCTGGACAATGGCATACGCTATTGTTTTCAATCGTCCGTGTCATAAGTATGTTTTGGTTCATGATTTATTATAACCCGTTAGAATCATACATTAATTTCCAATTCCCAAGTGCAATTATGACGTCTCGAGGCACAGCGATTTTAATCCTGGTAATGCGCTTTCAATATTTCTTCAGCGATATCTGCCGATTCAGATATCTCTTAGATATCATTAGGCGTTGACATAAAATAAATTACAATGTTTTAGTAAAGCTGTGAGCATTAAGGGGTAATAATTAAATACTCATGCGGTCTTTATTGTACTCAAACGCAATTTGGTTGGTTTACCGCGATTGCAGGTGCATCAATTCTTCAATTCTGTATAATAATCAAGGGATTGCCGCGTTGGATATCTTTAGATGTACCATTTTATTGCTTGGTTGAAACCGTGTTTCGACAAACATTGAAACACCAAACACGTTTGATGGTTAGTGTAATTTTATAGGTTCCTGCAAATAATAAAACCTGCTTTATTCGTTTAAGATCTAGTGAGGGTATTCAACGTGTTGTTCTATAATTAAAACAAAATAAATGAATAGTTCAATGTCCATTTGTCAGAACTGTATATTCGTAAAGTCAGAAGTGTATATTTGCAAATGGATATTTCTTCGACTATTTTTAACTACAAGAACATGTAACATTTGCACGGAATTGAAATGACGGTTCGGTATTAATGATTTATGTATGAAATGAGCATTAATTCACCTTTAAGTTAACATTTTCTTAACCAACCAGCAATTGCCTACACCTCCATAGTTAATAATAAGTCTCCACGAGATGTAAGCAAGAACTATCAATACATAACACGTCGTAACTCGTGATTAAAGACATGTTAAGTTTGTGCTATTTTAAACTGATGATGCGCCGTAAGTCGGTCGTCCTCATTTAGCAAAGCCGTTTATATTCAAAAGAAAGTCAAATACACACAAATTGTCTCTTTCCGTCTCGCTTTCTCAGTTTTTGTGTAAATCTGTTTTAAAATAAAGATTTTTTTAAAAGTATCTTATTTTATCAATGTTAAAACTAGCGCGTCAAAACATTGCTGGCATATGAGGTGATACACAAAACTCGTGGTGATATAACATCATTGAGATGTTACGAAATTCAGCTTGCACATAATTTCTATAAGTTCCTACCAACAGGACGAAACATTTACAAGTTTTCAATCAATAAAATTGTATTTGCATTTTACCTGGCATGTGTGATTTATCTATATAGGATTGGTTCAGGAAAACTCCTACATTTCATTTTAATTCTGTCCTTTATACTATGTACCAGACTATACCCAAACCGTAATGAGTGATAAAGTATCCCATTAATAGACATTATATGTGTAATTATAGCAGAGCGTACGTATCATTATTCAGTACAATGGAAGAGATGCCTACGTTTGAGTCGATTTAAGTATAGTTTCAGATAACAGAAAAGCGATATACACTATTTACCAAGGTGTTTAACCGATACGTTGTAACAATTTTTCGAGAGACGTGGTAACTCAAAAAGAACGCTGTGGAATTAGAGGATGGATGAAAGTATGTTTATATAATAATCACATACATATAACGAACAAGTGAACTGAAACATGATAAAAAGAAACACTCTGTCCGCTAGTAGTTTATTTAAGGCAAATAACCAATTGCATATACAATACAACACAGTCAATACAATACGACATATAAAATACAATAATAATTCAATTAATCTATACACATATGTTAAACTTCAAATATATAAATCAATCGAATTGTTCATTTCAGAAACCATGCTTTATTTGAATATGTTTAACCACGTTCATATGTTAAGCTCAACTGTTTATTACAAGCACTTTTGCTGACATTGTGAACAACTTATGTCAGCGCTTTTATATATTCCTGATAATATACCACACCACGAGTCCTACTGATTTATTGCTTTGCGGTAAATGTAATTTACTAGGTCGAATACTAATTTTTTGTAAACAATATAGACATAGCTGAATCAGTGCGAGCATTCCGTACACAATTACGTAGCAATATGGCTTACATAATCTATTCATTCGTATCATTGCTAAAATATATGAGACGGATAATAAGGAATTCAAACCATACATGAAACAATAAACACTCTTTTACTGATATGACCAAAGACGTTATAACTATATATCTTTGTTTATTTACATTGACGTTACTTACAACATTTGGTTCAAAAGATACGTAAATTTGCTAACGACAAACAAAACGGATTACCATGTATTGCGTTAACATTTTGTGTGTTACTTTGCCGTATCTAGTTGTATGAAAATGCCAAAAAAACGAGCGGTTTATCTCTTTTTACAATAACAATGAGTATCATATATTAATTTCAGTCGTTAAAAATAAGCACGCTTCTGTACACAAGACATTGTGTGTTTATTCCCACGCGAACAAATACGCTATTTACTGTAAGACACCGCTATATCGGATACTTATCTGATACTTACGGACAACGGTTAATTTGGTGTCGAGTCTAGAAAGCACACATTGGATTTCACTATCCGCAAAACGATGAACGTCGTGCTTATATTGCGGACTGTTGAAATGTGAACAACTTTGTTGGATATTGAACAAATTGGAATAACGTATTAAATAAACATATGAGTGCTAGTGTTAAATAAGAAGGATACCATAGACACTTCAATGTAAGAGTGCTTTAGGTTACGGTTAATATATTCGTGAGCTGTGCATAAGGGTACGCTATATAAAGAATATGCAATGAGTAACGAAATTTAAAAATGCGAGTTCAGATAAATTATTGATAGCTGATAATGGTAACGTATGAATAGTTTAAACTCAATGGTTATGTCGGACCTATAGCAAACAAGCGGACGTGGTACACTTTGTTCTACTTGTGGAGAAGCGGAGATTTACCAATTGTTGTAATGTACATACTACGTTAGAGTACAAGTGCAACACGTATGATTTGACAATCGCAGCGATAATCAATAGTATAAATATAAACTTATTTTGAAATGAGTAATTCACTATGATGATTAAACCCCAATACATTCAGGCAAATTTAAGCACACCCATAGTAGCAGCGGTGTTAACATGACATGACAAAAGGTCAACTGTTACCTCACATGCAAATGCTATCTTCTAAGAGCTTTGTTAATGCATACTTTACATGAATAACGTACTTAAATATGATAATGAGCAATATTGTTTCCGTGTTTTGAATGCACAAAAATGTGGGAACATTGAATGGTGTACTGAGTTTTATAATTAGTTAATTTCCGATAAATGTATTTGAAAAATTTTTGTTGCACAAATACAGCCCCCATTGACATAAAGCTCATCACAATGTCCTTTATACAAGTACTATTGAAGAGATTTAATAATATAATTGTAGTTATGGTTTATATGGTTAACCATAATATTAAAGTACATTGATGAACATGATATTAAATGAGTATCTTAATATGTGTGTACACTCTTCATATATATTTAGCAATATGCAATGCGAAATGCAAAACGAACATACTACACACTTGATTATGTACAATTAACAAGTATGCGTTGAGAATGTATTGCAGAACAAGTTTAATTGAGTCATGCTAATATATATACATTTCTAAAAACCTCATGTTTAAAAGAAATGTATAAAGATCATGATTATTTAAGCTAAACATATAAATATACAGAACTCTCGATTTTCCTTAACTTCCTTAAAAACACATATTGAATCATGTCTATGTTGGGAAATGTGTCAGCGGATGCTATTACGTTTGATGAACGGTATGTTTAAAATATACTCTTGCTAAATGGAGCCCAATACTTAATTGGCCTATTATCTTGAAGAGCGCTGTCGTAATGATCGTATCGATGTCTTCCTCATCGAAATGCCCTGAATGCATATATTTCCAACCTTTTTTTCATGCAATCGAATTCGTGAGTAATGTGGTGTATGTTAATATGTTGTTTGTATTAACCATTATGATTATGTCATATTTTAATGACTAACATGAACTACTTGTGTTTGATCATTTGACTACGACTCAATTCGTTTGTGTTAATACCCCCATGTTATATAGAGGTATTGATTTCAAAGAATACATGCTGTAAATTATTTTAAAGTAAAACACCGTCTATATAATTATCAATGTTGTCGTGAACGAATATCATCGAAACGACTGACAAATGATGAATATTTATACGACCGCGACGTAACTACGTTAATGGCATACCGATGAATAATAATCAAAGACAACTTAATGCCGCATTTTTTTTTGAAAAGAACTTCGTTCGCGGGTTCAACAGTTTGCAATCTTTGTCTGTGTAAGTACAATTTGGTAAGAAGTCGTGTCCTGCAATAATTTAAATCATAGTAATGCCCAATGGAATACCGATGTTATCAGTAACTATCAAAAATCGCTACCTGTCTGGTTGTATTCCGAACTAGCTGCAGTAAAACCTACAAAGCTGCAAGGACAAACGAGCTGATGTCTAAGAAATTCAATACTAACAAATTTTAGCGTTGAACACCGATACATAGTTTAATTGGCAAGGATTCGACAACATAATCAACGAACGCTGGCAATTTGTATTGGTGCCGAGCAAAAACCAATACACCTGTATTCGACACGCACCTAGTATTTTAGTTACAATTATTCTGACTTGTCATGTTGTTTCTTTGCGAAATATGAAAAGGAAATGGATAAAATAAACCTGTTAGCAATCATCCGGCAACCACACCAATTGTATTGTATAGTCCGTGTTAGCTTCATATTAATTTGAAATGCAGCTAAGATTTTACCCGGAGATATTAATGATTTTTAATGCAGGCGTCGTAATTGATAATATTTCATGTTTATTATAACAACTAAAAGTGTTGTATAATATATCAGAGCATCTTATATGGACCATTTCGTCGTGTCTATAAAATGTGTTACAATACATATTAAAGGCAAGATTATTTTTATATATGCAATCCCATGTTCTATAACAACAACCGCTTGGCAATATATAATTTATACATGCAAGTCTATTTTTACAAAAAAAAACACAACTATTGCGATAAAGCTATCACATGTCGGCCTTTATTTAATGGTTAGATATGAAATTTTGAAAACAATATTTGATAAATAACCCGCAATTTTGTTCTCACTAGTCTGACTAGGGACTTCTTTTATAAATAAAGATATATGACTTTGTTATTGTATGAAAACATGTATGTACAATCACCATTCAGCAAATTAAATCATCAAACAAGTTTGAGGATACATAGCTGGAAACAATAAAAGTACCGCTATTGCTAAAAAAGCTATACTCCTCAATTCACACGGCTTTTGGTCTTCGTCGGTTCTATCGAGCAAAAGTGACTTGCAAACACTGTCTCAAGAGTACTGTATACACTCACCAGGCAATGGAGCTAGTCATCTTGGTACAAACATTATTTTAAAATCAAACGTATGTTTACTTTAGTTAAGGTGTTAAGCTTTTTAATGTCCGCACTTTGCTCAGGCCGACTTTCCAATCAAATGTATTTGACATTTCGGAATAAATAGAGGATACATCTAAAAATACATATCAGTAATCCTATTTTGAACACTTTTCCGGCGAACATTTATTTCAAGGAGCATGTTTGAATTCATTTATCATGGTTATAAAAACACAACGCCGTTTGCATGGTATTACAATGACCTTGCAAACCCTGTATAAGCCTATACCACACACGGATGTATTTAACGGCCACCGGAAACACTTTCCGAAACAGAAATTTCGCAAAATTAACTACGGTTTCCTTTTAGATATTCATATTTAAGATAAAGTATGCGATACAATGCTTCTTTGTTATCATTAATTGATGTTTTTGTATAATATTTCAATGTCCTTCATTATTATATTTTTTGTTCAAAATAGCCTTTCCAAAGGTATTGGTGCTTTTTCCCATGGATTTTTTTCCCATGGGATTTTTTTTCATAATTTGCAGATGGAAAAAGAAAGATGTCCATTTAAAAATGGCATTTGTTTATTACTCAAAAATAATTTGTTCAGCATAAAACGAGCATACAATTTAATATGTGTATGACATCTTACGGATTCAGTTAAATCCTTGTAACTTATAGTATATATTTATTAAATAAAATTAATTATTATCTTAATAATTATGTTTTAATATATTAAAATATCACATTGAAAATACAAAAATCCAAACTTTGCTCTTACATTTCATAATGAACAAGACACGATTATTAAATAAAAAATAATCAATTGTTTATAAACAAAATAAGACTTTAAGTGCATACTTTATCTCAAAGAAGCAAACCCGTAAGACACAGGGTACATAAGTTTGCGAAATTTCGGTTTCGCAAAGTTTTTCCGGTGGCCGTTCAACTTAATGTTACTAGCCATTTCAATAAGGCTGCATCTTATAGTAAAAGCCGATGTTTCAACGGCTTGTTTGATCTTGGTATAAAACGACGTCATTAGATTTCTCCATCCACTAAACGATGTCTATACGAGTATCGCTGTTCTAATTCCAGCGCTGCTGTAGTGTGGGCAAGACAGTGTGACTTGAATGAAGGATGTTATTTGTGTTTACACCGTAAGAATTACTGTATGATCCAAAGTAAGTGCGGAGTTTGTAATCGTTTGGAAACAAATATCTGTATTGTTGATTTGCATGTAAACACATAATGTTTGAATACACATGTGTAGAACAAAATAAACTTTTTAATTAAGACACTTATTTTGCGTTTGTCGTACTCTTAAATGATATAACATGATACCAATAAATACAAATGGGATACATCATGTGTATCATAAATCTAAGTTAAATACATATCATATTATTTCGCGATAATTTATATGAAATTAATATTTAATTTGCCTTTTGTATTGTGCTCATACATGTTCCATACACATATTAATTTGGAAGTATTATGTTGGTGTTATAACGTTTTAAACATATCGCCCTAATATAAGTCTTATCGATATAGCAAAAATAACGTCAAGCAAGTGGATAACGAACCGCCGGTTCTCATAAATAAATTTTATATCAGCAATATTGCAATTGTAAAGGGAGAAGGACAATACAAGACATTGTATTTCGTTCTAATCCTATTGGAACATGTTAACTGTTTAAATGTTGTATGTAGTTCTATGTAAAACAATGTGTATTATTTCAAATAAATACGTTTTATGTAAATCAGCAATATTTAATACTGATTTTGTTTTATGATCGAAACGTTAACTGGACAACACGTACACTATCGCTCTGAATTAACTTATATTTAAATATAGATCATAGAAAAACGAACGTGGACATATTGGAAAATGTATCAGGAAATGCTATTATGGTTGATATATGATACGTTTTAAGTACAGTCTCGTTTAAAAATAACGTTATACATAATTGACTCACTATCTATAAAAGCATCCTCCTCAAGAAGCCTATCGGTATTATTAGTTTTTTTCCGTTATTCTCTTAAGCGTATATTCGAATATACAACAAGACCTAATCTTGTGGTTGTATACTTTAAAAACACATTTTTGCGATGCATGTATATGCACATATGATTGTGATAAATACAACATTATGTATGCAGTGGTTATACTTTATGATTTGCTAATGTCTTTCATTATAACAAAAACCCTAGACATATATGTTTAATACTTCTGTAAACAGTATTTGCTAATTAGTGAATATATATTGATGATATGAATGTAATACAATAGTTCCCTAGTGAAACACGTATACACATGCATTTGAATAGACAATAGTTAATGTGTGTACAGACTGTATCATACGCAATATTTAAAAATGTGGAACACGTTTTTGCATATGACTTTTCTATCAATGAAATATTGAATTGCAATGACGTTTACTATCATATAGTGTAACATAACAATTTTCAGTGATTTGCACAAGATTACCGGTATGTCAAATTAAACATTTTAAAATAGTCTTGTCTTGAAATATGCCGTTTGCAGATATACGCGTGAATATAAAGAAGCAATATCAGGAACGTGTCCGCAACAAATATATGCAAATCATTTCTATCTCATGACAGTCAATTTGAAGAGATGCAGTGATTAAATTATTTAGCTACTTGGTGGTGCGTTGATCATCTTTATTGAACATCGTGAACAGATCGTCGACAGAGATGTAAATTAAGAACGCTGTCAGTGATTCACGCGATAAATGTTTAAACGCGGGTGTAGTGTTGATGCGATTACAAAAATATCGAACGAAATCGGGTACACTCTAGCTTTTTGTTTAAAATAAGTTGGAGTTGTCTTCATTTAGAACATAAAATCCACCCAACTTCGAAACAGTGCATTATTGTATAAATATATACATTATGCAAACACATTCATCAAATTGAGATTTTGGTATGACATCACACTCAAACCGGAATATAATTAACTGGCGATAGTAACACAAATAAAACGACGAATTAATGTATGGTTTATGTGCCAGGGTAACATGATTGAATTTATGTTGATAATTAAGCTATTATTTCAATATAATTATGTTAGTACTGTTTGTATATATGGAAACAGTAAATTAGTGCATGTCAGTTTGTGGCAAGATTGTATTTGTATTTGTAAAGGAATGCCCATCATACTCGTAATTAAATGAACGTTAATAAACAATACTATGTGTAGTTATTGCCATTTTAATGCCTCAACCATTTTGATACAAATCCAGTATGAAAATTGAATAAGTGTTCATTTTAGAAAAATAAAATACTTAATAAATACTATGGTAATTACAACGTTTCCAATGGAAATACAATTGCAGATCGTCTCTTAGTTAGAACAATAAATGTATGGAAATTATTTGTGTCATCCAACATTGAGTTTAAAGCGACGAATACAATAAAAACGATTAAATTAGTAAGCCATTTGACGGCTGGGCGTTCGTCTATATGCCACTGTTGCCAAGATGTGTCAGGGTTCGAAAAAACTTCCCAAGTAACAACCTGTTTAAGAAGTCTCTTATCCGGATCAATCAAATGATAGCAAGAGGTTTCCGTGTTATAATTACAATACACACATGTTGCTAATTTCAAAATCTGTGATATTGTTTTAATATGTCAACTGATATTTACTGCACACGCGTGCATTGTTTCGATACAGAATTGTCTTTATTTGTTGTAATTTATGATGTAATGTCGCTAAAGCGTCAACCTAAATAGAGTATTTAGTTGATGCATATTTTGATTTCATTTCATCGTTTAGAAGAAAGGTAAGGTTATGGGCATATATCTCTATATAACGAATGAGTAGTTCATTGAAAATACAAATGTAGTTTAGTATCTTGTAATGTTTTACAATTGATGTGATGCTTTAATGTGTATGTACACTTACATGTTAAATGAATCATTCTGGACCAAGTATGAAGTTTTCACAACCTAAAAACTTTTAAAACCTCTTTCATCGACCGTTCAAATGCAGTCACCCCACTTGTGTCCATATTTGGGCGTTTGTTATGTGTGTGTGTGTCTCTTGTCTATTGCATTTGTTTTTGTGTCTCATTGTTTGGCAATTGGTTCCATGACATAACTAAAGGATCGTATATCATAATAAGGCTCTCTCTTACTGGGGCAGCTGAAGTTTCATTTCAAATGTAATTGGTCATTCATAACAGACCTTAACACTCATCCGAAAATCTACAATAAATCAGAATCGCACGTTTGTTGCGTTAGTTCTGAAACAATACAAATATTCCATTTTATTTATGTATTACGTAACGTACTGCATTGTTTGTAAACTGTATTAAATGATTTCATTGTGATAATCGGTATTAGTTCTAGACTGATTTGAATATGATTTACATGTGTACATGTTTCTATTTCTTTAGGCAGTTGCAATGTTAAATGTGACTGATACTGTTGTAATGCATATTACTGTCTGTGTTACCAGCACTATGCTCTAACACACATATACATCGCATCATTAAATGTAGCCATGCATGTGTTTAATTTGTCGTTTGAGACTTGAAATATAGTATCATCTGTAAAACGTCATGAGCAATTATTTTCACACAACCTCGTCATAATTATGTTTTCGTTTACGATTTATTATTCCTCGTTTGAAGTACACACTCATTTTGAATTCCCAAGTGAAATATAGACGACTCGAAGCATAGTTATTTTAATCCTGGTAATGCGTTCTCCAATTATCCATGAATTGTATGATGCACATGCCTCGTTATAAAGGTCAACAATAAATCAATGAAGAATTTGTGGACGCGCAATTGGGATAACGAAGCCAAATTGCTACTACATCAAATACATCAGACATGTTGCATTTGATTACTCGTCTATGTAGAAAAACTGATGTGATTCAATAGATACAATTGCATTTAAAACCCCGTTATGTTATTTCATTAATATTTCTTCATGAACACATCATATTTGAAACAATTAAATGAAATTCGCTTCAACGAGCAACAATATGCAGTTGATATCTATAGTGTCTTATATTGTTGTAAAATATTGTTAAAGCAATAAAGCCTTTACGAAGTAAATTTGAAACATAAAATGATTAAAGTCCGCATTGTTCCGATAAAACATGTCCTTAATATGTATTGTCCATTCACAACATACATAAACACGCATCCGAATGTGCGATTCGAGTATATATGTTTAGATAACATGATTTACGTCCGTGACAGCTTATGTTTCTTTAGACAAGTGCACTGTTAAGTTCGTCTACTAAGATTGTACGAGTTACATAGGCATGCACCTTTGCATATCGTCCATGATATCAGCACTTTGCTGTACTACACGTATATATAGCATATTTAAAAGTAGCCAATGCTGTGCTTAATTTGCCGTTTGAAACTCTTTATTTAATATCATCTGTACAGCATCATACGCAAGTATTTTCAATCGCCCGTGTAGTAATTATGTTTTCGTTTATGGTTGATTATACCCCGTTTGAATCAAACGCTCATTTTGAATCCCCAAATGCAATAACGACGTCCAGAAGGACAGTGATGTTAATCCTGGTAATGCACTTTCCAATTGTAAAGGAACTGTATAATACCCCAGTGTCGATAAACAGTGTAACGGTAAATTAATTTTGATATTGTGTTGCATATACACTACGTAAAAAGCTTCTCAAATATTGACACAATCGCTCAGAATTAATATTCGGACGTATCATAAAATTAAAGGTGTTATATAACTCCGATCCTTTATTCTGTTGTAAATATGTTTAACACGTTAGAGATATCAATTATACAGTTTTGCTCGTTGAAGTGAATTTAATTACAATGCTTCAATAACGCTATGAGCATGAAGAGATAATAATGAAATAACCATGCGGTTGATTACATGCAAGAGAATTACCGAAGTTATTCCACAAACACTAATGTTCAAATGCAACAAGAACTTCTTTATTGGATTCAATCGCATCGCGCGTGCATCAAATCTTCAATTCGTTTTAAAGATCATGGGATTGTCAAAAACTATATTTTTAGAAGTACAATTGTATCGTTTGGTTCTCTATTGATTCTTGTAGTATTCGACAACTATATTACTATGTTTTATTGTTTTGACACCAATAATACGTAATTGTATTGGTAACAACTAAAACATTGAAATGTCTTATTTAAATGAATAACCAAGAAACGAGTGTCAATGTTGAATACATGACATCCCGTTTTTAAAACGTTGATTTAATTAGTAGACTATTGATTTTCGTTTTGAGTCTAAAGCGTTCAATATGTATTTGATAAATGAATTCTGCGTATGGTTAAAATTAATTGTAATTCGACAGTTTCTTGTAAACAATTGCACGTGCCTTATTCGTTCAAGATTAAGTGATGGTAACTCGTTGTTCTATAATTTCTGAAAAAAACTAAATACATAGTTCAATGTAGATTGGTAAGAAGGGTTATTTGTAAAGTCATAAGTGTATATTTGTGACTTTTGACCAAATATATTTTTTAATTACAAGGAACTTTCACTTTTGCATGAAACTGGAATGACGGTTTGACATTACAGAGCTATGTATCAAATGTGCAGTAGTACTCGTTAACATTTCCCTTTTATAGTAATAATAAGTCTTCACGAAAAGCAACCAAGCACTTTAGATACAATCCTACATATTTCCTATATAATGTCTCGATACATCACGGATATATTATTTCGCTTGTTTTATGTGTGAATTTTTGGATCGAAGATATGTCGATTTCTAGTTTTGCACTCGTTTCAAATCTCAATGATTAACGAATAAGACATTTTGAATGCTGAACAATATCTAGTATTTTTGTGTTTTGTTTTTTTCCTAAAACTTACGTCAAATGCCCTTTTTCTTATAGAAGACAGGTTTACATTTGCCTAAAAAAAGGCAGACACCATAATGTAAACACGGAAACAATCGATTTAACGCACTTGTATGTTGCTATTTAGAATACCAAGTATTGACACAAGGCAAATATGTTTAAATGAAAAGCTCGGGGATCATGTCATTTATTTGTTGGCGTTTTTGAGTGTTGTCATTAATTTAACGTTAATGTAAAATTTGATCAGAGCATCACGACATTACTTTAAATAGTGTCGTACTACAGTTGGAACAACCTGTATTAGAACCAGGATCATACGGACTAATAGGCTACAACGTTTGATCAACTAATTTTTATTTATTCATGTTATTTGTTTTAAATTTATGCAATCTACGCGAAAAAGGCACATTCCACGCCAACAACATAAATATTCGCAATGGACATATAATTTGAGTGTATGTCTATATCTAGTATGAGTTTGCTTCTCTTTTGTGGCAAATATGCATTTGTTTAAATGCTTTATCAAGTCCTTGATATAATGTTGTCCCTTATAACGAACATTAATCAACCCACATTTAGGTGCACAGTGGCAAATTTACAGTGCGAAATGTAAAGTAATGGTATGATCAAGTAAGTTGGGACTACGTTCCGATCCAACTGCCAATGCATATTTTATAAACGTTAACAATATCAAAACAATTAAGTAATACTTAATTATATTAGAAGGTTTTATTCCGAAATATTGGTTAGTAATCGATTTAAGTTTTTTAAGTTGTTTTTTATTTATATGAAATAAATTGTTTTTCTTGCACATACTTTCCACAAATTACTACCAACAGGAAGACACATTTACAAGATTTGCATCAATCAACTTGTTTTTGCATTATCCACGCGTGATTCATCTTTATAGGATGGGTTCAGGAATAATTCCTACATTTCATTGTAATACTGGCCTTTATACCATTTACCAGACCATTACCAAATAGACATTATTCATGTAATTAGGCAGAGCGTACGTATCATTATTCTATAAAATGGAAGAGATTCCTAGTTTTGAATCGATTTAAGTATAGTGTCATTCAATAGAAAAGCGATAGACTGTATTTACCACCGTGTTTAACAAATCGATTCGTTGCAACATTTTTTTTGAGAGACGTGGTAATCTATAAACAACGCTCTGGGATTAGAGGATGAGTGCAAGTGGTTGTCTTCATTGGTGTGGTTGGGGTCCATGGATTCTAGATTGTTGTGTTAATACAAGTTTAACTATGTTTATATGTTAAGCTCAGAGGTTTATTACGAGCACTTTTACTGGCATTGTGTTTAACTTCTCACAGCGCTTTATATTTTCCTGATTATAGACCCCGTTTTGAGTCCTTGTGATGTATTGCTCTGCGGCAACTGTCGAATACTTATTTTGCGTAGGAATACTAGACAGGAGGGAAATCAGTGCTAGAATTCTGAACACAATTACGTAGCTTAATAGCTCAACTTAAATAATACATTCGTACCATTGCTAAAAAATGTACAGGTGCATATACATATAAATTCACGACATGACTTCAGTACAGTTGAACTCAGTTTGCTTGCTAAAAGACGGAAAATGAGGAATTCAAACCATGCATGAAACAATACACTATTTTTCGGATGGTCAAAGAGGTCTGATGACAAAATCGTACATGTCTTACCTATACCTATGTGGTGCCTATAGTCTAGGCTACATGTAGTTTTTCTCTGTTAATTCCATTATTCAGTTCACATCGATTTTTTCGAACTTAAATACTGTTTATTAAAAATGACTTCTGTCTCAGCATTTTTGAATACGTTACATTCCGATAGAACTAAACGTGGCGTTAACTTTATGATATTAAGTTCACATGCATTAGCATTATAACCATTTATTATTTATTCATTCATATTAAAGGTTCTTCCAACATTTGGTTTCACAGGGTAAATGAATGGACGACAAACTAACCGGATTTCAATTGTATAACTAGTGACGACCGTTGCGTGCAGAATTCGTGTTGACTGTGCGATATCTATTTTTATGAACATGAAAAAAACAACAACAAATAAACAAGCGGCTGAACTCATTTTTACGATAATGTTTTCATTTCCTATATTTATTTCAGTCATTATGAAATGAACACGCTTCGGTACACTAGACGCTGTGCGTTTATTCCTAGGCGAAACAATACGCTATTAACTGGTAAGACACCGCGGCATCATCTGATACTTACGGACAACGGCTCATTTGGTGTCGAGTCTAGAAGGCACTCATCGGATTTCACTATCCGCTTAACGATGAACGTCGTGCTTATATTGCGGTCTGTAACAATGTGAACAACTGTGTGGCTTATTGAACACGGTATAAAAACGTATACAATAAACATATACATGCTAGTGTTAAATATGAAGGATAACTTAGCCAATTCAAGGCGTGCGTGTTTTTCGTTACGGTACATATATTTGTCAGCTTAGCATTATAATACGTACTATTAATGATATTCAACGATTTCGTATGCACATTTACAATTCAAACACTTGTTATTGACTATATATTTTATATGTTGTCTTTGTAAGTTGGAAAACACAGCATACAATACAATAAAACGGTTGATATGGAGATTACAAAAAAAAATGTAAATGCGAGATCATATACATTATTTGTTATCCGAAAACGTTAGCATATTAATATTAATGTTTTAACCCAAACGTTCGTTAGGACCTACCTCAAACAAGCGGGCTGGTTTATCTGTTCAACTGGTGAAGATGGGGGGGATTTAATTCGTGTTGAACGTTAATACTAGTACTATAACAATTTTAGCACAGCTGATTTTACCAGCAAAATAACGGTCTAGCTATTCAACTAATTGAAAGTGAGAAAGTAATGTACAAGTAAAACCAGGCATGTATTAACATATTTGTTTACACAACATGACAAAGGATAAACTTAATTCCACAAGCAAATTCACTCTTTAAATTGCTTTGATACTTCATACTTTACATGATTCAAGCGCTTACAATCTACAAATTAGCTATGATAATGCATACCCATGTCATAACGTGTGGAACTGTTTAATTTTGTAATGACTTGTATGATACTTTAATTATCTTTAAATGTGTTTGAAAACAAATTGATGCAAAAAGAGCCACCACTGAAAAATAGGCTCCTAAAAGTTTCGTTTATACCAAATTATTATTAGTATTATTATGGTTTCAATTGTAGTTATAGTTGTGGTAGATCAAAATGTTAAATTATATTATTGAATATCATAAGGAAATGAATACCTAAACATGTTTTTACAAACTACACGTCTCTCTAGCAAAATGTGACACACTTTGCACAACTTAGAGACCTAAATAACTATATTGTAGAGCAAATAATTATGTGTTGTGAATGTATTGCAAAGAAGGCTCGGTTGTGTCATGCTATTGTATATTCATTTCTCAGAAAGGCATTTAAAAAACATGTTAAATGACCATGACGCATTTTCGTTCAACATATGATAATACATACATCTCGTGTGTTGCCTTTACTTCCTTAAACACAACATAAAGAATATTGGGAAAGAAATGTGTCGCGGATGCCATTGCGTTTGATGAACAACATTTTTAAAGTATACTCTTGTTAAATGGAAACCAATACTAAAGTGCCTTTTATCTTGAAAAGCATTGTCCAATATGATCGTATCGATGTTCTTTTCTAGCAAAATGCTAGGCCCTGCATGTATATATATCCAAAGGATTTGCATGAAATGGAATATGTAAGTAGCGTGGTGTGTGTGTTAATATTTTCTGCATTAAGCATAATGAGTGTTTATTATTAAAATGAACAAATATCGTTTTGACATTTGAATAGTTCATTTCAATCCAATAACGTTTATATACATATGCTAGAGAGAGATATTGATTCCAAAGGACGCATGCTGTAAAAGAATGACATCGTCCATATACTTATTAATATTATCTTGCACGCATATCCTCGAAATAAAATGGATGCTTGGATGGATATAACGGCAGTGACGTCACTGCGTTAATTGCATACAGACGAATACCCTTCATATCCTTATGCAAGAGAGGTATTGAATTATAAGGTTGCTTACTGTAAATAACGATCAAATAGGACATCGTATATGTACTTATAAATTGTGGCCTGCACGCTTTTCTGGGAACAACTGACCAATAATGAATGCTTACAGCGATGTCACTGCGTTAATGGTATACCGACGAATAAGTGAAATTAATACCACTCTTTATCGCTTGAAGGAACTACGATTAGCGGTTGCAGAAGTATGTTATATTTGTCTATGTAAGTGCAATTGGGTGAGAGCTCGTTCCCCACGATAATTTAAATCATAGTTTTGCCCACTGAAGAACAAATGTTATTAACAGCTTTAAACTTTTTATACTTTTCTTGTTCTATCTCCAACTAGCGGCATTAAAAAACTACAAGGACATTCATGATGAGGTCTCAGACATTCAAGGTTTATAATCATGTTAGTATTTTCATATCTTTATAATTTATTGCAGTGTCATGAATTACCGATGCAAATAGTAAACAAATGTAAGCGTCAAAAATTGATTGGCTTAGACAACCTTAACAACGAACGCTGGCGATTTTTTTTGTGCAGAACACAAACACGAGTATATGTACTCGGTACATACCTAGTATTTGAATTACCATTATTCTGAATTTTCATTAAAATGCAGCTAAGAATATACATGCTAGCATTGCTTCATCAATGCAGACGCCATTATTGATCATCTTATATATTAATTATAACAACCTAAAGATTGTTCGGAAATGGATCGGAATCATAATTAGAGCTATTATTTAAAATTTACCAATCTTGTCGAGTTTTTTAATTTGTTCAACGGAATACTGACTACACGCATATATATGAATATATGCAAATAACGTTTACACAACAGTTCCCTTTTTGCAAAAGCTTAAGTATACATTTATATCTACTTGCATAAAACAACACCTATTTAGACGATTCTGACATATGATGTCCTTTATTTAATTCTATGAGATGAGGTATTTTAGCCTGGCTAGGAACTAGGTTTTAAAATTTAAATAGATGTCATGCTTAAATCGTATGAAAACAGATATCAACATTTATCAAAGTAAATCATCCAAAAATGGAATGGAAAATAGCAGGAAATGCTAATAGTACCCCTTGGGCTAAACATGCTTTACCTCTTTAACCCACACGGCTTTGGGTCTTTTTCGGTTATATCGAACAAAGGTGAGTATCAGACAATGCCCCGAGATCACTGATTTTACCCACTATGCATTGGTGATAGTCATTGTTGATAAAAAATAAAATAAATCCAGAGTAGTTTGATTCTAGTTTTGGTATACTTAACAATTTAATATCACATTTTAATTAAATTGTTTTTGTTTAATGATCACAACGTGAACCGAACTTCGCAGAAACTACCGTTAAGTATTGATGTATGCCTAAAGCATACACTCTTGAGTTTGATTATGTACACATTCAACAGTGTATCCCCCGAATCCTATAATTGTTTATGTACAAAACGTTAAAAGTACACTTTCGTGCAAAAGAACGTTATACATTATTGTATCCTCCTCCAGAAGTGTATGGTTATAATGTGCTTGTACAATTTTTGCAATTCAAACAATTACTATGGATGCTGTCTTTCTTGAAAAAAAATAGATATTCTAAAACTTCAATAATAAGTCAATGTGGTTACCATCGATAATACACAGTTTGTCAGTGTAAAACTACGGGAGATGAGTATAACGAATCCTATTATTCTGATGTTAAAGGGATATTTTCAAAAGATCTTAATTAATGTATATATACTACAAATCAACGCATTTTAAAAATAGTATGTATATACAAATATCGGAACATTTGCCTGTAAATTGCAGTTACATTAACAAGAATATCTTATTATGTATGTATTAAACCAATCTCGTTGTGTAACCTATTTCTTTAACCGAAAAGCAATATACTTATATTAATTGCACTTCAGAAATACATAAATGTATATAAAACATATTTTTTTTTTTTTTAATAAATGATCGCAAGTGATTGGTTTCGAAAACACCATACCTTTCGGCCTAAAATATTATATTATTAAAGCATTACATTATGACCAGTGAAATGTTGCATAACAGCTAAAACACTCAACAAGCCTGAATGTAAATAAAGTAACACAACCGTGGTTATGGGCACCACATCCGCACACATAGTCTGCAAACAGGCACTATTTGACAATAGTCTCACATACAAAGAGTTAAAACAAGAGTTTACGGATGAGATTGGCATTGCACTATTTTCTAGTTATCCATGTTGTCAGCATTGTGCTCTTCTACACGTATACAAAATGCAGCCATGCATTTACTTAAGTTGTCGTTTGAAACTCTTAAGTGTTTACCATCTCGACAATTCCATACACAATTGTTTTCAATCGTCCGTGTCATAAGTGTGTTGTGGTTTATGATTTATTATAACCCGTTAGAATCATACATTAATTTCCAATTCCCAAGTGAAATTATGACGTCTCGAGGCACGGTGATTTTAATCCTGGTAATGCGCTTTCAATATTTCTTCAGCGATATCTGCCGATTCAGATATCAATTAGATTTCATTGTGCGTTGACATAAATTAAATTACAATGTTTCAGTAATGCTGTGAGCATGAAGGGTTAATACTTAAATAGTTATGCGGTGGATTCAACGCATGTGAAACATTGCAGATATTCCACTAAGACCAGTCATCAGTTGCAACAGAACTTCTTTATTGGATTCAAACGCAATCTGGTTGGTTTACCGCGATTGCACGTGCATCAATTCTTCAATTCTTTATAATAATCAAGGGATTGCCGCGTTGGATATCTTGAGATGTACCATTTCATTGCTTGGTAGAAACCGTGTTTAGACAAACATTGAAACACCACAAACGTTTGATGGTAAGTGTAATTATATAGATTCCTGCAAATAATGAAACGTGCTTTATTCGTTTAAGATCTAGTGAGGGTTTTCAGCGTATTGTTCTATAATTAAAATAAAATAAATGAATAGTTCAATGTTCATTTGTCAGAAGTGTATATTCGTAAAGTCAGAAGTGTATATTTGTAAATGGATATTTTTTCGACTATTTTTAACTACAAGAACATGTAACATTTGCACGGAATTGAAATGACGGTTCGGTATTAATGATTTATGTATGAAATGAGCATTAATTCACCTTTAAGTTAACATTTTCTTAACCAACCAGCAATTGCCTACACCTCCATAGTTAATAATAAGTCTCCACGAGATGTAAGCAAGAACTATCAATACATAACACGTCGTATTCGTGATTAAAGACATGTTAAGTTTGTGCTATTTTAAACTGATGATGCGCCGTAAGTCGGTCGTCCTCATTTAGCAAAGCCGTTTATATTTAAAAGAAAGTCAAATACACACAAATTGTCTCTTTCCGTCTCGCTTTCTCAGTGTTTGTTTAAATCTGTTTTAAAATATAGATTTTTTAAAAGTATCTTATTTTATCAATGCAAAAACTAGCGCGTCAAAACATTGCTGGCATATGAGGTGATACACGAAACTCGTGGTGATATAACATCATTGAGATGTTACGAAATTCAGCTTGCACATAATTTCCACAAGTTCCTACCACAGGACAAAACATTTACAAGTTTTCAATCAATACAATTGTACTTGCATTTTACCTGGCATGTGTGATTTATCTATATAGGATTGGTCCAGGAAAACTCCTACATTTCATTTTAATTCTGTCCTTTATACTATGTACCAGACTATACCCAAACCGTAATGAATGATAAAGTATCCCACTAATAGACATTATATGTGTAATTATAGCAGAGCGTACGTATCATTATCCAGTACAATGGAAGAGATGCCTACGTTTGAGTCGATTTAAGTATAGTTTCATATAACATAAAAGCGATATACATTATTTACCAAGGTGTTTAACCGATACGTTGTAACAATTTTTCGAGAGACGTGGTAACTCAAAAAGAACGCTGTGGAATTAGAGGATGGATGAAAGTATGTTTATATAATAATCACATACATATAACGAACAAGTGAACTGAAACATGATCAAAAGAAACACTTTGTCCGCTAGTCGTTTATTTAAGGCAAATAACCATTTGCATATACAATACAACACAGTCAATACAATACGACATATAAAATACAATAATAATTCAATTCATTTATACACATATGTTAAACTTCAAATATATAAATCAATCGAATTGTTCATTTCAGACACCATGCTTTATTTGAATATGTTTAACCACGTTCATATGTTAAGCTCAACTGTTTATTACAAGCACTTTGGCTGACATTGTGAACAACTTATGTCAGCGCTTTTATATATTCCTGATAATATACCACACTACGAGTCCTATTGATTTATTGCTTTGCGGTAAATGTAATTTACTAGGTCGAATACATATTTTTGGTAAAAAATATAGACATAGTTGAATCAGTGCGAGCATTTCGTACACAATTACGTAGCAATATGGCTTACATAATCTACGCATTCGTATCATTGCTTAAATATGTACACTTGTACAGGTGCATATAAATATGCATTCAGTGCAGTTGACCTTAGTTTGCTTGCCTAGAGACGGATAATAAGGAATTCAAACCATACATGAAACAATAAACACTTTTTTACTGATATGACCAAAGACGTTATAACTATATATTTTTGTTTATTTACATTGACGTTACTTTCAACATCTGGTTCAAAAGATAGGTTAATTTGCTAACGACAGACAAATCGGATTACCATTTTATTGCGTTAACATTTTGTGTGTTACCTTGCCGTATCTATTTGTAAGAAAATGCCAAAAAACGAGCGTTTTATTTCTTTTTACAATTACAATGTTTATCATATATTAATTTCAGTCGTTAAAAATTAGCACGCTTCTGTACACAAGACACTGTGTGTTTATTCCCACGCGAACCAATACGCTATTTACTGTAAGACACCGCTATATCGGGTACTTATCTGATACTTACGGACAACGGTTTATTTGGTGTCGAGTCTAGAAAGCACACATCGGATTTCACTTTCCGCAAACGATGAACGTCGTGCTTATATTGCGGACTGTTGAAATGTGAACAACTCTGTTGGATATTGAACAAAATGGAATAACGTATTAAATAAACATATGAGTGCTAGAGTTCAATAAGAAGGATACCATAGACACTCAAATGTAAGAGTGCTTTAGGTTACGGTTAATATATTCGTGAGCTGTGCATAAGGGTACGCTATATAAAAGAATATGCAATGAGTTACGAAATTTAAAAATGCGTGTTCAGATAAATTATTGATAGATGATAATGGTAACGTATGAAAAGTTTAAACTCAAAGGTTATGTCGGACCTATAGCAAACAAGCGGACGTGGTACACTTTGTTCTACTTGTGGAGAAGCGGAGATTTAACAATTGTTGTAATGTACATACTACGTTAGAGAACAAGTGCAACACGTATGATTTGACAATCGCAGCGAGAATTAATAGTCTAAATATAAACTTATTTTGAAATGAGAAATTCACTATGATGATTAAACCCCAATACGTTCAGGCAAATTTAAGCACACCCATACCAGCAACGGTGTTAACATGACATGACAAAAGGTCAACTGTTACATCACATGCAAATGCTATCTTCTAAGAGCTTTGATAATGCATACTTTACATGAATAACGTACTTAAATATGATAATGAGCAATACTATTACCGTGTTTTGAATGCACGAAAATGTCAAAGACTTTGGGAACATTGAATGGTATACTGAGTTTTATAATTAGTTAATTTCCGATAAATGTATTTGAAAACTTTTTGTTGCACAAATACAGCCCCCATTGACATAAAGCTCATCACAATGTCCTTTATGCAAGTACTATTGATGAGATTTAATAACATAATTGTAGTTGTGGTTTATATGATTAACCATAATATTAAAGTACATTGATGAACATGATATTAAATGAGTATCTTAATATGTGTGTACACTCTTCATATATATTTAGCAATAGGCAATGCGAAATACAAAACGAACAGAATACACACTTGATTATGTACAATTAACAAGTATGCGTTTAGAATGTATTGCAGAACAAGTTTAATTGAGTAATGCTTCTGTATATACATTTCTAAAAACCTCATGTTGAAAAGAAATGTATACAGATCATGAGTATTTAAGCTAAACATATAAATATACAGAACTCTCGGTTTTCCTTGACTTCCTTAAAAACACATATTGAATCAAGTCTATGTTGGGAAATGTGTCAGCGGATGCTATTACGTTTGATGAACGGTATGTTTAGAATATACTCTTGCTAAATGGAGCCCAATACTAAATTGGCCTATTATCTTGAAGAGCGTTGTCGTTATGATCGTATCGATGTCTTCCTCATCGAAATGCCGTGAATGAATATATTTCCAACCGGTTTTCATGCGATTGAATTCGTGAGTAATGTGGTGTATGTTAATGTTTTGTTTGTATTAACCATTATGATTATGTCATATTTTAATGAATAAAATGAACTACTTGTGTTTGATCATTTGACTACGTCTCCATTCGTTTGTGTTAATACCCCCATGTTATATAGAGGTATTGCTTTAAAAGAATACATGCTGTAAATTATTTTAAAGTAAAACACGTCTATATACTTATCAATTTTGTCGTGAACGACTATCATCGAAACGACTGACAAATGATGAATATTTATACGACCGCGACGTCACTACGTTAATGGCATACCGACGAATAATAATCAAAGACAACCTAATGCCGCATTTGTTTTTCAAAAGAACTTCGTTCGCGGGTTCAACAGTGTGCAATCTTTGTCTGTGTAAGTACAATTTGGTAAGAAGTCGTGTCCTGCGATAATTTAAATTATAGTAATTCCCAATGGAGTACCGATGTTATCAGTAACTATCAAAAATCGCTACCTTTCTGGTTGTATTCCCAAATAGCGGCAGTAAAACCTACAAAGCTGCAAGGACAAACGAGCTGATGTCTTAGAAATTCAATACTAACAACTTTTAGCGTTGAACACCGATACATAGTTTAATTGGCAAGGATTCGACAACATAAACAACGAACGCTGGCAATTTGTATTGGTGCCGAGCAAAAACCAATACACCTGTATTCGACACGCACCTAGTATTTTAGTTACAATTATTCTGACTTGTCATGTTGTTACTTTGCGAAATATGAAAAGGAAATGGATAAAATAAACCTGTTAGCAATCATCCGGCAACCACACCAATTGTATTATATAGTCCGTGTTAGCTTCATATTAATTTGAAATGCAGCTAAGATTTTACCCGGAGATATTAATGATTTTTAATGCAGGCGTAGTAATTGATAATATTTCATGTTTATTATAACAACTAAAAGTGTTATATAATAGATCAGAGCATCTTATATGGACCATTTTGTCGTGGCTATAAAATGTGCTACAATACATATTAAAGACAAGATTATTTTTATATATGCAATCACATGTTCTATAACAACAACCGTTTGGCAATATATAACGTATACATGCAAGTCTACTTTTACACACACAAAAAAAAAACAACTATTGCGATAAAGCTGTCACATGTCGGCCTTTATTTAATGGTAAGATATGAAATTTTGAAAACAATATTTGATAAATAACCCGCAATTTTGTTCTCACTAGTCTGACTAGGGACTTCTTTTTAAATACAGATATATGACTTTGTTATTGTAAGACAACGTGTATGTACAATCACCATTCAGCAAATTAAATCATCAAACAAGTTTGAGGATAAATAGCTGGAAACAATAAAAGTACCGCTAAAAAAAGCTATACTCCTCAATTCACACGGCTTTTGGTCTTCGTCGGTTCTATCGAGCAAAAGTGACCTGCAAACACTGCCTCAAGAGTACTGTATACACTCACCAGGCAATGGAGCTAGTCATCTTGGTACAAACATTATTTTAAAATCAAACGTATGTTGACTTTAGTTAAGCTGTTAAGCTTTTTAATGTCCGCACTTTGCTCAGGCCGACTTTCCAATCAAATGTCTTTGACATTTCGGAATAAATAGAGGATACATCTAAAAATACATATCATTAATCCTATTTTGAACACTTTTCCGGCGAACTTTTATTGAATGTTTGAATTCATTTATCATGGTTATAAAAACACAACGCCGTTTGCATGGTATTGCAATGACCTTGTAAACCCTGTATAAGCCTATACCACACTTTAAATGTTAATGTATGTCATGTTTCCGCTCGGATCAAGACGGCGCAAACACATGTCGACCATATTCAGTATTACTATTGGTAGGGTCAATAGCAGGCAAGAACATATTACGGGTTAAACCACTTAGCAAGCAATGAAAATAAGAATCAAAGGCATTATATTTAAATAAATAAGTTTGTAGTAAACTCATGCAAAGTGAAAAAATAAACACATTATCAATCTCGATAGCACTAGTGACAAAATGGATTTTCTTGCATCGTCTATAACATATATATAAAATAATTGTTTGATTCGGTGGAATATCAATTTTAATTCACGAGTGATCCCACAACATATGTTTATAATGTTTGTCTATGATCACAGGGTTTGAACTAAACCAGTTTTATGACAGATCATAAATTGTTCTTAGTTTGTTGAGCAAAGCACTTCTTCATTTCTAAATCAATATTATTGATATCCGTCTTAGTTAATAACCATGGATTACCTTTTAATGAAATTATAAATCATGGAAACGGCTACGCGATTACATTAATGTCAAGTTTATGCAAAGATGATCGGTATTGTTCATAGAACATTAAACACCGCGTTGTTATATGATACTTAGTTACTTACAGTTTGCAAACGACCTTTTAACTAAAACAATTTAGTTAAGTACACTACATATCTACATATAAACAAGCGTTGCTTAACAATAACCAGTTTGCAATAACAAAAGCAACTTGACAGAAAATATTATCATAGCAATATTAGTTTTAAAAAACATAACAGCGCATTAAGTGGTACTTAAACATAAATGTTTTCCTTTAAAAGCATATAACGAGCCACAAAAACCTTTCTGTATTTTCAGACAACTGCGGACAGAAATATTGCATTTTGATGGCAGACCTGCGTATTGGGACTTTTTAATATCCCTTACCGAGATTGCACAATATACTTTTCAATAAAGATCTAAACGCAAACCACTGGTGTTCCAGAGAGGAACAATACAACATCAATGAACATAGAAGTGACCAGAATATCTACCAAAAACATAATATATGTTTTCCATATTCAAAGCATAACTATCAGGGCACGTTCATTTCTCTGTGTTTGCTTGTTTTGTTTTGTTAGTATAAATTGCGGATGAACTTGTATTAAATTCGTGTTAGCCTTCAGTAGAAAAACAATGGGAATTATTGCTAAGCCACAGTTTCTTACTTTACTGATATCGTTTGCTGACGTTACTATACACTTTCGGATGCCTGTGTAATATCCTACATGATATTCTTATTTTATACAACTCAATAGGCATCATCAAATACTGACAATGATCAGAGTCCCCAAGTAACTGTCTCTGCTAAAGCGTTGCAATCGAAGCTAGACAAGAAATAACACATTTTTGGCAATCCAATTTGAAAGAAAATTGTCAAATGTCAGAATAAAAGTTGTGTCCATGATCACAAGAATTAATACCGTACAACAATATATTAAACATATTTTGACCCTGCATCACACCGTACGGAGTCAGTAAGAAGTCAAATAACTAACAAGTGTATTAACATGTATTTAGATTAATTGTGTTGTAAGCATGAAATATTTACATAATAATTATATTACTTTATGATCATGTACACCAAAAGTTATCAAAGTAATTATAAAAGAGAGTTTGCAACATTTTACCTTTTTCAATGTGATAACTCAAGTTTTGACTCTTTATGCTTTGTGAAAAATCATACATGTTATGAACATAATATCTTTATACTAATTTCTCCAATTCCCGTCATTATTAATAACATATGTTTCTTGGCTTCCCCTTGTTGTGATACCACCTGATAAAATCACGGATTACCAATGAACATAACGTGCTTCACATCCTTTGTAAATCGATAGTTTTATGCAAACACGGCCACGTGTCTGATCCTTCAAACTCGATTGATATGCACACCTAATAACTTTAAATACTAAAAAAAAGCAAACAAATGAATAACATATTTTCAACAAATAGAGCTTTACTATGCATGCCATCGGATTCCTTTTTTCTTGCAATAACCGACAAAGAGAATTACATGATTTTTAACATTGGATGTGAACGATCTAATATTATGGAAAACGGATGTATTTAACGGCCACCGGAAACACTTTCCGAAACAGAAATTTCGCAAAATTAACTACGGTTTTCTTTAAGATATTCATATTTAAGATAAAGTATGCGATACAATGCTTCTTTGTTATCATTAATTGATGTTTTTGTATTATATTTCAATTTCCTTCATTATTATATTTTTTGTTCAAAGTAGCCTTTCCAAAGGTATTGGTGCTTTTTCCCATGGATTTTTTTCCCATGGGAGTTTTTTTCCATAATTTGCAGATGGAAAAAGAAAGATGTCCATTTAAAAATGGCATTTGTTTATTACTCAAAAATAATGTGTTCAGCATAAAACGAGCATACAATTTAATATGTGTATGACATCTTACGGATTCAGTAAAATCCTTGTAACTTATAGTATTTATTTATTAAATAAAATTAATTATTATCTTAATAATTATGTTTTAATATATTAAAATATCACATTGAAAATACAAAAATCCAAACTTTGCTCTTGCATTTCATAGTGAACAATACACGATTATTAAATAAAAAAAAATCAATTGTTTATAAACAAAATAAGACTTTTATTGCATACTTTATCTTAAAGAAGCAAACCCGTAAGACACAGGGTACATATATTTGCGAAATTTCGCAAAGTTTTTCCGGTGGCCGTTCAACTTAATGTTACTAGCCATTTCAATAAGGCTGCATCTTATATTAAAAGCCGATGTTTCAACGGCTTGTTTGATCTTGGTATAAAACGACGTCATTAGATTTCTCCATCCACTAAACGATATCTATACGAGTATCGCTGTTCTAATTCCAGCGCTGCTGTAGTGTGGGCAAGACAGTGTGACTTGAATGAAGAATGTTATTTGTGTTTACAACGTAAGGATAACTGTATGATCCAAAGTAAGTGCGGAGTTTGTTATCGTTTGGAAACAAATATCTGTATTGTTGATTTGCATGTAAACAAATAATGTTTGAAAACACATGTGTAGAACAAAATAAACTTTTTAATTAAGACACTTATTTTTGCGTTTGTCGTACTCTTAAATGATATAACATGATACCAATAAATACAAATGGGATACATCATGTGTATCATAAATCTAAGTTAAATACATATCATATAATTTCGCGATAATTTATATGAAATTAATATTTAATTTGCCTTTTGTATTGTGCTCATACATGTTCCATACACACATTAATTGGGAAGTATTGTGTTGGTGTTATAACGTTTTAAGCGTATCACCCTAATATAAGTCTTATCGATATAGCAAAAATAACGTCAAGAAAATGGATAACGAACCGCCGGTTCTCATAAATAAACTTGAAATCAGCAATATTGCAATTGTAAAGGGAGAAGGAAAATACAAGACATTGTATTTCGTTCTAATCCTATTGGAACATGTTAAATGTTTAAATGTTGTATGTAGTTCTATGCAAAACAATGTGTATTATTTCAAATAAATACGTTTAATGTAAATCAGCAATATTTAATACTGATTTTGTTTTATGATCGAAACGTTAACTGGACAACACGTACACTAGCGCTCTAAATAAACTTATATTTAAATATAGATCATAGAAAAACGAACGTGGACATATTGGAAAATGTATCAGGAAATGCTACTATGATTGATATATAATACATTTTAAGTACAGTCTCGTTTAAAAATAACGTTATACCTAATTGTCTTACTATCTATAAAAGCATCCTCCTCAAGAAGCCTATCGGTATTATTAGTTTTTTTTCCGTTATTGTTTAAGCGTATATTCGAATATACAACAAGACCTAATCTTGTGGTGGTATACTTTTAAAACACATGATGTTTGCGATGCATGTATATGCACATGTGATTGTGATAAATACAACATTATGTATGCAGTGGTTATACTTTCTGATTTGCTAATGTCTTTCATTATAACAAAAACCCTAGACAGATATGTTTAATACTTCTGTAAACAGTTTTTGATAATTAGTAAATATATATTGATGATATGAATGTAATACAATAGTTCCAAGTGAAACACGTATACACATGCATTTGAATAGACAATAGTTAATTTGTGTACAGACTGTATCATATGCAATGTTTTAAAATGTGAAACACGTTTTTGTATATGACTTTTCTATCAGTGAAATATGTAATTGAATGTCATATAGTGTAATATAACTTTTTTCAGTGATTTGCACACAATTACCGGTATGTCAAATTTAACATTTTAAAATTGTCATGTTTTGATATATGCCTTTTGCACATATTCGGGTTAATATAAAGAAGCAATATGAGGAACGTGTCCGCAACAAATGTATGCAAATCATTTCTATCTCATGACAGTCAATTTGAAGAGATGCAGTGATTAAATTATTTAGCTACTTGATGGTGCGACAATCATCTTTATTGAACATCGTGCACAGATCGTTGACAGAGATGTAAATGAAGAACGCTGTCAGTGATTCACGAGATAAATGTTCAACCGCTGGTGAAGTGTCGATGCGGTTACAATAATATCGAACGTAATCGGCTACACTCTTGCTGACTTTACAATTTAATGTTTGTTTAAAATAAGTTCGAGTCGTCATCATTTAGAACATAAAATCCGCCAGACTTCAAAACAGTGCATACTTGTATAAATATATATTAATGTACACACATCTATCAAATTTAGATTTGTGTATGACAACACACTTAAACCGGAATGTAAGTGATTTGCAATCGTTACACAATTTAAAAGACGAATAGAACGACATGAATGAATAAAGCAGTTTAGCTTTCATAATTTATATGTATATGTTAGCTGTCATTTCAGTATAATTATGTTAGTACTGTTTGTATATACATGGAGCAAGTTAATTAGTGCATGTCAGTTTGTGACAAGTTTGTATTTGCCCATTGTAAAGGTATGCCTATCATACTTAGTGTGTAAGGAACGAAAATAAACAACATAATGTTTAGTTATTGACATGTTAATGACTTAACAATTTCGATACCAATCCAGTATGAATATTGAATAAGTGTTCATGTCTGACAATACAAATACCTAATATATACAATGCTTTTTGTCACAACAAATCACAAAGTTGACAATGGAAATGCAATTGCAGATCGTCTTTTATTTAGAACCACATTTGCATTGGAAATTAGTTGCGTCCTCCAAGTTTGAATGTTAACTGATGAATACAATAAAGGCGATTAAATTAGTGAACCACTAGACGACAGGGCGTTCGTCTCTATGTCACTGGTGCCAAGATGTATCAGAGTTCGTAAAATCGCCCAAGTATTAACATATTGTCGGAGTGTCTAATTCTGACGAATAAAATATAGTGGTTTCCGTGTTATAATAACAATATACTCATGTTGCTACTCTGTTTTCTTTTATATCTTTGATGTCAACTGATATTTAATGCACACGGGTGCATTGATTTGATTAAGAATGTTCTTTTTCAGTTTTTACTATATGATGCAATGTCGCTAAAGCATGTAAATAAATAGACTATTTAGTTGATGTATGTCTTGGTTTCATTTAATCTTGCCGAAGAAAGGTACGGTTAAGGCGATATATCTCTATACAATCAATGAGTAGTTCATTGGCAATAAAATTTAAATGTAGTTTATTGCAATGTTTTAAAATTGATGTGATGCTTTGGGGTTAATGTGTGTGTACACTTACATGTTAAATGAATCATTCTGGACAAGGTATGAGGTTTTCAGCACCATAATACCGTTTTAAAACCTCATTTATCGAACCTTCACATGCTGTTACCCCAGTTGTTTCCATATTTGGGCGTTTGTTATGTACGTGTGCGTCTTGCCTATTGCATGTTTTGTGTGTCTCATTCTTTGGCAAATAGTTCCTTGACATAAATCAAGGATCGCATTGCATAATAAGTCTTCTCACTTGCTGGTGCAGCTGAAGTTTAATTTCAAATGTAATTGGTCATTCACAACGGACCTTAACACGCATCCAAAAATCTTTAATAAATCAATATCGCATGCATGTTATCTTATCTCTGAAACAATGCTAATAGTCCTTTATATTTATTTATTACGTAACGTACTGCATTTTGTAAGCTGTATTGAACGATTTAATTGGGATAATCGGTTTCAATTATAGACTGACTTGAATATAATTCACATTTGTACAAGTTTCTTTTTCTTTACGCAGTTGCATTATTACATGTGCCTGATACTGGTGTACTGCATATTGCAGCGTCTGTGTTACCAGCACTATCCTCTAATACACATATACATCGCATCATTAAATGTAGACATGCATGTGTTTAATATGCCGTTTGAGACTCTATATATAGTATCATCTGTAAATCGTCACGAGCAATGGTTTTCAATCACCCATGTCATAATTATGTTAAATTGTATGATTTATTATGCCCGTGTTAAGCATACACTCATTTTTAATTCCCAAGTGAAATTAAGACGTCTCGAAGCACAGTTATTTTAATCATGGTAATGCGCTCTCCAATCGTCAATGAATTGTATGATGCACGAGCGTCGTTATACAGTTTACCAATACATCAATAAAGAATTTGTGGATGCGCAATCGGGATAACGAAGCCAAATTGCTATTAAATTAAATACAGTAGACACGTTGCTTTTTATCACTAGTTTATGTGCAAAAACTGATGTGATTCAAAAGATACAATTGCATTTTAAAAATCAATATGTCTTTATAATCACATCAGAAATGAAACAATAAAATTTAATTCACTTCAACGAGCAACAATATGCAATTGATATCTATAGTGCCTGATATCATTTTAAATAGTGTTAAAGCCTTTTAAGAAGTAAATAAGAAACATAAAATAATAAAAAAAAGTCCGCATTGTTCGTAAAAAACATGTCCTTAATTTGTATTGTCCATTCACAACATACATAAACACGCATCCGAACATCTAAAATAAATCGGCATATCGCAAGCGTGACCACTTGCTTATGAATGGAATTCTAATCTGCCCTTTATTTATATAATATGTAACGTAATATTGAGTTTGTATAACACCATTTGAGTGCGAATCTAGGCTATATGTTTATATAAAATGATTTACTTCTGTGAACGCTTCTGTTTCTTTAGACAAGTGCACTGTTATGTGCGTCTACTAAGATTATCCGAGTACTTAGACATACCACTTTTCATATCGTCTATGTGATCAGCACTATGATTTACTTCACGTATATCAAGCATATGTAAATGTAGCCATTGATGCGCTTAATTTGTTGTTTGCGACTTCTCAATATCATCTGTACAGCGTCATACATACTTGTGTTCAACCGACGAAATAACGACGTCTAGAATAACAGTGATTTAATCCTGGTTATGCACTTTCCAATAGTAACTGAAATGTATGATGCCCCAGTGTCGATAAAGAGTGCAACGGTTAATTAAATTTGATGTTGTATTGCATAAACACTACGTAAAAGGCTTCATAACTATTGTCATAATCGCTCAGAATAAATCGTCGGTCGTATCATTAACTTAAATGTGTTATAGTACTCAGATCCTCTATTGTGTAGTGAATATAAATATAATTTCTGAAACGTTGGAGGTATTACTTAAACAGCTCGTTTACATGAATTATATAATGCTTCAATCACGCTGTGGCCATGCAGAGATAATAATGAAATAACAATGCGGTTAATCAAATGCAAGTGAAGCACCGCAATTATTCCAAAAACACTAATGTTCAATAGCAAATAGAACGTCTTGATTGATTCAATCGCAATGCGCGTGTATCAACTCTTCAATTCTTTTTAATAATCAAGAGATTGCCGCGAAATATATCTTTAGAAGAATTTGTTGTTTTGTTCTGTATAAGTTCTTGGAATATGAAAACATTATATCAATATATATATAGTTGAAATGTGATATTTTATATAAAGGCAATACATCGTTAAGATGCTTTTGGGACACCGATAACACGTTATTGTATTGGTTTAAACTTAAAACATTTAAAATACAATTCTACATTATTTATTTGCTAAACGTAACAGACAATATTAAATTCCTTACTCAAATGAATAACCGAGAAACAAGTATCAATGTTGAATACCTGACTTTTATTCGCGGTTTTTTAAAAAGTGCACTCACACGACGTTGGTTTGAATACGATATCCCCTTTTTAAATGTTGATTTTATTTAGTAGAACATTGTCTTTCGTTAATAGTCCAAAGTGTTCAATATTTATGTGATAATGAAGTAACATATGATTCTAAAATGTTCTATGCTCATTTGTCAGAAGAGTATGTTTTTAAAGTCAGAAGTGTATTTTGGTAATTCGAATGTTTTCCGATGTATTTTAATAGCAAGGAACTGCTACATTCGCATGACACTGGAATGGCGGTTCGATAACAGAGATATGTTTTTAATGTGCATTAATGGACGTAAATAGTTCCCTTTATAGAAATACTAAGTATCCTCGAAATGTAAGCAAGCAATTTAAATACAGTCACACATATTAAAATATTGTGTATTTGTTTTGTTAAGTTCGATTACAGACATTTCATGTTTGGGCTATTTTAAACTGATGATGCATCCTTTACTTGTCGAAAGAATATAGCAAAGCCGTTCATATAAAAAAAAGGCAAATAAAAACAATTGTTCTATTCCGCTTGGTTCATTTTTAAAAAATGCGACATTTTTAAAGTATGTACATGTAAGTCGTTAGATAGTGATATGAAATACTGTACACAACCACAACAAAAAATAAACTCGCTTAATTAACGTTAAAATAGCTACATCCAGCATTAAAATGACGCGGTTTCAAAAAAGGTAACAAATGACAGCAGGACATACGGTATAACTTTATTTTGTATTTATATTGCATTTAATTATACAAGTTTTGGTTGTAATACGTGTCGCCATTGACCACACGAGTATTTGTTGCAAGTTATATGCTATTACATCGATACAACATTGTACAATACTATATTATCACTATTACAGTTGTATATGCTTAAATATTATCCCATTTAAGTTCATTCAGATAATTTATCACGAACAAACTGCTGTGTGTTTAGATATTTTCAAACGTTTTGACACGTTCTAAGTTACTCGTTTTAAAACCTGTTCAGGTACATTGTAATAAGTTATAGTGAATTACAGCAAAACAGATTACCTGTACATGGACATATTTAGTACGTATACAACAAGACATTACAGTCGTTAAATGTTTGACGTTGGTTTTACAATCAAAATAAATATACATAACAACCTTACAACGAATTGCATACCTCGTCGTTGTGACTGTCTGCAATAATTGAACTGCATTAAGATTAATCGTTTTCATGGTTTAAGAACCGTGATACATATTCATAGCAACAAAAACCGTACTCTCCCGCTTCCCGCGAAAATTGTGTGAGAAGTAGTTGCAACTGATTCGACACCTTGTTACAGTCCTGATGAAATTAATAAGTCAGGTTACATTCATCTGGTAAGGACATGCGCTTTTTTAAATTGTTAAAACATACAGTCTTTAATCTACCATCATCCCATATTTATGATATGTTATGTCATTCATCATTTATGTTTCGCTTCTGTAAACACATCATTAAGGCGCAAGCTGTTGTATAAATTACAAATAATGATTTCCATACTCCGGTTTAATTATCAGAACATATATGTGGAGTATTCGATGTATAGTTAAATATTACCACTCCCCATACACGGTTATTGTTCATATAAAGCTACATGTAGTTGTAGTGATTACAAGTGCTTCAAACCCATTTGTTAAAGCCATACACAAGCAATCAGACTTTTCTCACTGATTTAGCCAGACGCTATGTTCGCAGTGAGCATTCCGTCACTCTCATATCAGTGTTGTATCGCGCAGATTGATGGTTGATCGATAACCACATATGAGTAAGTAATATTAAAACACTTTTTCTTAGAACAGATATCCGTATTGTATTTCTCTTGTTTTATCGTGGCACAAACGTTAATTCTGGTGGTTACCGATTGTATCTATCGTGTCGTTAATCTGCAGCTTTGTATATTTATGGTTGAGCAGTTTGGGAAAACAAACAGTGCTTTAGTAAACTACATAGGTATGTAAACATACTTTTTTAAAGCAGGTGTCTACAAGCGATTTGGAAATATATGTCAAACAAATATTATATGTTCTACACGTCCTGAGCATGTCAAACTATTTTCCTATATCCGGGTTTGCCTTGTTAAAGGATTCAGTCCAATAGTGGAATTTATNATATATCGCAGTGGAAATTTTATTATTTGTGTCATTATACATAATCTATTAGGGCTTAATATTGCTGTGTAAAGTGTCTAACAATTATTGAAATACATTCCAGATTCGCTTTCGCTAGAATGGTTTTTTTAGCTTTGTAAAATAGAGTACCTCAAATCGTTGATTGCCGTTTAATATAAAACCATTACAACTGTAAATGCAAAATATGTCATACTCTCCATCGAATGAACTCTTTATCCTCATATACAACTTGTTTGCGTCCTTGCCAGAGCAACCATGTGAAACCAATCATGTGTCATTTTGATAAAGATGTGATCTTGGTTTTTCACACTCATGTTAAAGGGACTGTAAACCACGAATGACGAAAAAAGAAAAGTTCTAATAATTTTACAATTATTAGTTTATATTGATTAAATATCACGACTGGTATATACCATTACTTGAAAAAAAAATTTTTTTTTTTTTTACTGGGTATGTTTACCAGGTAACTTACAGTTAACTATAAATAACGCAAGTAGATTGATCATCATCGTCACGTGGTTAACCCAAGAATGCAAATTGTGCATGCGTAGTGAATTGTATATATTTTATATATACAATGATCAATCTACTTGCGTTATTTATAGTGTGTATATCGTTATGTCACCTATTTTCGCGATGTACTTTCGATTTCACATCGCGAAATTTTATTACCGAATAGTAAAATATACTGAAAATATGAACTTTTTTCAAGTAATGTAATACATGTATACCAGTCGTGATATTTTAAACAATATAAACTAATAATTGTAAAAAATACGGTATTTTATAACTTTTCTTTATTCATCATTCGTGGTTTACAGTCCCTTTAAATATAAATGACAAGTATTGCCATTACATTGCTGGTATTACAGGTGAAACACGAAATTTGTGGTACTATAACAAGTTTAAGCATTGTAATTTTAATAATATTCGGCTTGCACACAATTTCCACAAGTTACAACCAACGGGACAAAACATTTACACGTTTTCAATTGTAAATTGTATTTGCATTTTACTGGCATGTGTGATGTATCTATATAGGATTTGTTCAGGAAAAAGCCTACATTTCATTTTAATACTGGCCTTTATTATATTTACAAGACCATTACCAAAAGTTAAGGTTGATAGCGTATCCCACGAATAGATACATGTATTATGTGTGGAATTATAGCAGAGCGTATGTATCATTATTCAGTAAAATTGAAGAGATGTCTACTTTTGAATCGATTTAAGTAGAGTGTCATTTAATAGAAAAGCGATATACTCTATTTACCACCGTGTTCAACAAACCAATACGTTGTAATAATTTTTCGAGAGACTTGGTAACTTATAAACAACGCTATGGGATAAGAGGATGACTGAAAGTGTTTGTATTAATTGTTTGTGTTGGGGTCGGTTGGATGCTAGATAGCTGTGTTAATAAAAGTTTTACCTTGTCGCATGCTTGCTTTGCAGTAATTGGCCAACACATATACTACAATACATGCCTTATTACTGTAATTTTAATTTCATTAAGGGACGTTATGTCGTGACAATTTGTCACTTGCCTTAAATTGGCTTTAAAATATTGCAGTTCTTTTTTACGATAATTGAATCACATAGCGGAGCTTCATTCCACGATAGTGAAGTATTATACATAATGACGGTCATTTGAAATTAAATATAGGGAAATGCACATGGGTTAAATAATAGTGTACTTCGGTAAGTAATTTTAAGCAGATGGAATTCGGTCGACAGAAAAAGAGACTATAATATTAAATAAAGAACTGATTTTTGTATCACCTCAAATCATTCAGATACAGTTATGGGCTTCGAATTTATTCGGTCGTCACAAACAAAATAGACAATCATCACAAATCAGCACTGAATAATGCTAAAAACATTTTTAGTTTTGTGCTTTCCGTCTGTATTGTATTGCAGTATCGACTTGTACAAAATCCAATTGCATCGTGCCTACATATTTGAGTTCAGTTATCGGTCCAGCTTCTTTGAAAAAATATGGCATGATTGTGTTGAAATTTAAATGCGATCACAAAACAATCTGTCCAGCGTGTATGTCATTTGGTTAGATTAAAATAATAATTCATACATACACGATGAGTTGAATATATGCCCATCCTTATTCACACTATTTTTATTTCAATTTTATTGAATTTGCTCGCCTGTTCTTTAGGGTTCACTTGATACAATCTTTGAAGAATCGAATCAACTTAAATGTGTGGATTTAATGTTCATTTAGTTGCACGTTTATGCATAGACAATTTATGTTAAGGGTAATTTTGATGAATACACCGTACCTTTGGTGGCTACTTGGTGCAAAGTTAGTTTTTTTACAAATAATAACCCGCTTCCAACGAGTGTCTATGCAATTAAACCTAGTCTAATGCAATATGGTAGATATTTTATGTATGCAATATGCAGATAAATAAACCATTATTATACTAGAGATTAACCTCACAAAGATTTATTATGGGAAGACTATGACTCGTACGCAGAGTTGTTTTGAATTCAATGTTATGGCATTATGTTTTCCGGTGAGCATACACACTACTAAGCGGATATTTATTGCAACGTCCAGGCTACTAGCGAAGATAAAGTTGTATTTACTCCTTTATTAGATCCCTGCTGCACGAAGAAGGATGGTACAATAACGTTAATCGGTACCATGTAACACTACTTTCTTTGGAAAGCTTGCATCCGTATATAGATATAAAATTACTTACTAACACGCATAATAAGCATTTTCATGCCAAATCCTCCGTCATGTCGCTTGTACTTCTATTTAAATCACTCTATATCACCAGAAATAAATGCGATCGAAACAATAACGAGGTGATATAAACAGTATCACATAATCAAATCAAATACTTATTTCACTTAACCAGAATACATAGATGGAACCCAGAAAAAGGAACCGATCGACGTTGCCGCCTTTTAATTGACTAACAAAACGTTTTTTGGAAGTAGAATTATGTTTTTAAGCCGTAAAGTGTTGTTAATGGTTTCAGAAGCCATACTTCGTGAAAGAAGCTTGATCTGATTTGGCACATTATCAAAAAACTGAATCTTGTTCAATGTTGTCTGAATGCATGCAATAACGCTTGCTAGTAAAAAGTCCGCATTTGAGTTATTTGAATACTTTTAATATATGGACAAAGTAATATACGCGTAATACACTTCGGCATTCTGACAGCCACATTCCCACAATTCAGGCGTTGAAGAGGGAAACATGAACAGTATCGGATCGTACAGTTAATATGTACTCTTATTTCGATGAGCAAATGTCCGTTTTGTTTTTGATTTGCAAATGATCATAACCGCTATAAACATTACACCGGCGCAGATACAATATCATACCATGTTGAAGCAGTGAACACGTAGTACAAACCCGTTTTGTTTAATCATAAATAAGTCTGATCCCGAATGATCATCACATTATCACTAGGAGTTCTTGTATCTGTTCTCAAAATTAGACATGATTTTGAAGAACAAAAAGGAAGCCGTCATATAAATTACTAGACAAGATTAATAGTTTGTTGTTACAATAAAAACATGTTAATAGTAATACAACACACATTGTTCGTTTATGGAGTAACACTTTGTAAAAAAATTGTATATCATTTATATGCATATTAACAAAAGTGGAATTTGAACTTGTCAGAAAATCTTTACAAATTTAGACACAAAAGAACCTTATGAAATATTCATCACGAACGAGTTTTTATTTACCCCACTTCATGATTTAGAAATCGTACTTTATTAACGATAATCGTAGATTGACCGAACGATTATATCGTATTTTAACGCCTGTTAAATTATAATATAGAACAATTTGTTTGTTTTGATTTGACATTACGAGTCAATATTAGAATATCAACATGTTCGTTGAATATTACCCGTTCCTAAGTGTATTATACGAGCAATGTGTTTGCTTTTACATATTACAAAGGTCAACCTCTCGTTGTAGAAGTCTAATACAACTATTTATACGATTAGATATATCTTCCGGAATCAGGTATTCTCATGTTTCTATCCCCGCAAACATAATATTCCAGGGGGGGTATATAACAGTTATTATGTCGTTTGATTTTGTGTTGGTTTATATATCCACATGGAAACGTTTGCGTAGTGAATGGCTTCTACATTTCTCAACTGTTTTATTGAACTCGAACTATGTAATCACAATACCGTTTGGATATGGACACATACTATTTATCTCCAGTGATCCATAATATGTTCATGAATTATGTTCTTTTGAACTAAACAAGTTTAATGACAGATCATCAACTGTTCTGAGTTTGTGGAGCAAAGCACTTCTACATTTCTAAAGCAATAGTATCGATATGCCTCTTAGTTTATTACAATGGATTACTTTTAAATGGAATTATAAATCATGGGAACGGCTACGCGATTAAATTAATGTCAAGTTTATGTAAAGATGATCGTAATTGTTCATAGAAACATTAAACACAGAGTTGTAATTTGATTCTTGCAGGTTGCAAACGACCTTTTAACTATAACAATTTAGTTAAATACACTACATATCTAAATATTAACAAGCGTGTCTTCATAATAGCCGGTTTGCAATAGCAAAATCAACTTGACAGAAAATATTACCATAGCAATATAAGTTTTAAACAGTACAGCTCTTTTAGTGGTACTTGCTTTCCTTTAAAAGCATATAAAGAGCCACTAAAACCTTTCTGCATTTTCAGACAACTGCGGACAGGAATATTGCATGTTGATGGCAGACCTGGGTATTGGGACTTTTTAATAGCATTTTCCGACATTGCGCAATATATTATTCAATATATATCTAAACGCAAACCACTGATGTTTCAGAGAGGAACAATAAAACATCAATGTACATAAAGAAGACAAGGATATCACCGAAACATAATATATGTTTTCCTTATTCAAAGCATAACTTTCAGGGCACGTTCATTTCTCTGTGTTTGCTTGTTTTGTTTTGTTAGTATGAATTGCGAATGAACTTGTATTAAACTCGTGTAAGCCTTCAGTAGACAATCAATGGGGATAATTGCTTAACCACAGTTTCTTATTTTACTTATAGCGTATGCTGACGTTATTATACCCTTTTGGATGCCTGTGTTATATTCTACATGATATTCCAAGTTTATATAACTCAATAGGCATCATCAAATACTGACAATGATCAGAGTTCAATAGTAACTGTTTGTGCTAAAGCATTGCAATCGAAGCTAGATAAGAAATAACACGCCTAGTCAAATTCAAGTTTTCACCTCGCATTTGAACGATTACATATTTTTAGGCAATCCACTTTGAAAGCAAATTTCCAAATGTCAGAATCAAAGTTGGGTCCATGATCACATACATTTATCCCGTACAACAATAAATTTGACATATGTTTTGACCCTGCATCACACCGTTCGGAGTCAGTAAGAAGTCGAATAACTAAAAGTAAATTTAAATTTAATTAAATTTATTGTGTTCCTCTCATGTAACNGATCTAAATCACCTATTTAAACTCATTTTTCTTCTTTTTCGTACACAACATTTCCCACTAATCACAGACAATCGCTAAATGTTTTAGAAGTGGTTGTCAAAGCCTTCAAAATCACTAAAATCGTGGAGCTTACAGAGGGGCTTCGTCCCCCTGGACCCCCTAGCAGGGATTTGCCCTTCACCCACCAGGTGCAATAGCGGCCCCCTGGACACCCACTCAATCTTCCTAGATCCGCCCCTTCATTTGCATATATTACTTTATATGACTTTATTATCATTAAAAAAAACAGATATCAACATAATTATAAAAGAGATATAACAACACTCTACTTTTTCAACATGGTTACACAAGTTTTGACTCTATATGCCATCTACAACAATTTATGATTTACCATAAACATATTTCTTCAATTCTCGTCATTGCTAATAATATATGTTTCTTGCCTTCACCTTGGTGTGATACGACCAGATACCAACGCGGATTTTCCAATGAATATAAACTTTTTAACAGCCTTTGTAAGTCGATTGTGTTATGCAAACATTGGCAGGTGGCCAATCCTTTCAAATTGATATGCAAACCTAATTTCTTTAAATACTTACATGTACAAAAGCAAATACATACATAACATATTTTAAACAAGAAGCGCTTTTATATGCATATCATCGAAGTTACATGTTTATTTGTACTTGGCTTTACCGATATTGAGAATGTTATGACTATATTATTTTGGTGTGAACGAGCTAATATTAAGGAAAATGTATGTATTTTTTTAATAACATTAGTTATAAAACAATTTAAACTAAACATGTTTATTAAAACGTGTAATTGATGTGTGTCCTGTGTTTTGGGATGTTTGTACGAACACAGTTGTCTTCTCTTATTTCGCCATAGGTCGTGCTGTGCATGGAGATGGATACTGACATGTAGATTAAAATTTATATCGAAAACTTACGCATTTACGGCACCTCCTTTTAAGCTTTAAGGCCTGAAGGCAAATCTAAAGGCAGCACAATTATGGACACTCCATTGAATATGTTCAGTGTATATCATCGGAAATCACTCCTATCTCATGAACGTAAATTTGAAGAGATGCAGTGATTACATTATTTATATACTTGCTGTTGCGGAGATCTTCTTTATTGAACATCGTGTACAGATCGATAAACGTTCTACCTTGATTGTGGTAAGATTTTCACACAACTTATCACTTTTTTTGTTCACGTGCCAATACGGCGATTTTGGAACTAACTTCATACAACCTCTCTTCGTTTCGGGATGTGTTCGATTGGGTAAGTGTCGATTAAGGGTTCTTAATAAAGATGGAAGAACACGCTGGACGTAGCGAGCTGTGCAACTGTTATGGGAACATGATTGAAGCAGTTTTTTTAAATTTAAATCGATCGTTAAGTATTTTTTAAATGTAAAATTGAAATAGTATTTTATTTACAGGCACATATGTATTCAAACTATTTATGTAATAGCCAACACTGAATTTTAATTGATGGATACATTTTAGGCGATTCAATTAGTGCGCTACTTGACGGCTAAGCGTTCGTCGTTCAGCCACGGTCACCAAGAAGACGTTAGTATCAGGTTAAGAAAAACGTTGAAAGTAATAGTATGTGTTCTGCTTTTCTTTGACGGATAAATAATAGGCTATATAGAAGTTTCCGTTCTATTTAACAAATGTTCATATATAATTGCTTATATTGAATATTTTATAATTCTTGAATTTGTCAATATTTTAATACAGATGAGACTCAGGGGAAATTTGTTTTTTGTTTCATTGTATCGTGCCTCAGAATAATACGGTTCTGTTGCTCTGATAGGTATATAATCATTGAGTAATTCAATTGCAATTCAATTGGCATACAATCAAATCAATACACATCATGTTTGCTTAATTGCTACTGAAATAATACTTATATTCTATGTTATTTATATATTACGTAACGCAATGAATTGCGATAATCGGTTAAATTTTTACACTGTTTTGAATATGATTTGCATTTGTTAAACTTCTGTATTTTTAAGAAGTGACATTTTAAAGTGTGCAGTTTACTGATTAAATATCAGCATGCCAAACTGTTCACATTGCCCATGAAATCAACACTACTATACGTATAGACAGCATTTTGCCTTGCATTAATTTGTCATTTGAAATTCTATATTAGGCACCACCTGTAAAACGTCAGAAGCAATTGTTATCAATCGCCCATGTCAAACTGATGTTTTATTTTATGATTTATTAAACCACATTTGAAGCATACACTCATGTTGAATTCCCAAGTGAAACTATAACGTCTCGAAGCACAGTGATTCTAATAATGCTAATGCACTATCCAATTAAATAAGTTGTATGATCCTCTAGTGTCGATATAATGTGTAACAATATACATTTTAAATTTAACATGTTATTTTGCACATAAATTGCGTAAAAGGCTTTACAAAAAAATGCACATTTAATCAGAATCAATCTAAGGATGTCTCGTGAGCCTAACATATGTACGCACATTCTTGTCACTTGTTATGTAATATTTATAGAACGATATCAGTCGATACAAATATCAATTGCATATTGTGTTGCTCGTTGACATTAAATTAAACTGATTAAATTACGTTGTGATCATGACGAGATACTATTGGAATACTCACGCGGTTTAATAAATGCAAGTGAATCACTGCAGTTACTCCACAAAGGCTAGTGCTTACTGTTTACAAAACTTCTTAATTTGATTCAATAGCAATCGTACTTCATTACTGCGATTGAGTGTGCACATCTGTTCTCTTTTTATGATCAATGCATTTTCGCGTTAAATATGTTTATGTTTTGTTCTATATTGATTCCGTAAATAGAAAGTGCATCTAAATTCGATATATTGTTTTAATTTGAGATTTCGGCGATTTAGCGTTTAGATGTTCATGACATACAACCAGAAAAGCGAATTAAGGTTGGTTTTATAGTTCATGAGTCTCAATATGATACTTATTGCTGTATTTGACGTTTTTACTCTGATATTGATATGGGCTATATATTCACCTATAGATTTACCTATAAGCGTAATTATGTAAGATGCTTAAGGATAGGTCGATTTAAATAGTTTTTTGCATTTAACCTTCCATTTTATATCTTACGAATCCTATAACCGAATACACTCATCGCTTCTGGTGGTAGTGTATGTCAAATACTGTACAACTATTAAGATCGAAACAAATCCAAGGACGGATGTTCCAACACGACAGCTTCATTTCCTAAACTCGGCCAATGTAAAGCAATACGCTATCAGCAATTTAAATATTTGCCAAACATGAACAAAGTCGACCAATATTCCAATAATTGACAATATGTTAATATTTAACTATCACTAATAAATACACCTTTTTAGAGGATGTTTGGAACGTTTCCTTTACCAATGTATGCAAATCATTTGTAGCTCATGACAGTAAATCGGAAGAGATGCAGTGGTTATATCATTTAGCTACTTTCCGTTGTGGTGATCATCTTTATTGAACATCGTTTACCCAGCTGACAATTTAGAACTATATCAGTGATATACGGGATATCCGTTCGAACGTGTTTGTGGTTATATTTCCACGTGATTACGCTAATAAATAAATATATNAATTATTTGTTTGAAACCTATCATATATACTATATATCCAACTGTAAGACGATGCATAATTATATAAATATATAAACATTGTATCATGTAAACGCTTTTAGGTTTTTGTTTGCCATACATATTCGGATGTATACAATAGCGTGTTGTTTTACTACATATTTCCTTTTAAACATTATTTCTATAGTACAACAAACCGATATGAACAAACACGAATTGCAATGCAATTTCGTAACCGGTCTTCGGCAAAGGGTAACATGACTTAAGCAGGTATAAATTGAGCATTTTTTTCACTGACAGTAAAAATGGTCAAGTGCTTTTTGTTTATCATTCATTTGTTTATAAGTGTACGTTAGTGTGTGGACTACATGTATTCGCCTTTGTAGCATGGCCATTATATTTTGTACAGAACGTACGTAAATAAAATTTATTCTATGAAGTATGTTTACAGTAATGTTAATGACTATACCATTTCGATACCAATCCAGTAAACATATGTTATAAGTTTCATTATAAATGGTTATGTTAGATAATAAAAAAAACATATATAGGTTACATATATAGGTGTTTATTTTCAGCGAGTCAAAATTGTTTCAATGTAAGTTTAAATGCATGTCGTCTCTAATTTAAATATATTCAATTATTTCAGTTATCCAACATTATAATTTAAGCGAAGAACACAATTAAGGCGATTAAATGAATGAGCTTCTTGACGGCTGTTCGTTGTTCTTTTTGCCACTATCCCTGTAATGTATCATAGCTCGAAAAAGTGTGCAAGTAATAACATGTTTTCTGATTCTCTGGTACGGAAACATGAAACGCTCAATACAGATTTCTGGTTTATTACAATAATTAAGAACGTTTGTTTATAGTACGTGTTGTATTAAATAATGAATTTGACAAACTTCACAATATTTGATTTCGTCCATAAAACATGTCCACAATTTGTATTGGTCATTAACAGCAGACCTAAACACGCATCGGAAATTATAAACACAATGCTAGTCCTTCTGCTTCTGAAACTATGCTGATCTGCCCTTTTTATCAATTCTATTTCTCTAGACAAGTGCAATGCTAATTGCGTCCAGTAGGATTGTACGTGTAGCTTAGGCTTGCCACTTTTCATATCGTTGATGTGTCAGCACTATGATGTACTACACGTACACAAAGCATGGTTAATGTAGCCATGCATGTGCTTAATTTGTCGTTTATAACTCTATATTTAATAACATCTGCACATCGTCATAAGCAATTCTTTTCAATCGTCCGTGTCATAATTAAGTTTTCGTATTAGATTGATTGTAGCAAACGCTCATTTCAAAATCCCAAGTGCCATTATGACGTCTTGAAGCACAGTGACTTTAATGCTGGCTCTCCAATTGTGAATGATATGTATGCTCCCATAGGTGAATATAAATATAAATGGTGTAACAATGTTTCAATAACGCTGTGAGCATGAAGAAATAATAATGAATCAACGATGCGGTTGATTAAATGCAAATGTATCACTGCAGTGATTCCACAAAGACTAGAGATCAAATGCAACATACCTTCTGTATTGGATTTAAACGCAATTTGGTTTGTTAACCGCAATTGCATGTGCATTAAGTCTTCATTTATTTTAATTATCGAGGGATTGCCCCGTAATCAATCTCTTGAAGTACCACTTCATTGTTTGGTATATATTGATTCCGTCAATATTTGAAAACTGTAATCGACAAAACTGAAATTTGCTATTTTACATGAAGGCGACACAGCGTTTAGATGTTTTCTTAAATAAAACCGCAGAAGCGGTATACGCATTGGTTTAATACCTCCGGAACAGCAGTACATTGTTTTAGAGAGAACCTTAATATTTTTCCTAAATGAGAAATACAGACTCCGCAGATAGATCAATACTGACATACATGTATATAACGGTTTTAATACGATATGATTCATTTCTTTTTTAAATACACGCGTTTCTAAAAGAACAACAATACACAATATGGGCATGGTGTGTTTCCTTTTGATATCAGAACTGTGTGCACCGCACGCCTTAAACCGTGAAAGTGCCGACGAATAAACCGTTATCATCAGGCATTTCTTAAAATAACTCCTAAATCGTGCTTCAGATGTTGCTTTATAAACAAAAGTGTTTATATCAACATCGCATTTTGGTATTGCTAATGCTACTGCTGTTGCTGATTATTATGATGAAAAAGAAGAGGACAAACCGGTGAACAATGATGTTTAACATCTGCAAGTGATGCTCGTATAACTAAGATCAAATATCGATCCATCATCGAAGAGTTATAGGATTACGAAGTATGGTTTTAAAGACAATGTTTTTCAAGCTATGTTTTCTTTTTAGCATTTTTCAAAACATAAATAAATACAAGTATTCACTGAGCTGTTAATTGTATATTAGTAGCCTGTTGTTAGATGCCGGTGGTTAATAGTTATACATTGAACTTTGTAATTTTGACTTAAGATATAATAACAATAATTTTGCAGTTGTAACTTCTGAATTAATAACTGAGGTCGATCAAATTAAAGATTTTGCATCAATGAAACTGTTATTGCGCGTTCCTGTCATTTGCGATCTATACACAATTGGTACTGGGCATATTCCAACATTTTATTGATATGTGTACTCTTTAAAGATGAGTGCCAAACCTTTAAGGATGATAACGTATCCCATAAAAAACATGATATATGGTGTTTTATCAAATTGAACGCCTGAATACGCAGTTAAATGGAGGAGTTGCCTACTTTTGAATCGATTGAAGAATAGTGCCATTTTATAGAAAACCGATATATGTTATTTATCACCGTGTTTAACAAGCCGTTATGATGTTACAGTTTTTCGAGAGACGCGGTAACTGAAATACAACGCTCTGGGATTAGAGAACGAAAGTGTTTTGTTTTGTTTTTCTTTATTATGGTGGGGTAGGTTCTTTGATATTGTATTTATAAATAAAAATGAAAGAAAGTGTTTGCATGATTAAATGCAGTAATTGACGATAGTTTATTGACGCCTATAATATAAAACATGTCGTAAAAATTTTATGAGGTAACAATTGGTCACCTGTCATAAATTGGTGTAGGCATTTTTATTGCAGGTAATATTTACAAAATATGACACAAAGCAAAAACTGAAGGAATGGGGCTGTAGAGTATCTAATCATCCATATATGCACATGCGATCCTTCATATGTTCGTGTGTTGCTAAACAGTTTTATTACCCGAGGTCGCATTGTGTTATAGCTGCCGCATTGACAACTGTGTTGTTTGAGTTTCAATACTGGTTTTTGCAATATATATGTTAATGTATATTTTGATGATATATGTATACCTCTTACCTCTTGTGTTGCTATATTCAATTACAAATACCAATGTGATGTAGATGAAATAAAAACAATAAACGAAGTTGTAATCAATTAATGTCATATTTGTGTTATTACATAATGGTACTCATACTTGCGTTTAGGGAAATAACGAGAACACCAGTTTCGTATATGAGCCTCGTGTTCATGCCGATTAGATATTGGGGAGTAATATATGATGTTGACTTCACTATTTATAATTCGAAAGTGCAAGGTTTTATCAAGTAGTCCCATATCCTGAAATTGTGTTTGATTTAGTTTGTTTTTGTAACACACACGCGTCATTCGAAAGCACAACTGAAACCGGCAATGTTGAAAATGTATTATTTGAGACAATGCAATGACGTTTCTAGTGCGGGTTAAGTATGAGTTCTCTATAAATGCTGTCTCTAGAATGTCATCGAACATATTATAATCGGTACTTATCTTTGATAAGTAAATATACATTTAGTTTTTATTGCGCAATGTCTGTCTTATGCAAAGTATATCGCATTATGACCCAATAACATAGAATAATTACAGTTATATAATATTGACTGGGGTTTGATTTATGTTTATCTATGCATGCATATATATATATATACACACACGCAAAACAAGGAATTGTGAAAGGAACATAATCAAGAGAAATCATTTTCCCGCTAGTCGTGTTTTTAAGGCAAATTATCATTTGAATATAGAATACAAGACAGTGCATACAATACGACATGAACTATCATGATTAATTAAATGTATGCTTTAAACATGTGTTACACTTCAAGTATCTACTAATCATTGGAAGTATAAATCTCAAACATCCTGCTTTATGTGAACTATATTATGTTGTTGTCATCAGTATGATTTTGTTATTAAACATATTTGCATATGCTTAACTCACAGTTGTTTTATGACCACATTGGCCTACATTATACATAACTTCTATCAGGGCTTAAACATATCCCTAATAATAGACCACATTATGAGTCCTTGTGAGTTATTTGTCTGCGGCAACTATAATTTACCATGCGTTAAAGACTTATTCTGTTTAGTAATAATAGGCAGGAGAGAAATCAGCGCGCAAATTCCGTACACATTACTGATCACGTGGCTTTAGAGCAAACATAATAAATGTATGTTTACCATTGCTAAAATGAGAACAGGTGCATATAAATATCAAATCATGACACGAATTCCGTACAGTTGAACTCAATTTCTTTGCCAAAATACTGGTAATAAGGAATTCAAACCATACATGAATAAACACTCTTTTACTGATATGATAAAAGCCATCTGATGAGATATTTGCCTTATCTTGAAATTTAAGAACGTGCTTGCGAAACATAAATAAATGCATTTTAAGACTCTTAAAACATATGTTTCCTTAAGCCTACGCCTCACGTAGTCCCTTACTGGTAATTTCTTAATTCATTTCACATCGACTCCCATGCGTTATAATTATATATGTTTTAGAATTGCGTAATGACCGGTTTTCCCGAATTAAGTTTCAAAAGGTAAATTGCTGAGTAAAAGACACATGTATCGGGTTTACATTTTGTAACTATTGATAACTAGTGCGTTAACATTTTGTGACTGTGTCTTATCTATTTATATGACAAAACACAAACGGGCTGCTGGACTCATATGCACGATAACAAATTCATTTCCGATATTAATTTCGGTCCTCAAACGGCAACACGATTCTATACAGTAGACACTCTGCGTTTATCCACAGCCAAAGCAAATCGCTACTAAAGAATAAGACTGCTGCGTCTGATACATACAGACAACGGCTCATTTGCTGTCGACTCTAAAAGGCACACATTGGATTTCATTATCCACTAAACGATGGACGTCGTGCGTATAGTGCATACTGTTGCAATGTGAACAAATCTGTGGACTATTGAACAAAGTGGACTAATGTTAACAATAAACATGTCAATGCTAGCTTTAAATAGAAGGATAACTTAGCCAATTCAAGGTATGGATGTTTTTCGTTACGGTACATACATTCATCAGCTTTGCATTAGAAAAAAAGCACATATCACGATATGCGATTTAATATGTGCATTTACAATTCAAACAAATTCAGAAAAAAATCCGTATAGCTATCATAATCAATGCATTTATACCATTGCTAAAATATGTACAGATGCATGTATCAATTCACGGCATGAGTTCAGTACACATGAACTCAGTTTCTTTGCCAACAGACGGGTAATAAGGACTTCAAAAATTACATGAAACAATAAACACTCATTTACTGATATGATCAAAGACGTCTGATGAAATATTTGCCATATCTTGGAATTAAAGAACGTGCTTGAGAAACACACACAAATACATGTTAAGACTGGGCTCTTAAAACATATGTTTCCTACATCCTAGGCCTCAGGTAGTCTCGCACTGTTTATTCTTGTATTCAGTTCACATCGAATTGCAAACTCTTAGCTTGAATAATGTTTATGAAATATGATTACTGTCTGTACGACCGAATAAGTGAAATTCCGATTGTTATAAACTGTTCATTATCTGTATAATAATGGTTTAATGTTTTACCGTCCACGAGTTCACATGCTTTTTAACTCATATGAGTTATAATTATATATTTGTATGATTGTTACAAAAGGTAAGTGGATGAGTGAACGGCACATGTGTTGGGTTTCCATTTTGTAACTTTTGATCACTATTGGGTTAACATTTTGAGACTGTATCTTATCTTATTATATGTCAAATTACAACCGGGCTGCTGAACTCATATGTACAATAACAATTGTATTTCCGATATTAATTTCGGTCACAGAACGATAACACGCTTCTGTACAGACGACTCTCTGCGTGTATCAACAGTAAATTATGCGCTACTAACGGATAAGACTCCGCTGCGTCTGATACGGCTCATTTGCTGTCGAGTCTAAAAGGCAACATCGGATTTCAGTATCCACTTAACGATGAACGTCGTGCTTATATTGCGTACTGTTGCAGTGTGAACAACTCTGTGAAATATTGAACATCGTGGACTAACGTGAACAATAAACATATAAATGCTAGTGTTTTACAGAAGGGTAACTAAGACAATTCAAGGTGTGGGTGGTTTACGTTAAGGTACATATATTCTTCAGCTTTGCATTAGAATAAGCACTAATCATGATATGCGATTTAAAATGCACATTTACAATTCAAACAATTTCGATTGATTCATTTTATATGATGTCTTTAAAAGCATTTAAATGTGAAAACGTATCATACAACATTTAAACGGGTGATATTGAGATTAAAGAAAATTGAAAATGCGTGTTTATATACATTACTTTTAGCCGAAAACGTTAGCATATGAATATGTAATGTTTAAACCCAAACGTTCAGTTGGAACTACGCAAACAAGTTTATCTGTTCAACGGGTGGAGATGCGGATTTTTTTTATTATTGTTGTAATGTAAATACTACTACTAGAACAAGTGTAGCGCAGCTGATGTGACCAGCGTAACAGTGGTGTAGCTATGAAAATAATTCAAAGGTAGTAATTAATGAGTAAACGTCCGTACGCTTGGGCAAATATAAACAGGCCCATAGTAACAACTTTGTTTATATGACATGACCTCGAGTTAACTTTTACTTCACAAACTAATTGATTCTTTTAAGTGTTTGGATATTTCATACTTTAAATGAATCATATGCTTAAAATCTGAAAATAAACAATACGAGTATTGTTTGATTATGAACGTACCTGTCATTATGTGTAGAAATATTTAATTGTGTAATGAAGCGTATGATTAGTTCATTTTTCTGTTAAATGTGTTTGAAAACAAATTGTTGAAAAGAGCCACTTAGAATATGGCCCTCGAAGTGTATTTCATACCAAATCTTGAAAAGTAGTATTATAGTTTCTAATGTGGTTGTAGTTGTTGTTTACATTGTTGACCAACATTTTAAATTATGTAATTGACTTATCTTATTTAATGAAACCCTATATGTGTTTTTACAAACTACATGTTTTCCTTTGCAAAATGTAATACACTATAAATAACCTGACGAACCAAAATATTGAGCTACGATAAGCGATTGCAGAAGTATGAACTATTTATCTCTGTAAGTACAATTTGGTGAGAGTTAGTTTCCCTACGATAATTTAAATTATTGTTTTTCCCAGAGGGGCACACAAGTTATCAACTACTATGAACTATCTCTACTTTTCTTTCTCTATATACGACTAGGAGCATTGAAACGCTAGATGACAACTATGATGATGTCTCAGTAATTCGATTTGTATACCACAAGATTCCTACTCACGTTGCCATTTAAAAACTGTTTCACCGATTGTATTGTCATTAATTAACGATAGAAATATAAAACGAATGTTAGCGTCGAATATCGATTACAAATTGAGTAAGAAAAGCTTCGAACAAATAAACAACGAGCGCTGGATACTTTTTGTTTGTGCCGAAAAAAAGATGTACTCGACACGAACACTATATTTAATTAACATTATTTTACATTGTATTGTAGTTACTTTGCGAATTATGAAACGGAAATGGATAAAAACACCAATTACAGTATACAGTGCGTGTTAGCTTCTTGTTCAACTAGGTGAACATGCATCTATGATTGTATCCGCGGGTATTACTTGTTCAATGAATTTGTCGTACTTGCTCGTTCTTTGGGCCGGTGGTCTTTTAGGAACAAAATGCCTTGTCTTGTGTCGCCTTTCGTGGCTACGGGCGTGGAGATAAATACTGACCTGTAGATGTGACCTTGTTTCGGAGGCAAACGCACAAATATGCGACGACTCCTCATATAGTTAAAGGCCTGGTTCAAGAACATTATGCATCATTCATTGAGTCTACAATTCGTTGTATTGGTCTACTATGAAACATATTATACTCATACTATCGTTTCTTTTTGCTGACTTATCAAGTGTTTTTTGCACTATTTTAACCTTATCTTTGATTTGATAATCATTGAAAAGGATCATTGCATCGTGACAAAAGTGGGGTACCTTTACACAGATATAGAATATTCGGGATATGGGGATAGGTGGTCAAATATATATCATTTAAGGGTATGCAGTGTTTTCACCTTCATGGTGTACGTTGTAATTTACAAGTGTACTTCATAGGATATTGTCCTGCAAGACAGCACCGTGAACATTATCAAATATTCTAACGTCGCGTAAAACTCCATGTCCATTAATATTCGTCAAAATTAATTGTAAAAATATGCATTACAAAAACATCATCCGTTTTAAAGCTAAATATTCTTTGTAAGCCTGTCTGTGTAAGTATGTGTGATAGACGCTTATTTTACGGGAGCTATAAACACTCAATTACAGTTTTGTCACTGATTTATAAAGCATATTGTATTGGAAAGGATACAAAGGATCCAATATTTAATCGCGAAAAAAAAACAAATAGAAACGTGCGTTGTCATAAAACATCAATCGAAATATGCGTATGTTTAGTTATTTCGATTATTCAGTCAATAATTTTGTCTCATATCCAGTGTAAGTATAAATATCTGCAGTAAAGCAACTGAATTATGCGAACAAAGTGGTTGTGTTTACCATTTAAATATTTACAACACTGAGACTATTTGGTAAAAATTATTTTTATTGACATCATATAGTGTTTATTTGGTGTTCTTGTTTAGTTTTTCATTATTTGACGATTGCATACGCATATGTACACGTAAATTCGAATATATCAAAGGACATGAACACTTACTGTATATCTTATTATAACGGTGTCATTTGTTATTTAACGCGTTGGGAATATATTGGATTGGTAGCCATACCGTTGGGTTCGAAAGAGATCTTATGTACATATGCACATTACATGTATACAGGAATTCAGTATTACCAGTATTGATACCAGTTTACCTTTTAACGTTCTATTATTGAATTCAGAAAAAAAGTCAGTTTCAATTGTGAATTAACACTCGCATTTATTTATCTATTTATGGAGTCCGATACATACATGTCAGCCAGTATTACATGATCATTAAGCGACGGCATATTAAACATACTGGTTGTTTTAGCTTAATGTTGATAACCGTTCAAATGCGGCTGCATGTGATATTTAAATCCGATGTTTCAACGGCTAGTTTGATCTCGGTATAAAAGGTCAATATCAGATTTAGCCATTCACTCAAAGATGTCTATACAAGTATCGCTTTTCCAATTACAGCTTTGTTGTAGTATGAACATGACAGTGCGACTTGAAACATTGTAAGGATAACTGTATGAAAGGTAAAACGTAAGTGCGGGTTTTGTTATATTTTGGAAACAGTAATATGTACTCTTCATTAACATGTACGGTGTTACTGTTTTAATACACATGTGTATAAGGAAAGATAATTCATAATTAAGCAGCTTCTATAAAATAAACACATACAATGCCTTTATTATTGCGCCCATACATGTACGCTAAAAACTATAAGTATGACCTATATTACGGTTGCTTTGACGTATTTAACGTATTAAACTAATAAGTGTTACCTATATAGCAACACAATTTAAAGTCAGTGGATAACGAACCGCCGCGTCTAATAAATCAAGTTCTAAACAGCAGTGCGAACTGACATCTTTGTTTCATGATCAACACGTTAACTAAACTACAAATACCCAATCGCTCTAAATTTACTTATTTTTAAATATCGATCATAGAAAAATGATCATGGACATATTGGAAAATGTATCAGGAAATGCTATGCTACAATCAATCAACAAATTGCAGGTTTGTTGGCTTGTATCTAAAAAAAAACACGTATTTTCATGTTATGTATGTATTACGTAAAGCAATGCATCGTCTGTATTACACCATTTAATTACAAAACTCGGTTACATTTCTTGTCTAATTGTAATATGAACATAGATTAGCAAAAACTAAGGTATCTTTATAAATTTGCATGGTAAGGTGCGCATTCCTATGTTCTAATAAACGCTCATTTGGTCGTTGTCGGGTAAGTTACTGCTTAAAATTACCCCGAGTACTGTTAAGTATACTACAATCTACTCCAAGTACGGAAAGTACGCTTGAGGGCACCCGGTAATACTCCGGAACACTGTGTAGTTTATTTTCCGTAGCCCGGGTACTTTGTAGTACACTTAAGATTTACCGGGGTAAGTTTAAGTCGTACATGGCACGACAAAGACCAAACGAGTCATATAAAAGCATACCACATTTTTTAAATTGACTATGTGATCAGCACTATGTTCTTCTGAATATACAGCACCTTCAAATGTGGCCGTGTATCTGCTCATTTGATCGATTGAAACTCTATATTTAGTACCATCTGAACATTGTCATAAGTTATTGTTTTCAATCGTCCGTGTCATAATTATGTTTTCAGTTATGATTTATTTTACCCTGTTTGAATCATACTCTCATTTGGAATTCCCAAGTGACATTACGACGTCTCGAAGCACAGTTATTGATTCCTGGTAATGCATTTTACAATTTTAAATTAATTGTATGATGCCATAGTGTCGATATAAAATGGAACAAGACATATTTTGGGGAATGTAATCATGTTATTTGGCATATAAACTACGTAAAAGGCTTCACAAATATTAACAAAAGTAATCAGAATTAATCTAATAATGTCTCATGAACCTTAAATATGTACAACCCTTTCAGGTTACAAGTTGTGTAATATTTCTTAAAATATCAGTTATCAATAACGTATTGTTGCTCGTTGAAGTGAATTAAATTACACTGATTCAATTAGGTGATCATGCCGAGATGCTATTGAAATAATCGTGCGGTTTAATAATTGAATCACTGCAGTTATTCTACAAAGACTAGTGAGCAATTGCAACACAATTTTATTTCATTTAATATCAATTAGGTTTCATTAACAGAACAGACCGACAGAACAGACAGTGTATTAATTCTTATACAAATGGACATCGTCTAAATACACATAATAGAATACAAAATATTGTCATGTGTCTATATAGTACAACGTATGGGCTATACGAAAATGTAGTCTAACACTTAGAGACAAAGTATATTTAACAAATGAGTACGACTTTATATCACCGTAGTAAAATAGATATCGTTGCAGTGGCAGTAAGGAACTACTTTATTATTCGCTGTATGTTTAAATTCAAATTAACGCGATTTAGTGTGTGCATCAAGCTGTTTTTGAGATAGCATGTATTGTTTGGGTCTATATTAATTCAGCGAATAATTTAAAACTAAATTCGATTTATAGTTTTAATTTGCGATTTCACATGAGGGCAATTTAGACTTAGGATTTTCAGGAAATAAATCCAGAGTAGCTACAGCCGAATTTCTTTTATAGCTCATGAGCCTCGAAATGATACTAATTTCAGCATTTGAAATTTTCACTGTGAAATTGATATGTGATGACGTTTACTATTATATGTGGCGTGTTCTGAGACAACTGGGCAAAATGCTTGTGCGTAAAGTGTCATCCCAGATAAGCCTGGGCAGTTCGCACAGGCTAATCCGGGACGACACTTTCCGCCTAAACTAGATTTTCGCTAATAAGAGACATCATTTAAACAAAAAATTCCATAAAAGCGGAAATTGTTGTCCCTGATTAGCCTGTGCGGACTGCACAGGCTAAACCGGGATGACAATTTACGCAAAAGCATTTTGCCCAGTTTTGTCAGAACACGACACATATAACTTTACATACAAGCGTATTACTGTGTGATGACCTAGAAAAGGGCGATTAAAAAGTGTTTTGAATATAACCATGCATGTTGTATCTCACGAACCCTATAACCGAACGCATTATTCGCCTGTGGTGGCCGTGTATGTTTAATACTGTACACATATCTAGATCGAAACAAATCCAACGACGAACGTTTTAACGCGTCGGCTTCACTTGCTAAACTCGGCCAATGTAAAGCAATACGCTATGCGCAATTTTAACATTTGCAAAACATGATGTCGTTCTAGAAACAAGAGACAAAACATTTATCAAATAGTCATTAGTTGCGATAAATAACAGTTCGTCAGTGTACAAGTCACGGATTTGTGTATAGCGATATCGTATTATTGAGATGTAAATGCATCATTTTGTATATACTATTTGATATTTTATTTAGATAAACAAATTGTAAAATAATATTTATATACAAGAAGCCGAACATTTGCCAATAACTTGCAGTTAAATTAAATAATCATATTTAATAATTAACGGATAAAACTACACTTCTTCTGTGAGCCAAAAAGCAACTCATCCTTGCATATAATCGTTTTTGGGGGTTTTAAAAATTAATTATCGCCATTTATTGGATGGCATTTTTTTTTATAATACAATCTAGCCTAAAGTACTAAAGCATTTGTATGGGCTTTTACGTATTTAATATTTGCAAGTGATAGGTTGCAGAACAATACTAAACAGGCCTCCTCTTAATGAAGTAATACACCTAAAATACATTGGTGATCTAAATTGATACACACATTTCATAAAAAAATGACTTTATCAACGGATATTAAATGAAAATTTGCAATTGTTTGATATAACATTTACGTTTTAGTATTGGTCATTCAAAACAGAAATAAATACGCACCAAATACAATAAATACAATTCTTCAATAACTCGAAACATCGCATGCGTTTCTTCTAGCTTTTAGCTTCTGAAACAATATCAATATTTTCTATTTATGTATTATGAACGTAATATAATGTGTACATAGCACCATATAAGTGTGAATATCGGTTACATGTATGTATATACAGTTAAACATGATTTACGCTGTGATAGATTCAGTTTCTTTAAACAGTTGAACGTTAAAATAGTGTATGTGTTATGCAGGCATGACACACTTTTCATATCGTCCATGTGATCAGCACAGTGAATATGCTATGCGTTACTCATACAAATCATCTTGTAATAAAGCCATGACTGTGCCTAATTTGTCGTTTGAAATTCTACATTTAATACCATCTGTTCCGCATCATTAGCAATTGTTTTCAATTGTTCATGTCATAACAATGTAAACATTTATGATTTATTATAACCCGTCTGAATTATGCATCAATTTCGAATTCCCAGGTGAAATCGTGACGTCTCGAAGCACAATAATTTAATCGTGGTAATGCACTCTCCAATTGTAAATGATATGTATGCTACCGAAGAGAAAATAACTGGTGTAACAATGTTTTCATAACGCTGTAAGCATGAAGATATAATACTTAACTAATCGTGCGGTCAATTCAATTCGAGTGTGTCACTGCTGTTATTCCACAAAGACTAGTGATCAAATGCAACATAACTTCTTTATTGGATTTAATCGCAATTTGGTTTGTTTACTGCAATTGCACGTGCATCAATTCTGCATGTATTTTAATCATCTAGGAATTACCGCGTTATATATCTTTAGAAGTACCTCGTCATTGTTCGCGCCATTGATTCCGTGGATATTTGAAAACTATAATCGACATACATGTAGTTAAAATGTGCTATTGTACATGAAGGTAAATGTCTTGGTTTAACATTAAACCTTTGCAATAAAATTGATAATCGAGCCTGTACCCGGTACTCCTAGCGCAGTTTACAAAAAAAACAGCATAGTTCAAACATTGCAGCGGAAAAGAGGGTTTAACTTTATCTTGTATTAATAAACCATTTACTTCTTACAGTTTTGGTTCTTATAAGTGACGTTATTGGTAACATGGGTATTTTTTACAACTAATACGATATTATTTCGATAAAACATTAACAATACTATATTTTCACTATAATAACAGTTTCATATAATTAAATATTGTTACGTTGATGTTTATTTAACCTATGTAGTTTGCTCATATTAAAATGAAGTGAATTAAGATATTTCAAAACTTTTGGAATCGTTCAATATTTCAATATTTGCAAACTTGTTCCTGTATATTTTAGTTTTACATCAAAATAAATATATATAACAACATGAAAACTAAAAACTTCGCCTTTGTGTCTGGCTTGTTTGAACTGCATGAGGGTATAGGCCATGTTACAAGAACCGTGATACCTATTTGTAGCAACATACAACATTGCTTCCCGCTTCCGGCAAAAATTGTGTGACGAGTAGTCTTGCAACAGAGGTGCACCTTGGTGAAGTGTTGATAGAATCAATAATTCAGGTTGCATTCACCTAACGTATAACGGTAACTCGTTTTAAGGTGTAATTTTGTTGTTTCTGTGGCACACTCTAGTAATGTCGGAATGCCTTTAGCGTAATGGAGCATGTGTACTAGTGATTAAGTTTCCTTTCCTAGCATTTAAATGTTATTACATTGTATTAATATCACTGGTAAATTAACATAACTAAAGTAGTATTAAATAATATTAATATTATTGTATTCCTTACTATAGTTTAGTGTTCTATTTCAATGAATACGTTGTTGAAGAGTGAAGAGTTTATTATTTGTGTTATAATAAATACTCTTAAATGACTTACTATAGCTTTGATTAGTGTCCTACAATTTTTGAAAGGTACTCCAGATTTGTTTAGGCTAGAATACTGCCTTTTTCTGCTTTGCACACAAAAGTAACTCAAATCGTTGATTGCAGTTTAATATAAAACCATTACAACTGTAAATACAAAATATATCATTCTCTCCATCGAATGAACTTTTTAATCTCATATAACACTTGTTTGCGTCCTTGTTTCTTAGACCAGAGCAATCGTGTGAAACCGATCATTTGTCATATTTGATAGGGATGTGATCTTGGTTTGCCACACTCATGTTAGATAGAAATGACCGATATTGCCATTATATTGCTGGCATTACAGGTGAAACACGAAAATCGTGATACAATTACAGCAATGACATGTTACAAAAAATTTGCTTGCACATAATTTCCTTTCTTCCAACAGGACAACACATTTACAAGTTTTGCATAAATGTAATTGTATTTGCATTTTCCTGGCATTGGTGATTCATCTATAAAGGATTGGTTCAGGAATAATTCCTACATTTCATTTTAATACTGGCCTTCAGACTATTTACCAGACCATTACCAAACCTTAAGGATGATAACGTATCCCATAAATAGCCATTATATTCGGAATCATAGCATAGCGTACGTACATGTATCATTATTTAGTATAATGGAAGAGATGCGTACTTTTAAATCGATCGAAAGTATAGTTTCATTTAATATAAAAGCGATAGATTCTATTTTGCTACCGTGTTTAACAAACCGATACAATTTTTCGAGAGACTTGGTAACTTAAAAACATTGCTCTGGGATAAGATGATTAATGAAATTGTGTGTCTTTATTTGTGGGTTTGAGGCGGGTGGGTGTAAGAATGTTGTGTTAATAAAAATAAAACGTTTTGCAATGCCACATGCTTTGAATTGCAGTAATTGATCAACGCATATACTACAACACATGCCGTATTAATGTAACGGCTATTTCAATTGCATTTAGGGACTTTATGTCATTAAAATAAGTCACTTGCTAAAATTGGATTTAACATATTGCAGGTATTTGGTTTTACAATAGTTGACTCACATAGTGGGGCTTCTTTTCACGATAATACAGTTTCAAACATAATGACGGCCGTTTCAAATTAACTTAAGAGTAATAAACGCAGGTTAAATAATAGAAAACGTAAGAAACTAATTTGAACCAGATGAAATTCGTTCGAGAGAATACAAATATTTTACAAAAAAAGAACTGATATTTAATTACATCTCGAATCAGTAAGAAACACAGATAAAGTTATGGGCTTTGGATGTTTGTGCTCTTCTCAAACAAAATATACAATCATCTCAAATCAGCAAGGAATAATGCTGACCACAATGTAAGTATACTGCTATCCGTCTGTATTGAAGTGCAGTATCGACTTGTACAAAATGCAATGACATCGTGCCTACATAATTGAGTTCAGTTATCGGTCCAGCTAGTTTAAAAACTAGACACGATTGTGTTTAAACTTAAATGCGATCACAATACAATATGTCTGGAAATTTATGTCATGGGAATGGATTAAAATAATAATGCATACATACATGGTGAGTTAAGTAAAGGCCGGAACTCAATCACATTATTATTTTTTTTCGATTTTATTGAATTTAATCGCCTGTTCTGTAGGGTTGATACACTCGTTTACGAATTGATTTTATGTAAATGTGCGGATTACGTGTTCATTCAGTTGCAAGTTTATTCAAAGGAAATTTATGTTAAGGGCTGTTGTGATGAATAAACCGTTCTTCTGGTGGTTGATTGGTTCAAAGAAAGTTTATCTACAAATACTAACCCGCTTACAACGAGTGTTTATATAATGAAAACCTTGCTAAATAAAATATAGTATATACATCTATTTTATGTACGCAATCTGCAGATAAACAACCCTTTGATATACTAGACATCGAAGTCACAACGATTATATTGTATAAAAAACTATGGCAAGTATGCATATTTATTTTAAATTTAATGGTATGGCATACTGTTCCGGCGTTCATAAAACTTTTTTAAGGTAACTGTTGCACGACGAAGGAGGATACAATGAACATTGATACCATGTAACGATATTTTGCTGTCTAAAGCTGGTATCATGATATAGACTGAATATGTTCATTACTTACTTAAATATTATATTATTGTAATGCAAAATCATCATTCATTTCTTCGGAGTGTCGTTTAAAACACTTTAATTCGGAAGAAACAGATGCGATCGAAACAATACTGAGCCTGATCAAAGCGGGCTATGTTTTATTAGAAACACAATTTATCACCATAATGGTATTAACGTATCAAATCAAATACTTATTTTACTAAATCAGACTTCAGTTGGATGGAGTCAATTCCAATGGGTTGAAAGCGGAACCAATTGACGTTGCCGCCTTTTTTTGTAGTGTGGGTCACCCTACACAATTTTTCTAAATTAGGAACTTAAATTGACGAGTAAAACGATATTCGAAAATGAAATTAGATTTTTAAGCCGTCAATTATTGTTTTTGGTTTCAGAAACCATACTTGTTGAAAGATGAACTCGATCTGATTTTTGCTCATCATCATAAAATATGTTTACACCGGATATTCAATCTTGCCCAATGTTGTCCGAATGGATGCATTAACGCTTGTTAGTAAAAAAAGTACGTAGTTGAGTTTATTGTGTACTTTTAAATGAACACAGTAATATAGTCGTGATACAATTTAAGTGCCACTGACACATTATAATTACAGTTATATAATATAAACTGTAATGCGTGGTATGTGTATCTATAAACATGTATGCATATATATTTATTGATTATGTTCACATGAATATAACAAAATGTGAAAATAAACATTATCATGAGAAAAGCTATTGTCCGCTTGTCGTATATTTACGGAAAATGACCAATTTCATATACAATTAAAAAACACACTCAATACAATACGAAATTTTACATGAAAATGCATGATTACATTCTATTATATTATCAAATTAGTATCAAACAATCGAGTTGTTAATCTCAAACACCATGCTTAATTTGAACTTTACTTACAAAAAAAGTGTTTAACCATGTTCGTATGTTAAGCTCAAAGTTTGATTACGACCACTTTGACTGACATTGCGAGCAACTTCTGTCAGCGCGTTTATGTATCCCTAATAATATACCACACTATAAGTCCTTGTGATTTATCGCTCTGCGGCGACTTTAATTTACTAGGTCGAATATATATTTTGTCTAAGATTAATAGGTATAAGGCGAATCAGTGCGCGAACTCTGACACAATTACGAAGCGTTATAGCCTACATAATCAATGCATTCGTTTCATTCCTACAATATGTATAAGTGCAAATAAATATCAATTTACGGCATGAATTCAGCACAGTTGAACTCAGTTATGTTGCCAAGAGACGGGTTATACAAAATTCAAACCATACATGAAACAATAAACACTTTTTTCTGATATGATCAAAGCCGTCTGAGAAATGTACCCTGTCTTGAAATTTTAGAATTTGATTGAAAAACATAAATAAACACATCTGTAGAAAGGGCGCTTAAACATATGTTATCTGCAGTCTAGGCTACACTCTTTTCAAATACTGTTTATAAAACATGACTGATGTCTTCAGTACCCACTACGTGAATTTCCACTTGTTATAAAATACTCAATATATGTTTGATTTTAAGCTTAAGTGGGTTATAATGATATATTTAATTTAATTATATTGACCGTACTTTAATTTGTCAAATTTTCAATTTTAAACGTTTCTTTGAGAAAGACACACTTATCGGATGTTCATTTTAAAACTACATGAATTACTAACTTCTACGTTGACATTGCTTTGAGTGTGCCATATTTATTCTATAAAAATGACAACAAACGAGCGGCCTGCCTCATTTGTACTTTACCGATTGCATTTCCGATATTAGTTTCAATCATCAAAAGTCAACAAGCTTCTGAACACGAGGCTCTATGTCTTTATTATCGGGCAAAACAATGCGCTACTAACTGGTAAGAAACCGCTGCATCTGATATCAATTGAAAACAGCCAATTTGATATCGGGTCTAGAAGACACACATCGGATTTTACTATCCGCTAAACGATTTACGACGAGCTTATATTGCGGACTGTTGCAATGTTAACACTTGTGTGGAATATTGAATAAAGTGGAACAACGCATTTGATGAACATTTGCTTGCTAGTTATACATAAAAAGGATATTTTAGGCAAAACAAGGTTCGAGAGTGCGTTACGTTACGGTTATATTCGTGAGCTTAGAATTGGGTACGCTATATTTATTTTATGCAATACATTGGTATGCATATTAACATTTCAAGTATTTTCGATTTATTCATAGCGTTTGTCGTCTTTCAAAGCATTGAAATTGGAAAAATATATTATAGAAAACATTATGCGAAACATGTTTATTAAAACGGATGATATTGTGATTAACGGAATTCACAAACGCGAGTTCAGATACATTATTTATAGTCGACAATGGTAGCGTATGACTATTTAGTATTTAAATTTAAACGTTCTGTAATATAAGTGGACGAGTACATCTTCTCCACTGGCGGAGATTTTACAATTGTTTTAATGGAAATCCTACGTGTAATAACAAGTGTAACACGGATGATTTGACCATTGCAGCAAGAATAACTGGTCTAGATATAAACTCAATTCGAAGCGAGTAATTCACTATGATGATTTAACCCCCCATGCGTTCAGACAAATATGAGCACGATAATAGCAGACGCGTTCGTAACATGACACGACAAAGGGTCAACCGTAAAGTAACATTCAAATTGTATCTGCAAAGTGCTTTGATAGTGCATACTGTTCATGAATAAAGTACTTTAAATTTGGTAATAAATACTATTACGTTTTTGTAAATGCATGACAATGCCATACATATTGGTTATATTGAATGGTGTAATGAGTGTTATGGTTAGTTAAATTTCGTTAAATGTATTTGAACAACAAACTGTTGCGAAACTATAGCCCCCGTTGGAATAAAAGGTCCTTTATACAATTATTATTCCTAAGATTTTATAATATATAGAGAATAGTATGTGAGTGTTGGATAAAGATCAAGTTTATCATGCGAGGCTTAGAATCATTGTAGCGCGAGGCTTGCCGACTGCTACCATGATTCGTGCCGAGCATGATAAACTTGATCTTTATCCAAAACTCACATAATATTCTATTTATCCTATAATTTCTTCCCTTTTCCATTTATAATTATCAAATATCGCAATTTTAGACGATTGTTTTGTCCGTATTTGACAAAAACAGATTTTCCAATTTTTGGAAAACCCCACAAATGATCTAATAATAACGATCGTATAAAGCTGAAGTTTATACGATCGTTGTTATCCTATCGATTTTAATCTGGTAATAGGATACAATTGTAGTTGTGGTTTATATGGTTTACCATAATATTAAAGTACATTGAAGAATATGATATTAAATGAATACCTTAACAGTTGGGTACGCACTTCATATATCTCTAGCAATAGGCTTTACAAAATACACAACTTACAGACTGCAACATTGCTTATGTAGAGTATACAAGAAACCGTTAAATAGTATTGCAGAAAAAAAGTAAATTGCGTTATGAAGGTGTATGCACATTTCCCGGAAACTCATAATAAAAAGCAATGCATAATAACCATGCCGTATTTAAGCACAACATATAAATACACAGACATCTCGGTTTTCATTTACTTCTTGAAAAAACATATACTGAATCGTGGCTTTATTATAAAAATGTGTCAGCGGATGCCATTACGTTTGATGTACGACATTTTTAAAGTATACTCTTGTTCCATGGAACTCAATACTTGCCCTGTTATATTGAAGAATGTTGGCCCTTGGCCCAGATGATCGTATCGATGCACTATCCTATCAAAATTATAGGCCCTTATTGTATATATATGCTTAGGATTTGCAGGAAATGAAATATGACAGAAACGTAGTGTTTGTAAATATTATCTTCATTTTTATCATTATGATTTCATCATATTGTTGATAAATAAAATTAACCACGTGCGTTTTGACATTTGACTTCAAAGTGTCCATGAATGTGGGTTTACAGCCATATGTTATAGACAAAAATTGATATAAAAGAAAACATGCTGTAAATAACATCACAGTAGGACACCGCCTATATTCCTATCAATGCTGCCTTGCACGCTTATCCTTAAAACTACTGACCGATAATAAAAGCTTAGAGGACAGCGATGTCAGCACGCTAATGGCATACACACGAATAAAAAATAAAAATTATACCACTCTTTTTCTCTTGAAGGAACTACGATAAGCAATTGCAGAAGCATGTTATAGTTGTCTCTGTAAGAACCATTTGGTCAGGATTCGTTTCCCACGACTATTCAAATAATTTTTGCCCAGTGGAGTACACATTATTTCAACGACTATCAGTTATCTCTACTTTTGTTAATGTTTTCCCAACTAGCAGCATTACAACGCTACAAGGATAATCATGCTCATGTTTCATAAATTATATTTGTATATCATAACATTCCTTCTTATGTGACCCTTAAATACTGCTTTAACTCAGTGTAGTGTCATGAACTATGGATGAAAACAAAACCAATTTAATCGTCGAATACCGATTAACAGTTTGCTTACTATACAAAACACTTTCAGAAAAAAAAAACATATCGGTATTTATATTGTCCATGTCTGCAAGAGTATCCTTTTAGTGAACATGTGTGCTTGATTTCATTTCGACGTATCTTGTTTCAGAGAATATTAACAATGGTGGCATTTAAATATGTTCATTTAAAGCGTGAATTACATATTTTTATTTTAATCAGATGCGACATTTAAGGTGACAATCTCTAGACAATTAATGTACCCATGTTACCCCTTGTAGTGTCTCAAAGTTACATTTTAGAGTGATGTTCATATATGTTAGTAATATATCACGTACAGACTTTCTGTATACACAACATCCATATGTTAACACAAAGTTGGTCGGTTCCGTCGTCAAATGGAAATTGTTTCCGAATGTTCTCATAAACTTACCTATGCTCACAAAACTATACCGACAGAAAGCGGAAATAACGGTGCGTACGGTGCACGAGCCCAGGTTTAACATTTCACATTGTTCAAGGAGAAAACACAAATCCATATCTCTTGTGTCGATGTTTTTTGTGAACATCGATTTGGTCGTTCCCATATGTGAACACGCAGGATTTTGTGTTACCTCACATTGTTTTCAAAAGTGATTATTTTTCCAAAAAATAGCAGAGCATCATTTGCTGAACACCATGTCTGTAAGATATTGTTCCGGGTATGTTTAGTATAAATGCGTAACAATTAACCGAAGCGTACGACAGCTTGAAACATTATAAGTAACCGGTTACCCACGATTATTCCCAAATAAGATGATTAGATGCTTTGTGCAAAATGTGTGAAGCTGAAATGATAACTTATTCAATGTCGCTTATCTGGAACATTGAGGTTCATGATAAAATGTAGCATGTTTGAAAAACATACTTCATTTCTGTGTTGTCTAGTTTCACATTAATTGGTATTATTTATTTTTTCTTTCAAAAAATAATTTTGAAAAACGCGTTATCTGAACGCATGCATTAGCGCTTGATTGTCAATTACATGCATGGCTCCTATGTTGCTAAGCTGCCCGTACACGCATATCCGGTCTAAGAGAATATTCGTGACGCAGGCTCATTTGGCAAATACCGTATATGCAAATACAACTTAATTTCGAATTTGTTTTATCCAGACGCAATACTTAAGAGAGAAAGCGTGTGGTTGAACGTACCCAGCTGTTATTGACCTAAATTTAAATATAATATAGTTATAAAACAAATACTGTTTAAAATATACTCGTGTTTATTGAACATGCAATTCATATATGATACACTTCTTTTGATACAATAATTGCAGTTTAGCATACTAAATAGCATACAAACGTTAAGTACTATAAAGATAGATTGTTATATGAAAATAAACTATCCATTTGCCTTATGTAATTATTTTGCATTTGTTATATACATGTTGGTATGTAATATGTACCATTAGTTATTTAAAATATACATTTGTTCATTTAAATATATACGTGTTGGCCATTATTATATCCATGTTGGCTGATGCTTTGAAAGAAGTGTTTAGCTCGTTTACCAATTCCTGATATTAATAATTATTATGTTCTATGCGCAACATGCGTACTTCAGGTAGAAATAATAAACATGAGAGAAATCTACGTGCAGATACCGCGCACACTTCCTTGGTACCATTTTAATACAACGGATCCATCCGCAATAAACCCTTATGAAATGAAAACCCTTTCTAAAACAGTAATTATTCGGATCTTAATTAATCAACATGTTGAATGAGCATTTTTGTTTTCGAACTGTGGCCATAGTTTGGCAATACAAAACAACAAAACATTTGCTGAGATTTTGTGTGTTTACATGTATATGATAACTACATACTAATTCGTTTACTTGTTTATAATTAGAGTGATAATTATGAGTTCGTCATTCTTTAAACCGCATTTTAATTCAGGTATGCACTTTATATTTGGTATTTGGTATTAGGACTCAATCAACAGTGACTAAATGCAAAATATATATTGACATCGTATGTTATTGTGCGTATTATTCTCATTTATGTATGCGTATAATATTATGGTTTACATTTATTTATTATGTAATTATTAAATTCGAAATATTAAAATATCCTTATATGTTCTTTACAATAACACATTTATGACCAAATAAATATTTAACAAAACAAATATATTAAACCCATTCGTTGTGTAGTACTAGAATATTAAAACAATTAATGTGTTATCCAGCCCACATAATTCTCAATGTCGTTCTAAACGTATCGGATATTAACGATGCATACGATATAAAAGTAGTCCGCTTTTCCCAGTAGCTATATTATATAGTTGAAATGCCCCATTATCTTAGAAAGAATAATTACTTGTAAAGAATAACCTTTTTTATCGTAGCAGTGTTTCTTATTTATTTACATGGTCAACAATTAAACCAAGTTGCAAACCAAAATATTATCAATGCATTTTTTGTACAAGTATTATGCTAGCACCAATTGAACACAAAGTATGCATTGTGTAGTACACGTTAGAAGGAGCAATCTGTATAGTAACTAAAATCAATCCATTGCTTTACCCCTTTTAAAACTGGCCAGGAATAAATGCGTACATGATGCACGTTGTAATAAACAGTAGTCCTCTTATCCAGTTCTTGAATGTGTGTGTGCATATCTCGACTATATATAAGTTCTGATCTTACTATAACTAATCATTAATTTATTTTGTTAAGAAATGATACTGATAATTAATGTCTCAGTTTTGGTAAGTAGTATTTGCCCCAGCGTATTGGTCTCATGTTCACATAATAAATATAATTTGCACAATATAACATTTATATTGATACTGACTGTCAAAGACAAGTGCAGTTTTACCCCCCCCCCAGATTGAAACGAAACACGCCACATTTATAAATACAATTATTCAAGACGTATGATAATATATTTTGTAACTTTACTGTTTTCTTATTTAATTTTGAAGATAATTCTACTTTGTATATACGGTTTACAGTAATGACAAGTATCGTGAAATAAACAATACGATTTAAAATCGTATAAAATAGCAATACTAGTATTGGCTATCATCACTTGGTGTATAATGTAGACAATGATATGACATAATTATGCTAGGAAACAGTCATACCTCTGCATGGAGGTGTTTACCATTTTTAACAGACCGCAACACTGTAGGAAGCCTGAATAGCAATTACAATTTTTTGGACATTCTATGATTAACCATCAGGATAATTCGATACAAATGTTCCACGAAAGACAATGCGTGTATTGGACTTACGTGGACCTCTGTATCCTTCTGAATACATACATCGTGAATATTACTACTAAAATGTTTTCCATAGATAATATTAATAACATAGTGTGACATTACACCATGTGAATAGTTAAACAACACGCATTGAACGTGCATTGTGTTACACTTTGTGAAAACAGTTAATATCATGTATATTAACAATACGGGAATATGTACTTGTCAGATAATCATGACACATTCAGACACTAAGGAACCTAATAAAACGTTTATCACACACGAATTTGCATTTGACCCGTGTCAGGATTTTATGCACATCAAATTAAGACAGTGCACTTTATTTACGATAATTGTACTATATTATTGTGTTTAAACTGTTTGTTCAAGTCAATAGCCGATACGCTTATAGTATACAATTGTACAGTTTATTTTATTTTTATTTGATGTTTCGTGTTAATAAACGACGATCTACATGTTTGTTGAATATTACCCGTTCTTAAAGGTATTCTAAGAACAACATGTTTCTTTGTATATACTACGCTTACAAACTGCTCGTTGTATAAGTGTTTGCCTAATATTTATATTATAAGAAATTTCTTCTGGATGTCTTTATGTTAGTGTTGTATGCCACCGCAAACGAAGTTTAACAGGGGGTATTATAGAGTCATGCTGTCGGTAGAATGGCTTGTTTGTTTTTATATCGCCATAAATAATTTTGCAGAACGAATTTGTTTTACATTTCTCAAGTGATTTTATTAAAACGTATATCCAGTGATCCTCACGTTTCAGGGGTATGTACCCTTGATCTTGAAGCATACAATGCAGGTGTGGATAGAACTGTTTTCACATTATTAAGTAATGGAATTGAAACTAGAAATGGCATAATCATGACGTATACATTTGAAAAACACGGTTTTATGTCAAGCGATCATAACGTCCTTTAGTACTGAGTAATATGCCCTTGAACTTACCAATTGTTATGTCAAATATTATAATGAATATATCTTAGCCAGTGGAACAAACTCCTGTCATATGTAATAAAGTTTGGCTACCATAATTTAAATGTTGGAGTGTGCGTCGTTGCGTGCGTGCGTGGTTGCGTGTCTGCGTGCGTGCGTATGTGTGCTGTAAATGTCTTACAGCATTGGCCTTATGGAAACTTGTCTTGTATGTTTTTTATCTACATATTGTTTATTTCAAAATGTAGCGTTTAATTTGCCAATTATTTGCTTGAAATCGATTGAAACGTAAGCTCGTTTTTCATATACAAATTACATTTGTTCATCAAATGAGTACATTTTTTAACTCAATTACTTATACTAAGTTGTCTTTATTTTCTTGTTCTGCGTCTCATTGCTTTTCTTATGGACTACCATTCGAATTATATAATCTGCTCGTTCAATTCCACTCCTACGTTAGGGAACCATTTAATTGATATTTCTTATGGATTATGGACTACTCTTCTAATTCTAGAAACGGTTTGTTCGATTCAAATGAATCGTTATGAAACCATTTAATTGATACAAATGAACCAATCGGCTCTAAGTCCCTTTAGAATACAATCGTCGACAATGTCAAAGCCTTTCTTTATCAATCCGTTCGATTCGGTCCCATCCAGTCGTGCTCTGGTTCGGTTAAATGTATTTTTGATGTGAATGCCATATGATATTACAATGCTGATAACGCAAAACTGTTTGGTGTGTTTGGTTTCATATTAAATTGTTGTTATCAACATATTTGATTTATAAGTTCCGGGCAGCATCTAAGGTCGATTTTGTCTCAGCGAACACGCTGTAACTCTCGCACATTACGTGCCGACAAAACATTCATATGCAAACTGGATAATGAACTTGTAGGTTGATATGTTGTCTCTGTTGTTGTTGTTGTACGTGTTTAATATTATAAGAGTGTCTTTGTTTAGTATGGACGTGAGTTGCGAAATATTAAATATTAAGGATACTTTAGTTAGTTCGTGTCTCGCTTTGTATTGCTATATTAACACACCGACATGCCTATTACATTTTTATTAAAATACGTTTCACATCACAACATTTCGAAATGCAATAGTATCTTTATATTGTCGATATGCGTCTTATTGTTATACCATGGATTACTTTTTAATGGAATAACAACTATTGAAAATATTTACACGATACAGTTAATGGAATGTGCATGTAAAGACGATCTGGATTGTTAATAGAAAGTTAAAACGAGCTTTGCAATTTGATAATTAAAGTTTTTAAACGCCATCTTTACTTTACAAATTTAGTTGTGTGGACCACATAGTTATATATATGCACGCATGTCTAAATAATAAACAGTTTGCAATAACGAGAGCTTCTCGACAAAAAAAACAATAATATGAAACTGTTTGTTTTAACAACATAACAGCGCTTTAAGTGGTACTAAAACATACTGTATAGCATAATACATAAATGTTTTGTTTTAAAAGCATATAACCATAACGGACCACTAAAACCTTCCTGTATTTTCAGACAACTGCGGACAGGAATATTGGATGTTGATGGCAGACCGGCGTATTGGGACTTTTTAATATCAGTTGCCGCGATTACACAATAGACTATTCAATACATATCTAAACCAAATCCGTTGGAGTTGCAGAGAGGAACAATAAAACATCAATGTGCAAAGAGAAGAACAGGATATCTACCGAAAACATAATAGATGGTTTCCATATTCAAAGCATTACTATCATGGCACGTTCATTTCTCCGTGTTTGATTGTGCTGTTATGTTACTGTGAATTACGGATATACTTTTATCAAACAAGTGTAAACTTATCGTCTTTATGATATTTCTCCGTGTTTGAGTGTTATTATATTACTGTGAATTACGGATATACTTGTATCAAAATAGTGTAAACGAATCGTTGTCAGGAGAATTTTCTTTGTTTGATTGTGTTGTTACGTTAGTATGAGTCACGGATAAACTTGTATCAAAATCGTGTAAACTTAGCGTCTTCAGGATTTTCTCCGTGATTAATTGTGTTGTTTTGTTAGTGTGAATTACGTTGTATTTGTATCAAAATCGTGTAAATTTAGGGTCTTCAGATTTTCTCCGTTTTTTTATTGTGTTGTTAAATTAGTGTGAGTTACGGATTTACGTGTACATAAAAAATCGTGTTAAAGTAGCGTCTTCAGAAGACAAACCATGGAGATAAAGGCTATTTTGCACGTCCTTGTTCTACTTTTTGCGCTTGGATATGTACATCGTCCAGGCACGTGTGCTGAACGAGGTATAAAGAAAAGGCTGTCGGACCGTATAGTTCGGACCCAATATGGACAAATGCGCGGGATTCTCATTGAATTTACCGGAGTAAACCTTCGACCGGTGGACGCATATCTTGGTATACAATATGCAACAACTTTTGCAGCGCAAATGCGCTTCATGCCGCCAACAAGTTCCGCGGAGAAATGGCGAGAAATGCGTGTCATGATCGGTCTGAAGCCGGCTTGTCCGCAACCGGTATACAACGATACCCACGTAAGGACGGTGACGGCGAGAGGAGAGATGGAGAGGCGAAAAGGCATCGCGCCTTCAACGATCCCACCCGACGAAGACTGCCATTACATGAACGTCTATGTACCAACAGGTAGCCAGGTGTTGTGTTGTATCGATATGCATGTGTTTGATTAAACACCAAAACACTTTTAATACACTGTAACTTTATTTGAACCTGCACCTCATACATGATCAAGTCACACCGACCCGTGTAATGAATACTATTGAAACATCTCAACTACGACGTTTGAATTACCGTTATACGTCTGATTTGACAACAAAACCTGTTACAATAACAATAATCGGTTACAAAAATATGTCTGAATGTTTTTAGATTAGAATGGTCAGAAATTGTTTGGATTTCAGTTACTTTGTTTTGTGATGTTACGTATGGTTGCTATAGATGTTCACACATAAAAGGGCATATGCTTTGATATTCAATATAATATTTGAATTGTAAATATATAGGCATTATAGCTCAAAAGCAATGTCGTCCGTTAGAGCTATAAGGCGCTAAAAAAATATAACAATCAATGAAACATACAAAATGTTGTGTATTTATGACTTTAACCTTCAAAGAATTGAAATTATTCGTAATTATGATACACGTAGCTATAGTTCACAGATTGTGTATGAAATAATACAGTCGTAAATGCAAGTTATTAAATATTTATGAAACAAACATTGTCTTATATTAAAATTAGTTCAATAGGGTCCTTAAAACAATCACTGTCTCTCTTATAACGAGTATGGAAACATTTAAATGTACACCACATGCTTTACGTACAGTGTCTCAGAAACATGTTATTTATATACAGTGTTGCTGCCTTTCTTGTTTGGGTATAACAACAATTGTGACAATGCATTTTGATACAATAAGCGTAGCAAACGTTGGTTTCTGAGACACTAACGAGATCATTAGACCATCGTGATTCTAACAGTCCCATACACAAATAAGATACTGTAGACAAAAATGAACGTTCGCAAGTTTGTTTACAATTCTGAAACTGGATGGTGTATGTGGTGTTCTTATAGTAAATATATTTTCTCCAGCAAACGAGCATTTAGTGAAACTTAAGTTTAATTTCACATTTAAAACATATTGTTTAAGACTTAACACAGATGATTAAAAATAAATGTAATATACTTTGGAACTCATCAAGTCTTACCTCAATGAATGTTGTATTGTTAATGTTTTTTCCAAGCAACCAATTAGTTTCAGTACGCCCATAGTCTATTGTGCTCTACCGCATTTTGTTTATGAAAACAAATTCGTATGTATATGTTCTCAAACAAATACTGAACTTCTGGGAGTACTCGGAAGCTCTGAGCATGCGTGCATAGAATAACCAGGTTGAAGTATATTTTATAGAAAGTGTTATTTTGTCCCATAAAGCTAACAAAATGTGAAGAAATGCGCCATCCCTTTTAGAATCATAAAAAGTATAGGCATTCTGAGCGTTTATACCACTGCAAATATTTGCACGTCACGCAAACGTTCTCTTTTGCAATCATTTCATGAACAGTATAGACATTGATATTGTGTGTTTCGTCCCGTGCTTGCCATAAATAACATAAATCATATAATGTAAACGGTGTAGTAAGTATAGACTATCACAATTGAGAAATCAAATACCGCATTCCTATTTGTTTTCTACTCTATGAGCGTCGATCAACAACTGTATAGACTACAACGCTCTGCCATTAAACAGTCTTAGCAAGAATATTTACCTCCTACCATTGATTAAAGGATGAATGACACTAATTTTAATCGGACTTGAAACGTATATTGATTCAACAGTGAAAATTAATACAACTCTAAAGCAGCAATCTTAACCTCTAGACACGATTCATTTGACAATAAATGACAACAAATGAGTAAACAATACATAAAGAAATGGATGTCAAATTAAGTGCTTAATTAAATAGATTTTGTACATATATATTGCCTTCAATTACTGGCACATTCCACACCGACTGTACAATTATCTCTATTTGAATTACTACCCTTGTTCAAATGGCGAAAATTTCTCGACTGCTGTAATACATGAAAAACATACAAGCTCACATCACGTGTATTATAATATAACCAGAATACTATGCATACTGGTTCACATTCTCGACTGATATAATTCTTTATATATTTTTTGTTTAACTTGAATCTTTGTGAGACAAATATTTCTACATTGAGGAATGCGGAATCAATTTCATTTGTATTGAACTACTACGTTTTTAGCAAAATATATTCCAGTATATATGTATGTAGTATATACATGGTATTATTTCTTTAATTTTATGTTCGTGCGGCGTAGCTGTCTAACCAAGGTTTTTACTTTTCTCAACACCCAATATCATGTATAAAAAATGTCCCGCGGTTAGTCCAAAATAAATAAATCCTTAAATTATTCATTGAATCTGACCGAAACAAACCTACATACTAGGTTCGTATATTTATTTTGGTTAATGACAAAATGGACAAATACAACAATTATCGGTTCTGAACTCGAATTTTATAAAACACGTAAACCCGTTATGTTGATTGTTTTTTATTTCTGTTCCTGTCATATATAAAGCTAGAATTACGCAAAGGTTTAGTTTTCAATCCCATCACAAAAGTCGCATATTCCAGAATTATCAAGCCAATCATTTATTAAATAGCTGACATTTTTACGGCCGTTGTTATGCTCCGACGAGTTACCCGACACTGGCAAAATGTGCATCGGTGAATAGCAAAATACAAAGTCACAGACAATAACACGTTGTAAAACGAAGTGGATGTCTATGCATCAATCAAATATGTTTAATATGTTTAATGCATACGGAAGTTCTCAGTATACGTGTACATGTATTTGTAATGTGTTGGTTAACGTGTTAGGTTGAAAATAAGCCAGTTATCCGATGAACATGTGGTGATTTTTAATTAATTTAATTACAAATAATTTATGTATTAATTTTCTTCAAACAAACACTGAATATCGCTCTAACGATGCATTTTTTCAAACCATCTTAAAGATGATGATCACCATTACACATCTGTATTTTTCTCATAATGAAACCATTACAAGTGTTGGTTGCAATACTATACAACGAATGAACATTTGACCATACATGCAATTTATGGGTTAAACTATGAAAGACAGTCTATATCTTTGAAGTTTCCATCCGTCATACAAACGAACGAGCACAGTTAATATTATATAGCTTGAATTCCTTTTTCCTCTCGTGTATGCTTCGTTCGTGACACGTTTAATGTGATTCTAAACATGTAATCAGTGCCTTGCTTAAAATACAGAATAGACGTATTGTATTCAAACCTCGTACCAAATCGTCTCAACTATTGAACGTGCAAATGAATTCCTCCGAAGGACATTGTTAAATGCCAAGATCTATCGGTAAGCAAAGTATTTCGGCGGCAAGATCATATCTCATCTCGGAATCACATGGCGTTAGATATTCGTCACCGATGATTAGGCCATTTATGTTTCATTTTCTGTAAAGCATTACAAGTTAGTTTTATGGTTTGCTTCTGCAGTATGACTGTAATTTGCGGTCTGTGTACAATTTAAGCTGGAACCACACGAAAACCGATGTATTAACAGTAAAAGGCACTAGGATTGTCGAATCAGAAAAGATGGAAAGCTGTCGCATTTTCACTACACTATTAATCACATACATTGCTTTTGCATAAGATGTTAATCTTAAATACCATTCACAAACATGAGACATTGAGTTTATTACGATTATATCAGACACGTCATTAAGAACGTTCTGGTGATAGAGATACGGGTTTGTTTAAGAAGAACTTCATTCTTTTTTCCACAACCAAGTCAGGTAAACAATCTGACATGTTTCCGGTCTTGTTTTAATATTGTCACGTATACGGGACTTCAATTGTGCAATTATTGATAGTTTATTTATATATGATTGAACGTAGTGATGGGCAAATATCAATAACTATAAGCTATGCGTGTGTGTAAGCATACAACCATAACACGAGTATTTAACCAAACCATATATGCGGAAAAGTTTCGTATTCTGCATATAAGATTTTGTGAAAATGTCCTGGTAATTATTTCTGGACCTTTCTCGGAAAAAACGAAGTTTAATCATCTTTTTAACAATTGACCTCTTTACCACACATGTTTTGTCCACTATTTTGATTTCTCTTGTGGTATGTACTTTGCCAGGAAATGATTACCTTAAATACATAGTACATGTTATGCTAAATGGAATGTATTATATGTAATATACTGTGTTGACATTGTAATCATTATTCATATTGATGTGATATGTAAACACTCTATTATAAAATGAGCCGCTTGTGTAATTACACAATTACTAAATATGTGAACTTAATCTGTGTATTTGTTTATGTAGGGTTATGAACAGAAGAAAGATACTAAAGGAGAAAAATATGTCAATGAATTACGTTGACATAAATATGGCTTCTTGTATCTTTTTTCATGAGCATTATATCCCATTTGATAATTAAACATTGATTACTTTCCATTTCCGTGAACGTATTGCTATGCTAAACATCTAATGATACCAACACTAACACTTCATCTTCAGAGTTTGTTGACATTGTTAATAAATCACAGTTGTTTTTCTAAACACAACAAAACTTGTTTTGACACTCAAACATCTATAAACCATATGTTCATGATTCCACATTGTCATAAATAACTATGGATAATTACACTGTCGTCATCTGAAAGCTCATGATTGATACACGTACAGTTAAGTGTCAAATATAATGACATGGACAGGCGAATATAATTGTGGTATATATCGTATTTTATATGAATTATGAGCACAAATTACCAATTAAAATTCTTACATAAAATCAAAAAATGAATAAAGGTCGATTGTCCCTTCCTTGTTATTAAAATTTGGAACAAGTAATTAGTATAAGTAACATGTATCAGATCGATTACAATTTACCTATACGCATAACGTAATGAACACAACGGTTATTGTATGACCAACGTATCAGTCTATGACATCGTGGTTTTATTTAATTTATTTATAAAATGATACACCTTGTCTAAACTGTTTTTTTTCATTTGTTTAATACATGCAGTAACAAAACATTACTCAGGTTATGTTATTGGTTTTATACTAGTATAATTATGCTGTTTTATCGAATGAATAAGTGTTAACTATTAGAAGTACGCTACTTTATTGTTTACATTCACACTTTATTGAACTGCCCATTGTGTGTAATCCTGCTGTTTTGGCTTTCAGAAATTCTTCTTCAATCCCTTAATTTGCCTTCGATTGGCTGAACTATTCTCTGAAATTGTCATCTGATGACAAGCCATTAAGGCGAAGCAGACGTCATTGTTTATTACAGTTGCCAAGCCAGCCACTGTTGTAATTGTATGTGGTTTCCAGAAAGCAATTTGCAAAATTGTTTTAACGCATTTGGTCATCTCTTACTGGCGTTATGGTCTTAGTTGTCTCATTTGATATCAGAAGTAAGGTTAAGTGATGATGTAGTTAATCTTAAGTACTTAATACATATTAATTTAAAGTATGGTCACTTGTTTGACAACAAGTATGTACGTGTTTGTAAATAAAAATTAAATAAACATCATCAATTTTTACACATATTTCTTGTTATAGCATTAATATATCCATTAGTTTTTTTTATAGTTCTGCCAATAAATAATGTAAGCCTATGTATTGTATATCGAAAGTATCGATGAGTATTATGCATCACTCATGGACAAAACCTCAAACAGTCGCATGTATTTTTAGTATGTTGTTGATACGATGTCAACATCGATTTCCCCAAATCCGCACATGATATTTAGAAGGCCACCTTAAATCTAATAGTTATGGTTATTCGGTTACACACATATCAACAATATGTCCACTGGGAAATGCAATGGTCGTTCATTGCTGGTTCTGTACAATATCAAGCGATCTTAATGAAATAACAATATCATTGGGACCACATTTGCACACAAATAAATATTGTGTGGACCATTGAGGTTTCACAGAACAGTATAATTCTTAAGTATCCATACTTGTGCAGTGATGCTACTGCCTTTTTGTATCTAACAAAATGCGGAAATTGTGCATGCGTTTACAATAATATAGATCATGTTTAAACCCTTTTCCGTTATTCAGTATCATAATGCACATTTATATATGCTCAAAAACTTATAACATGTCCGCATAGACTTTACCAGATACATAACGCATACGTTTAACAAAAAATCAAATAATACGTCCATTGAGAAATGAAAAGGTCTATCATCGATGGCTCTGCCCACTATCAAGATAACTTAATAAAATAAGACGAATATTGGGGCCAATGAATGACAAAGCAATGTTACTGATATTGTTTTAACTTAACAGAAATAATAACAAGTGCACAAAACGTGGTAATAGTCAGGCGTATTTGGGTCTGTTATCAATTGGTTAATGTTCAATATGTGTTTAATGTTTGTATTATATGGATCTTCCTGGAGTTTCATGTTTCCTTTGTTAATGAAGTACTCATATAAAACATGGTGTTGTCAAATTTTAAATATGATATTATAATACTTTTTGAAATCATATACGTAATTTCAAATTAGAAAACTGGTTACTGTTTCATACTGAAACATGGGCTTGTGGGATATAATAGCCGATTACAAAAAAAAAACTGTTTCAGAAAAAACACCATGACCATAGATAAGTCAATAATATAAGACTATGTTTATAATTCATTGCTTCACATACATTTCTAAGATACACGAATGATTAAATATTAAATGGTGATGTCCAGAGACAAACTCGACGACTGTTTACTGAAGAGCAATTTGCTTAAGTATGCTATAAGTAATTAGCTTACTTACATATTTAATACAAATAAAAAAACATATTTAGATAACTAGTTATTATATAATACAAGTCATTGGGTGAGGTTTTGTGAAAGAATAACTAAACATAATTGACAACTCAAATACTGAAATACTCATACAGGAAAATCAAAACATTAAACAACCATCAGAAATCAAAAAACACGTATTCAATATACTGCCTAGAAATTTACTGTGCACTTGTAATTTTGCGCTGTCAGTTTATGGGTGGGTAATGACTGGTAATGCTCATAAATCAGCGTTGTTCCTGGAAACTAAAGAATGGTAAAACCTTATATGTATACAATTAAATATTGCACTTAGATATGTGTAGAGGCGTTATGTATTTTGTGTGAGTATTTTAAACGTGTAAACATCGGTCTCAGTAACTGTTGTCATTATCGTAATTAAAATTACAAGTCTGGGGTGAATTAATTATGCATACAATTTGCGTCAAGTTTGTGCATACTTATTTTGCTATAAGGACGGTATAGTGATGTATAGTTACGATAGCATGCCTCTTCTTGTCTGAGTGTTTGTTGTATATAATACTTAAATTAAGATTTCAAAAATAGTAAACAATCATACGCACTTATTAATAAAATCATAAACATTTAGAACGTCTGATATACGCTGTGCATGCAAAATTATTGCAGGTCTTAATGTAGTTCGAATTTAAACCAAATTGGAATTTTGTTTGCATAATTTCCAATGTCTGACTGTGTTAAGAATATGTATAATTTATGACAGCAAAGTAACATAGTATTTAATAAAATGTAATAATACAATATTTGTTGATACTTTGTTTGGAGTATATAATGTGTATATGTAATATGATATCGTTAACTACCTAATCAAACCATACATACGGATTAGTAGGAAGGCTTAGATGATTTGGTTTCCTATGTAAATGTTCATTATGTCATTCAGACGCAGGATAATTAGAAGACGTTACTGTGTCCGCTCTTCAAAATTTAAGTAAAGAACATATAATACGCCGTCACACTTTCTATTGGTACTTCCGTCATTTTTGAAAATACTATTTAAGCATGATAATCCATAACGCCCGAACGTGCAATTCGGCGTCGTTTAAAGTTTCATTACTGTTTAAATTGTACAAACAGTGTATGATTATATTGAGCCTGTGAGATATTTCCATAGACATGTTTTTGACGGTATTAATAAAACACTCGTTACGTTCGCCTTTTTGGACAAGTTCGTGCAAATTTTGTTCTAATGGTATGTTATAACGTTCATCAAAATTTCCATTTCTTTTCAAGAACATTTGTCGCGGCTGTATCCTATTGGATTGTCTGAACAAATATGTTTTGCCACTCAGGACGCCCCCAAGAAAGAGACAATCAGATGAAAATAACACCGAGCACGTGACCAGGTTCTATAACAAAGAAACACACGAATATTAATTAAAACACTGAAACAACCAAACACGGGCATCATTTAAAACATACAATACTTGTTATTGCCAAGGGACTCTTTATGTATTAGATAAACACGCCAATGAAACGATACCATGCCTTCATATGCATGTCGTGCCAGTTTGCGTAATGCATGGTTTGTCCTTATCGCCACGTAAAAAAAACCCATAAAAACCACGCGATTTTATCGAAGTAATTAGCAGTTACGCTTCGTCTATGTTTTGAATACACAACACCGCTTCAATATTGTCCAGCGATGACTACCATACCGAAATTGTATAAAGAAGCCAAACTAATATATTTACAAAAATACACAAACAAAGTTCATACTTGACGTTATCTTTAAAATGTTGTCTTGATTGTTTTGATATACTGAACACGTTTAATCTTATCGTAAACCACGCACATTACTATTTCATCGGAAATGACACTGCAGTATTTATAGTTTTACCAATAGTGGCAACCTATCCTGTAGGAATTCATTTCACACGCTCGCATAACGTCAAAAAATAACACTATCTGATATATGACATATAAATGTACGCCTAATGGCTAAAAGGGGTTGACAAATTTAAAACGCAAAAGGAAAATTAGCTCCGCGACGTCAAGGTTCATAAATGGTCGATTCGCCATTTGCACTAATTCTAATGTGTGTCACTTTTTTTAGTGCTTAGTGTAAGATGTTTGAATCCATTTTTGTCTCTGTCAATCTGCACCTGACATATGACTCTCGTTAGAAAATGTTTCTCGTAACTGATAATCAACCGTCAGGGAGCAGTATTTATTGTAACAGACAATATATCATGACACTTAATTCACCGATATATGTACCCGCTATCATTTAAACATCGGCATTATACAGCAGTGCATATGCCGTGACAAACGTAACAATTCTCGAAATGAAATTTATATGTATTCAATGCTCAAGTATATTACATCTCAAATATAATTCTGGTGATATAATCAATTTTGTTCGCAAAAGTATAAGTCAAGTAAAAAAGATGTTACAGAAATGAATATATCATCATTCGTAACAATAGCGTTGTCTTTATATAAAACATTTTCTAAAATATATATCATGCAGTATAGTTTGCAAAAAAAACAACGTTTGATAACATACCCAGCAATATTTCTTATTGTCCCGCTTTTTTTCTGTACATTTTTGAACAAAAGTTCTAAAGCTAATGTTGATGGAACTCCGTATTTTTATAAAGAGCCATATGGTGAATATGCACGGTATTTCAGTTGTGTTTGTCTTACAATAACGTCCGAAAAATCTGATTACTTTTATACCTTAAAACGTGCGGAAGCTACGTTGATGCAACATAGTATTTGTTTTTACTGAATGCCGTTTTTGAAATATGCACATTGTTTTAGCAAATTTTGTTCGTAGGTCAACAATCGTGCTTGACATGGTTACACAAATATGTAAAAACTCATCCCCTTTCGTCCGTATGTCTGTCCAAAAAAACAGATCCTGTGATAACTCAACAAGTAGTAAAGCTAGGTTGATGGAAATTATTATGTAAATAGAGTGCCATATGTTAAATATGCACATTTTTTCCCGTTCAATATTGGGATTGCTATAGTGACCAAAATAATTGAAATCAAAGTTATGCGTCTTGTCATACATAAAAAGTACTTAAACCATTTTAATAATACTTGGAGATCCTGTTTTTACTCCGACAACAACCCGTTAGGGAATGTTGCCTGTGTCAAAGTTCTTGCTACATCAATTATTGCACTACGTTAGTATAAGGAAAGTCGATCTAAAATAAAATTTGTCATATGAAATATGGACTTCATGTGTGTTGAAATGCATTTATAATACAGCATTAACACAACCTTGAAATTACCTGGCGTATATATGTTTCTATAACATGTATTTGATTGATGAGAGTACATACACACATCATGGATCAATCACATTCTGTTTGTTCGTGATATCATGACAAGTTAAACACAACTTGGAAATAATATTCTTCAAAAACTTGACCGAGTCAGCAGATGTCGATTCTTCATTTGCTCTGATCATGGTTTGCGATATCTCCCTCTATTTTGACTCCTGGCGTGAGAGTCTATATTACATTCGTGTCACTGTCCATCTGTACCTGACTCGTGACCATGGGAAGAAAATATTTAACTAAACGGATAATCAGCCGTCAGATAGCGGAGTTAATTTAGAATGTTTGACAACGCGTATACAGTCACACGATATGTTGGGTTAATCCATCACACGATACCATACAGTTTCGCTGGTAACTGTTGAAATGCTGATGTGATTACTCAGTTTACCATTTTCTACGTTTAATTTGATATCATCTTTAATAAGAATGTAGATAAAGCATTTTCGAGGCACTTGAAGGCTCATTTAAAGTTTAAGAATATTCATTAACATCCTTTTGTTGTTATTTGGATTTTTAAATGTTAAAATATATCACTTTGCTATTGCCTAATTGTTCTTTACAAACTAATTATTATTGACGTGTATGTCTTTTTGTTATACTTATGTGATTTAAGACAACATGTCTTTAATCGTCGGGTTCGTTTTCCTTGTATGTATAACATGTCTGGAGTAATGAACAACCAAAAGTATTTTCCGCGAAAGAATACTTATACATACGTATTGAATAATTTTGACATTTACTTGCATGTACTAATCTTCTGCAACTGTCAATATATGATGGATAACTGTTAAACCAATCTGATCTTTGAAGTTTGTACAGGTACAGTATTCCGAATGTTAATATTTTCCCCAGCATACCATATTTGATAATTTCCATAATAGTATATGATGTGCTAATTTTGTTAACAGTATTACATTTGAATTAACTTATGTTTACGCATGTTTTTTGGATAATAACATGTTATCAGTACGCATGTTTGTATGTTTTATTTGCAATTTTAAATCAGATATGGTAATTCGTATAAGATAATAACATCGCTAAGTAGTCTCAAATAATAAATATCAAATGTTAACTTTGAACTCTAATATACAAAGGCGTCAAATTTAGTTCGAATCGTTGGTAAATATACGTTAAACACAAATCTCTTTATTGACGCTATAAATGCGTCGTTAATTTACGCTACCAATTGGTCAGAACGTCTTCTGCTGTACAGCATTAAAAGCATTATATAAGGGAGCTCAGAAAAAAACAGCTGACAATTATATTCAAAACAAAACGCAAACTCATCGATTCTTCGCGCATTCCATCGAAAAACGTTCCGAAACTGATGAAACGCTATTTGTTTAGGAAATTATGATGTATTAAGCTCGACGCGAAAGGAGGTTTTACCGCTAAAGGTTAAACGGTCAAAATGTGTCGATTCGTCATCTGCTTCAACTGTGTTCGGAATGTTCCCATCTTCTCTGACACATGGCGTGATTGTCTTGATTTCATTCGTGTCACTGTCATGTTGTGTTTGACATATAACCCCAAGAAGAAAATGTTTACCCTAACTGATAATCAACGTTCAGCAGAACTATGTATTGATGAAGTACTGACATTTCTCTATTATAACGATTATCGAAAAATGTAAATGTACACTACATGCTTTACGTACAGTGTCTCCGCAACATGTTATTACTATACACTTCTGATGTCACACACCGATACTCCAATACTGTATACAGATTGTGTGTTTTCTTGTTTGGATATCAAAGCAATTTTGACAATCCATTTTGATATAATCAGCGTACCAAACGTGGGTTTCCGCGACGCTCACGAGATCATTAGAATGTCATGATTCTAGCAGTCCCATAGACACATATCATACTGTATAGAACATTAACGATTCTGCAACTGGATTGTTTCTGTGGTGTGATGTTAGTTAATATATGTTCTCCAGAAATTTAGTGAAACTGAAGTTTTATTTCACACGTAAAACCTATCAATTAAACTTCACACAGATGATTCAAAATAAATGTTATAATCTTTGGAAAGATTTGGTCATACTAAAATAATTCTGTATTTTTAATGTTTTGTCAAAGCAACCAATTTGTTTCAGTACGCCCATAGAATGTTACGCTCTACGGCTATTGTATGTGAAAACACATTATTCGTTATATGTGTATACACACATATGTTCAACGACTGTATTCAAACAAATACTGAACGTGTTTGATGATTCGGAAGCACTGAGCATGCGTGCACCGTATTACCAGATTGAAATATATTTAATAGAAAGTAGTACTGTTGTTCCATTACGCAGATTGTGGAGAAATGCGCCATCCCTTTTAGAATCATAAAAAGTATAGGCAATCTGAGATTGTATTCCGCTGCAAATATTTGCAAACCACGCACACGTTCTCGTTCGCAATCATTTCATGAGTAGTATGGACATTGATATTGTGTGCTTACTTGCAATAAATAACATAAATCATCCAATGTAAACGGTGTTGTTAGTCTAGACTCTCATCAATGCGAAATCGAATGACACATTCATATTTATTTTCTATTCTATGAAAGTCGATCAACAATCTTATAGACTTCAACACGCTTCCATTAGAAAGCCTTCGCGAGTACATGTACCTCATTACACCCATGATTACATGATACATGACACCAATTATTAACGGACTTGAAACGTATATTGGATAAACAGTGAATACTAATACAACTCAAAAACATTAATTTTAACCTCTAGACATGATTCAATTTGACAATAAATGAGAATTCCATAACATATGACATTGATGTAAGATTTAGTGCTTAATTGAGTTAATTGTGCATTAAACTTGCAGTTCTCTGAGCAAATCGAATAAAATATATTTCAAAGCAATGCATTTCAGTCCGACCGTACAATGGTCTATATTTAAATTACTACCCTAACGCAAATGGCGAAGCATTCGCGACTGCTGTAATACACGTGACAAAGACAATCCCACATTGACATTTGTATTTTAATATAATAAGATACCAATGCATAATCGATCAAATTCGCGACTTATATATATAATTCTTAAGTTATTGTTTTGAACTGGAACACTTATTGAGACGAATATTTATACATTAAAGAATGCCGAATACATTGCATTTTGATTAAACTAATTCTTTTAAGCACAATATATTCCAGTATGTATGTATCTAGTTAAACGTAAAACTGTTTTGTGAAATGGCTGTTGTTGTTTTTTCGCCTGGCATATTTAAAGCTACAATTGTTCAATGGTTTAGTTGTATTCCTCTAAAAGAAAGTTGCATATTCCAGAATTATGAAACCCATCATTCATTAAGAAGCGTGCATGCTCAATGCCGATGTCAAGCTGCAAAGAGTAACCCGACGCTAGTAAAGAGTTATCGGTTAGTAGCAAAATAAAAGTAAAAAACACAACACGTTTTTAAAGAACATGGGTGTCTGTTCATCAATCAAAATGGTTTAATCTGTTTAATGCATACGGATATTCCCAGTCTACGCGTAATTTTAATATGTTTGTAAGCGTGTTAGGTTTAAATTAAGTCAGTTATCCAATGAAAATGTTAAATACAACTATCAGCAACTGTACTCACGGTTTAATTTGAATTACTTTAATTTAAGATACAAAGGGTGAATTAATTGTCTTAGAAAAGACGCTGAAGATCGTTTTACATTTATTTAATATTTATTTCATTAAGCAGCTCAGTACCCCATGATGTTAACCAAGATTTAATTCATTCATCCGGTTAGCGTTATTCGGATCACAACGTGTAACCATCGTTTAGCGTTTGTCTATGTCATGAGCGTTCGATACTGTAGTCTACTTATCAAATGGATCCCTGATCCTGTGTCGACATCCACATGTTCTACGCATATTTATAACCAAGAGCAAGAACTGCTGAATAATTACTACAAAAGCCAACTTTGTCAGTTACATTTTATTATACTTTTGTAATGTGTTACATTACGTAAGCACATTTTGATATTCTATCGTGAACAATACAAAATATATGGAAGGAACCATACAAAAAGATAAATGGAATTTATTGGCTAAATGGCGGAATATAATTCACACCAGACTAGCACTAGAATATATAAAACCTCGGCTATGACTAGCACTACACCTGAGGCATGTCGCAGAGGCGACCGGAAGAACTGCCCTTAAGATAGCCCCAACCCCAGTTGCACTTTTGATTTAGCTTCCCGTTTATGCAATCATCGCCACAAGATAATGCACCGCATCATTTGCTATTTCGCAAAAGCTCCGCAACGGACTCACATTCATTTATGCAATTCCTATTTCAACGAACACCTTGCTTGTTCGGAAATATATATCATTATACAAGCGCAATCGCTCAGGCCATCGCAACCGGCCAAATAAATTCTCGGTACGCCGTACCGTAGATATTCCAGTGCAACATTTTTATCAAGCGCAATCGCTAAGGCCACCGCAACCAGCCATATAATTTCAAAAGCCAAAAAGAGCTATTCCAGGTACGTCTAAGCACGCCGTGCCATCGTGCGAGTACTAGAACACCCATGCTATACCGAAAATAATTGTGAAAGCATTCCGGCACCCTCACACAGACTAGCAATAGATTACGACACAATGCTACGTTTACCTTCCCTGGACGTATGTATATAATTACATAGTTACACACATATATATATATACTGTTAATGCTTCCGATCACCTCCAAGACATAGAATTTCCACCTAAATGACATATAAGAATGAAGTATCAAACATATAAAATGAATTAATAATGGCATATAAGTTATGGTGTCAGATTGTCCTAGATCTTAAAAATTAAATTTGCGAGAGATGCATATATTGTGGCCGCTTGTGCACCGAGTTGTTTTTTAAGACAATCTTAAATTTTAAAAAGCAAGTACAGTAAAACTAAATTTCTATTCTATACTAAAAAGTATAATTGATGCGCACGTAATCTTATTTTTATCATGTGCGTTCATTTATGCTCAGAAAAAAATCTGTTGTAAATATTCCGTAAATTTTGTTAAAAAATAAACCGCGTTACGATAAAACATCAACTACAGATTTAACCATATATTCACCACAAGAATGGTAGCCGCCCACGCAAACCTCCCTTTACTTTTATCTGGTGGGAATACCCTACCTAGGAAGGAACGTGGGGCACGTAGCAATGCACTTTGACCATTCTTCAGAATATCGGAATAACGGCCTTTATCCGAGCATGTTCATACCATCAAACAACATATGTATACAATATACATATAAATATGTACTCATAAAAAACATGAATTTGAATTTGATGTTGCCACGTTGACGCCTTTACTAGAACTGATTTCTATTGCTATTTATTTCTATAAATAGCCATAAACAAAACAAACTTGCAAAACCGGTTTGTTTTTTCATGTCCGTCAGGACCAAAGTACTCCGCTATACGATAAAACGAGGATGACTAATAATATCTCACACAATTTTGCGGCAAAAAAAAACTTTTAAGACACATTCATTTCGTTTCAAGAAGGCACAAATCACATCACTGTTACACGGCACGTTAAGTAGCAAAAACACTTAAACACACTGAATGATTCTTTGTTCCCAATAATTTTTATTCGCCGGAGTCGTGTCCCTGCGTCTTCCTGGATATTAATCTACGTCTTGACGATGGCGACGTATCCATGCTATGGGGTCGCTGCTATCCACGGTTGGAGGCCCGACGATTAAACTGACGTCTTACCCAAAAGTCGTGTACTGTTAATGAACGTTACCGAACGTGTGCGTGGTTTCTCGCATCAGATTTACAGCCATTCTGTAATAAATATCTCGGCAGTACATTCGAACAAAACAAAACAGGTTAAACATACATGTAATTAACAACAATCTCTTTGGGCGGGTGGTAGTTTTTTTTCAGCGAAAGCTATTTCGAATAGAACGAGATAAAATGAGACTCGAGTTTATATACCATATTAGTGACGTCAGAAAGTCACTACAGAAATCGATGTCCACATGGAATATTATCGTCTGCTATTATCTTATAATCGATACGAGATTTAAACCTTTCTTTACCGAAGACATGTGTTCGCTACTTCAAATAAATGAAATGCATTTTTATAGAAATTAATTTGTATTCAATGAAAACATCTTAACGACGATGGTCACCATACCTAGGCTGTATTCATGACATAATGAACATATTACACTCGTTGGTTCCAAAAATATACAACGGCTTTCCATGTGACCATACATGCAATCAATGGATTGAAATCTGAAAGACAGAATATGTCTTCACATTATCCATCCGTCATACAAAATAACGAAAATATTCAAATAGGTAATACATGTATCTCGTATTCCCATTAACTCTCGTGAATGCGATGTTCGTGACACGTGTAATGTGATTCTAAATATTTAATCAGTGCCTTGCTTTAAATATAGAATCGACTTATTATAGTCAAACCTCTTACAATATCGCCTCCACTATTGAACGTGCACATGAATTCATCCAAAGGACATTGTTCAATGCCATGATCAATCGGTAAGAAAAGTATTGCGGCGGCATAAGTATATGTCATCTCGGAATCACATGACGTTAGATATTCGTAACCGACGATTACGCCATTTATGTTTCATTTAATGTAAAGCATTGCAAGTGAGTTATATGGTTTGCTTTCGCAGTCGGACTGTAATTTGCGGTCTGTTCAAAATGAAAGCTGGAGCAACACGAAACCGATGTATAAACAGTAAAACGCACTAGGATTGCCGTTTTAGAAGGGATGGAAAGCAGTCGCATTGTTATATCATATTAAATTAAATACCCAATGCTTTTACATAAACTGGTAAATCGTACATGCCTTGCTGATACGACATTGAGTTTATAATGATTATGCAAGACATGTAAATTAAGAACGTTATGGTTATAAAGATAGGGAATTGTTTATGACGCATTTCTTTATTTTATCTTTACAAAGTCAGGCAAAATACATGACATGTTTACATATATTTACATATTTTGACAGATTTTGGGTCTTGTCGTTTAAGCTATGCGTTTGTGTAAGTATACACCCATAACAAGTGCTATTTAACCAAAACATATATGCTGCACAGTTTGGTATCTTGTATGTACGATGTCATGAAATTGTCCCGGTACTTATTTATGGACCTTTCTCGGGATGAAGAATTTTAATCATCTCTTACACAATTGACGTCTATACCACCAATCGTTTATTTTCACCATTTTAATTTCTCTTGTGGTATGTAATTTGCCACGAAAGGATTACTGTAAATACATAATAGAACGTCTAGTATATGGAATATATATTATGTAAAACCGTGGTTATTCCTTTGCCTGACCGTTTGTGGTCTTCAGCGATGTTTAAACTTCATGATACAATTTCTGTTTTGAAATTGGTATCGTTATGCATATTGATTTATTAGGTAAGTACTTTATTATGAAATGAGCCGCATGTATAGTTACACAATTAATATGGTTGTTAACTGAATCGTTGCTGATGCTGGTTAAAATATACCAAAGGAGAACAATATTTCAATGAAATAAGTTTTACATATCTTTTGCTTCTTGAATCCGTCTTCAAATATGCTAAACAGCTAATGAGACCAACGCACTACAGCGTCAGAGTTCGTTTTATATGCTTAATACATTATAATTGTTGTTTTTCAAAACATAATCGAACATCGAAAAACCATAGATGCATTATTCCATATTGTCAGACGTAGTTTAGGATGATAACACTTATCTGAAAGTTCATGATTGATACACGTACAGTTATGTGTCAAATGTAATGACATAGACGGGCGAATATAATCCTGGTATACATCGTATTTTATATATATTCTTATGCTTACATAAAATCAAAAATCTAATACAAGTCGAATGTCCATTCCTTTTCATTAAATATTAAAAACAAATAAATAGTATAAGTAACATATTACATCGATTACAATTTACCTATGCACACATACTAAGCAAAACCTTTAGTTTATAATTGGTAAACCTATCAGTATATCACATTGTGATTGTATTTAATGTATTTATTAAATGATAAAACTTGTCTAAACTGATTGTTCTTTTTTATACATGCAGTTTAGAGTCATTGTTCATGTACTGTTATATTTGTTTTAAACTAATATATGCTACTGTATCGAGTGAATAATTGTTACGTGTTCGAAGTACGCTACCTAATTGTTTACAGACTCAATTTATTAAAATGCCCATTATGTTTAATCTTGCTGTTTTGGCTTTCAGAAATCCTTCGTCACTTCGTGTATTTGCCTTCGATTGGCTGAACTATTCTTTGAAAGTGTCATCTGGTGGCATGCCATTAAGGCTAAGCAGATGTCATTGTTTATTACAGTTGCCAAGTCATTCACTGTTGTTATTGTCTGTGGCTTCCAGAAAGCGATTGCCAAAATTGTTTGAACGCATTAAGTCGTCTCTTACTGACCTTATAGTCTTAGTTGTCTCATTTGAAATCATAATTAAGGTTAAGCGATGACCTTGTTTAATGTTAGTAACTTATATCAATTTAAAGTATGATCAAATGTTTGACAACAATTATGCAGATATTTTTTATATAAAAAAGCATCATATATGTCTACACATTCTCGTTATGACATTAAGATATCCATTTTTTTTATAGTTCTGCCAATATATAGCGTACAACTACTTTTTATTGTATATCGAAAGTATCGCTGAGGACTTATAGACAAAATCTCAAACAGGCGTATGCATTTTTTTTATTAATTTTTTGATACGATATCAACATTGATATCCACAAATCCGCGACTGATATTTAAACGGCCACCTAGCAATCTAATAGTTATTGTTATTCGGTTTCACAAATATCAACAATATGTCCACTGGAGAATCATTGCTGGTTCTGCGCAATATCAAGCGATCTTAATGCAATAACACTAGTAAGGGGACCACAATTTTACTAAAATACATATTTTGTTGCACCATTGAGGTTTAACAGAACGAGATAATACTTTAGAACCCATATTAATGCAGCGATGAATCATTTATGTTACTGCCTTTTTCCAGACAACAAAATGCAAAACTGCTGCAAAATGTTTTATTGGTTTATATAATGCAATATTAATAAATCCAGATTTGTTTTCGTAATGGAAATTAGTAACCGCTGTGAAGATATGTTTTTAGTCTTTATTGTTCATCTATGTAATTACGTTTTACAACAAGACAAATCTGACATCTAAGGGCACGTCGTAACGAAGCCAACTGCATACGATGAGAAAATATTTCACAAACATCATCATTTAGTTTATTTAATGGTTATTATAGCAAATACGTTGGCATTGACTACATGTATTGTATAGTATCTTCAGATATACAGGTATTGAATTTTGCATTATCTCAATGACGAATAGTTAGTTTACTTAGTCATAATTTTATGTTTCATAATTCCATCATTAATACGTTTTAACGACATAATAATGAAGGCATGTATAACAAAAGTATATTTGATTTTTTTCATTTAACATATACCACGAGTAGTCTGAAAAAAAATCATTCTAAATGTATTCATGAATTATAGCCTGTCCGCTTGAAAAAAGCATATCCCGCAATAGCTTTTCAGGAAGCAGTTTCTTAAACAACTAAGACTAACAATATATTTCCCGAAATAAAGATACATGTTTACGAATTCGGCTAAGATCTGCCAATGTGTGTTTGTCATTTTCACTCAGGATGTTTTCGAATTATCGGATGCATGTCGTGCGCGCCTTTATTTTATTCGCGTGGCTCTCATTTTCCACATGACAGGTTACCCGCGGTAGAAGAAGTCTAGATATCTGAATACAATCAAACAATTCTAGTGCTGAAATTATATTTATGAATTTAGTTTCTCTATTTTTATTTAAAAAATAAACATTGTTATACATAGAATGCCATATAACATTTATAAATGTACATGTTCGAATGGGCTCGGAACAAAATACCACGTCTTGTATAATTCTTTTTCATTGGTATATTTGCAATTGCATGCTTTTTTTTAACTTGCTAAAATATTAACTAACATTAAATAACGTGTTCTTTAGAAGTTATTATATTGTGACTGTGGTTGAATTACAGTTCGATTCATTTTTATTAATGTGTCGGAACTGCATATCGGCATTACATGAAAAAAGTTCGAAGCCGCATACACATATCACTTTTGTGGTTGTCTTATTTCATAGTATAATTACACTATTTGTATTTAAGCTTTAATCCAACGTTAAGTATTTACGTTTATATATGCACTAAACCTGATAAAATGTCTGCATCGATTTTTCCATATCCATAACGCATACGAATAAGGACACTTAACAAGTCTAATAGGTTTGGATATTTGGTTTCACAAATATCAAATAATACGTCCATTGAGAAATGAACAGGTCTTTCATGGATGCTTCTGCACACATCAAACTATCTTAGTACAATAAGAGGACTATTGGGGCCAATTAATCACACTGCAATGTAAGTGATACTTGTATTCAACATAACAGAAATAATCACAAGTATATAGAACGTGTTTTTTTATGAGGTGCTCATATAAAACATATTGTTGTCAAAAGACGATATTATAATATGTTTTGCAAGTCATACACGTAATTCCATAGTATATACCTAGTCAATTTGTCATACTGAAACATATTTCTGTGGGATATAATAGCCGATTACAGAATCAATTGTTACACATTCATTTTCAAGATGCACGCAGGTTTAAATAATAAATGGCGATATCCAGTGACCAACTCGACGCCTGTTAACTACAAAGCAATCTGCTTAAGTATGTAATATGAAATTAGCTTACTTACTTACTTAATACAAATAAGTAAACAAACGTCTTTAGATTACTACTTAATACATAACACACGTCATTGTGTAACTGTTTGTAAATTAATAACTTAACATAATTAAAACTGTGTAGCAAAAATGAAAATGTACAACTCAAACACTAAAATACCCATACAGGAAAAATTAAACATAAACACCCATCAAAAATCATTTAACATGTATTCAATTTACTGCCTAGAAAATGTAATGTGCACACTTGAAAGTGCACAGTCTGCTAACGTGTGGGTAATGACTGAATGATACTCATAAATCAATGTTGTTCCAGGAAACAAAATAATGGTAAAACCTAATTTATATACAATTAAATAATGCAAATAGTTATTTGGATGCCTATAAGTAAGTGAAATTGAGTATGTAAAGCGTATAAACATCGGTTTCAGTAACTGATGTCATTATTCTCATTTCATTATACAATGTATCACTTTCCAATTTAAGACTGTTCCTCGAAATCTGGGAGGAAATAATCATGCATGACATTTGCGTCAAATATGTCCATACTTATTTTGCTATAATAATGGTATAATGATGTAATTAAAGATAAAATGTCTACTCTTGTCTGATTTTTTGTTTTATATAATACTTTAATTAAACTGTCTGAAATCATAAACAACCATGAATATGTACTTTTAAACAATATCATTAACATCGAGAACGTCTGATATATGACTGCATGACGATTGTAATTTTATTGCAGGTCTTAATGTAGTTCGAATTTAGACCAATTAGGACTTGTTTGCATAATTTCAATGTCTGACTGTGTTCAGAATATGTTTATTATAGAAAAGTAGTTTATTATTTTATAAAATGTAATAATACACTATTTTGTGATTTTTTTTTTGAAGTATATAATTTAAATATTGTATATGATAACGTTTAATATCTAATCAAACTAAACATACGGGTTCGTACCGATTATTCGATTTTATATGTCAATGTTCATAACGTTATTCAGACGCGGAATTAGTATAAGCCTTCGCTGTTTTCGTTCATGAAAGTTTAATTAAAGAACAAAATACGCCATCAAGCTTTATATTGGTAATTCTTTCATTGTGTAATAATATTTAAGTATAAAAATGCAGACTGTCGGAATGTGCGATTCGTCGTTGGTTTGCGTGTCTCAAGTGTTTAAATAGTACACATATTGGATGCTTATTGAGAGCCACTTAGGTATTTCCATAGACATATAAGTGACGGTATTTAAAAAGCACTCGTTGCCTACGACTTCCTGGACAAGATTCGGGAAAATATGTTCTGTGGTTATTCAACAACGTTCTATTTCGACAACATTTCCATTTCTTTTCAAAAACATGTGTCGCGACTGCATCCTATTGGATCGCCTGCACACACATGTTTTACCACTCCAGACGCCCAGAATAAAGCAGCAATCAGATGAAAATAACACTGAACAATTGACCAGTTTCTACAAAAATGAAACACAATGATATCAGACACCGAAAGATCTAAAACTTTGCATCGCGTGCAAAATACGTTTTTTTGTATATTGTCGAAAGTCTCTCTTCGTAAGAGATAAAATTGCAACTGTCTCTAGATGCATGTCAGGCCAATTTGCGTACTGAAGGGTATATCCTTATTGTCACGTTAAAAAAGAGCATGACCACCACTTGGTATTACCAAAGTAACAGATATTACCGCATATTTAAAATATATTTGAAAGTTTGAATGTACACAAAACCGCTTCAATATTTTCCCAGCGAGGCTAACAATGCCGGAATTTGTATAAAAAAGCAAATACAATATAATAACAAAAATATAACCACTACTTTTATAATTTATATTGTCTTTAAGCCATTGTCTGAAGTTGTTTTGATATATTGAACACGTCTCGTATTATTTCCAAAGACGCGCATTAACAAGTCTTCTGAAATGACACTGTAGTATCTGTTTATTTACCAATAGTGACAACCTGTCTTTAAGGAATTGTGCAGGCCCACATAACGTCAAAAAATACACTATCTGATATATTACATATTAATGCACGTCTTATGGCTAAAATGGGTTGACAAATGTAAAACACATAGGCAGAATTTTCTTTGCAACGTCAGGGTTGAGAGAGGGTCGATTCGTCATTTGCACCAATGCTAGTTTGTGTCACTATTTTCGAGTGTAAGATGTGTGATTCCAACTGTGTCACTGTCAATAAGCACCTGACACTTGACCCTCGGTAGAAAATGTTTCTCTTAACTGATAATCAACCGTCAGAGATCATCGTTTATTGTAACAGACAATATATCATGACGAGAAATTCACCAATACATGTACCCGCTATTACTAAAACAGCGGCATTATTCAGCAGTGCATACGGTTTTCGATATCAAATATGTATACATTCAATACTTAAGCATATAAGATCACAAACATAATTGTGGTGTTAAAATATTAGTTCGAAAAAAATTATATATGTCATGTTAAAACAATATGTAAAAAATAACAAATAACATCAATCGTAAAAATAATTTTGTTTTAAAATAAAATCATGTTCTAAAATATATATCATACAGTATAGTTTGCAAAACAAAACGTTTGGTAACATTATATTTATTATTGTCTCGCGAATACTTCACATTTCACATTAAGACAAAAAGTATTTAATAAAAAGCTATGTTGACGAAACTCAGTATTTTTATAAAGAGTTATTTCAGTTGTGTTCGTCTAAAAAAATATGTCTGTCCGTCCGAAAAATCTGACCACTTTGATACCTCGTGCGGAAGAAACATTGATGCAACTTAGTATTTGTTTTGAAATATGCACATTATTTCAGTATTTTCATAGGACAACAAGTGTGCTTGACATGGTTACACACATCTATGTAAAACAGTATTCCCTTCGTTCGTATGCCTTTCAATAAACACGGATCATGTGATAACGCAAACATTAATAAAGCTTGGTTGATGAGAATTGGTACATAAATATATTGTATTATGGTTCATATGTACATTTTTTTCCAGATCAATATTGTTATTGCTCTAGTAACCAAAATTATTGAAAACAAAATTATGCATCTCGTCATACCTAAAAGTTACTTAAGCTATTTTAATAAAACGTATGGGTATCCTGTTTGTATTTCGACACTAACTCGGTAGGTAATATTTTCTGTGCCACATCTCTTGATACTTCAAGTATTCTACTTCGTTGGGGCTATGTGCAGCTTTTCGTTGGGGCTATGTGCAGCTTTGTATAAGGTAAGTCGATCTACATTAAATGTGTCATATGAAATATTTACGTCATGTGTGTTGACATGCATGTATAATACAGCACTAACACAACCTTGAAATAACAAGGGACTTTTGTGTTTCTCGTTTGCTTACTATACAATGTATTTGATTGATCAGATTACGTGAACACACCATGATTTAATCAGATACCGTTTGTTCGCGATATCATGACAAATTAAACACGACATGACAATAATATTCTCCAAAAAGTTGTCCGAGTCTGCAGATGTCGATTCTTCATTTGCCCTGATTGCAGTGTGCGATACCTCCCTTTATGTAGACTCCTGGCGTGAGAGTCTAGATTCCATTCGTGTCAATATGTACCTGATACGTGACCCTTGGAAGAAAATATTTCTCTAAACTGATAATCAGCCGTCAGACAGCAATACTTATTTAGGATGCTTGAAATAGCATTCAAAGCCGCATTGTATATTTGGTTAATCCATCACACGATAACATGCAGTGTTGCTGGTAACTGATGTGCTTACTAAGTTGTTTTTTAATGAGTTTCATATTATATATAATTGATGCTGCGTGTTACTGGTTGAGTACTGATGTGCTTACTCAGTTACTCTTTTTTACTGAGTTTCATTTTATATATTATTAAGCGTGGTGCTAAAATATGTTTCGAGTCACTAAAAATCAATTATTAGTTTGGGAATATGCATTACAATCGCTCTCTTTTTTATTATATTTTATATCGTAATATATCATTTTGATATTGCCCAACTTTTTCTACAAACAAATATCTACATTTGTCGTTTATATAAAGCAGTGAAACTCCGGAAGCTGCAACAGCATTGCAGTTCTATCATACACATGTTCGTTGTCCTTTATTTATGGCAAGGAACCAATTGCCAATGTCAATGTTTTCTATAATAATGTCGTGGGAAGTATGCTATAATGATGTTGTTTAAGATCAAAAGACTCTAATCATCTTAATGGCTTTCCTGTGTATGTATTAAATGTCTGAAATAATGGAATACCAAATGTATTTTCCGTGAAATAATACTAAAAATACAAATTGCATACTTTTGACATTTACTTGCAAGTGGTACTCTTTCGTCGACTCTCAATACAGTATTGATAATTATTAAATCAATATGGTTTGCAGTTTATAAAGGTAAAGTGTTTAAAATGTAAACATTCTTCAAGCAACTAATATTTGATAATTATCATGATATTATATACTTCGCTTAGTCCTTAAACACTATAACACATCTGTAATTAATAACATTTACACATATATGCGTTGTTAATAACGTGTGTTTAACTTGTCGGAACGTTATGTGCCATTTGTTACTATAAAGCGTTTAAAACAGTATATTCGAGAATTTAAGATCAGAACACTTACAGCTAGATCTAGAACAAAACGCGCACGCATCGATTCTTAACGCATTCCATCGAAAAACGTTCCAAATTGATGAACTGCTATTTTAAACAACTCTGTCCAATATCTAAATTTGAACAGTAAGGTCCGTATCCTCGCTTATACAAATAATCAATAAATCGACAGTGTACACCACATGCTTTCCGTAAATAACTCCAAAATATATCGACTTTACATTGATGCTTTCAAATGCCTATATAGTTTACAGATTTTATGTTTTCATGTTAGGATAGCACATCAATGTAGACAAATTGAATTCATTTGGATGCAATCAACGTATCAAAGGTTTTGTAGAAGCTGACGAGATCATTAGACCTAGAACTTCATGAGTATAACACGCCCATGGATAAGATACTGTATAGATAACACATGTTCGTTTTTTGTTTAAACGATACAGAAACTGGATGGTTTCGGTGGTCTCATGTTTGTTAATATGTTTTCTCTAGCAAACGGGCAAGTCGTGAAACATATCGTTTTAGACTTAAAACAGATGTTTCAAAATAAATTGAACGCATTAGGTCATACCTTAAATAATGCTCTTTTGTTTACGTTTTGTCTAAGCTACCAATGTGTTTCAGTACCCATATATTATGTTTCGTCTTACCGCTATTGTATGTGAAAACACATTTATGGTTATATGTTTATAAAAAAACTTATGTAAATCGACTGTTTTCAAAATGCTGAACGTGTTTGAGTACTCTCTATCGCTGAGCATGCGTGCACCGTATATCCAGATTGAATTATATTTTATAGAAAGTAGTATGAGTGTTCTATTAAAATTACAGATTGTGGAGAAATTGCGCCATCCCTTTCAGAATCATAAAACAGTTAAGGAAATCTGAGATTCTATACCACTGCAAATAGTTGTAAACCACGCACACGTTATCTTACGCCACCATTTCATTAACAGTATATACATTGGTAATGTGTGGTCCGTCCCACGCTTGTCATAAAGAACATAGATCCCCAGTGTAAACTATCAGAATGGCGTAATCTAATACCACATTCCTATTTATGTTCTACGCTATGAAAATCGATTAACGCTGTACGAGACTACAACACGCTGCCATTTAAAAGCCTAAGCAAATACATTTACATCATAAACACATTTATAAAAAGATAACGGACACTAATTATACATTATTGGGTAAACAGTGAATATTAATACAACTCAAAAGCATTAATTGTAATCTCTAGACAAGATTCAATTTGACAATAACTGAGACAACCACAAACTTAGACTTTGATGCCAGATTTAGTGCTTAATTAATTGAATTGTGTATTAAACAAGCAGTTCGCGGAGCTACTCAAACATAATTATTTTGGCAGAAAACCACTGCATTTTCATTCAATTTTACAAATTTTTGACCGAAAATACATTTTTTTTCTATATTTGAATTACTATCGTAATGCAAATTACGAAGCATTCTCAACTGCTGTAAAACATGGAACAAATATAATCTCACCTTGGCATTTTTATTGTAATATAATAAGATCACTTAATGTATTTTTTTAACTGAAACAGTTATTTTATTTTCGTGTGGCGTTGCTGTCTTACCAAGGATTTTAACCTTTCTCAACTCCCAATATCATGATTAAATATAGCCCGCTTGTTGTTCAATAGAAATTAATCTGACAGAAAATCACCTTAAAACTATGTTTTCACATTGTGGTAAATGACAACATTGGCAAATAAACTAACTATCGGCTCATATAAACTAGAAATTCGTCGATAACGTTAAACCGTGTTGTAAAATGTATATTTCTTCATTTGCCGGGTATAAAACAAGCTAAAATTCTGCAATGGTATATTCCAGAGTTATTAAGTCAATCATTCATGAGATATTTGACTTGTTCAATACCAATCTAACGCTGCACGTAATTACCCTACACTAGTAAAGTGGTATCGGTTAGTAGCAAAACCAAAGTCAAAGCAATTCACACGTTTTTAAATAACATGGATCTCTATTCATCAAATCGGTTTATTCTTATAAGTGAATACGGAATTCATAGCATACGTGTACTTTTAATATGTTTTAAACGTGTTAGGTTTTAATTAAGCCAGTAATCCGATGCACATGTGGAATACAACTTAAGATAATTGTACTCAAGGTTACAATTGTTTTGATTTGTAATTAATTTAATTAAACTAATGTATGTATTAATTCAAAGGGGCGCTGTATGTCGCTTTAAAGATGTGTTTTTTTTTAAATGAAAACCACCTTAAAGACGATGGACACCATTGCTAAGCTGTGTGCTCCATAATGAACTCGTGTCGGTTTCATTAGTATCGACGAACGTCCATTTGACCATACAAACAATCTATGTGTTTAACTATGGAAGACAGTCTATGTCTTCGCATTATCCATCAGTCATACAAAATAACGAAAATACTCAAACAGTAAAAATCTCATAGAGCCATTACTCTCGTGGATGATCTGTTCGTGACACGTGTTATGTGGTTCCAAACATGTAATCAGTTCCTTTCCTAAACTAAAGACACGTCTTATTGTATTAAAACCTCGTACGAAATCGCTTTCCCTATTGAACGTGCAGATGAATTCCTCCAAAGGACATTGTTAAATGCCATGATCTATCGGTTAGCAAAGTATTGCGGCGGCAAAATTATATCTCATCTTTCAATCAAATGACGTAAGATATTCGTAACCGACTATTAGGCCGTTTATGTTTCATTTACTGTAAAGCATTACATGTGAGTTATATGGTTTGCTTTCATAGAATGACTGTAATGTGCGGTCTGTTCAGAATTGAAGGTGGAAACACACGAAATCGATGTATAAACAGTGAAACGCACTAGTATTGTCTTATCAGAAAAGATGGAAAGCAGTCACATTTTATACACTATTAATCACATACAATGCTTTCGCATAATATGGTAAATCGTAAATGCCATGCTGATAAGATATTGAGTTGATCATGTTTATGTTGAAATGTAAATTAAGAACGTTTTGGTGACAAAGATACGGGTTTGACGCACTTCATTTGTTCATCTTAACAAAGTCAGGCAAACGACCTTACATGTTAACATATTATAAAATATGTTGACATGTATCGGGTCGTGAAGTATTATTGTCATGTATTCGTGATTGTCTGTATATAGCATTGAACAAATATGTTGGGCAAAAAACATTTACTATTAGTATACAGCCATAACAAGTATATTTGACAAAAACATATACAGTACAGCTCTTAGTCAGTATTCATTTTCCGCGGTGTCACCGCGAACGCGTTTTTGTTAGGAATCGCAGCGGACGTCGGAGTTTCACCGGTCCGCGATGATCGTCGTGTCAGGCCAACGCGGACATAATTTACTTCGGCAAAAAAAACAGCAGGCATTCGTCCACCGTGGTCCGCAGTGAGGATCCGCGGCGTTATACCTTGACCTTAACTATTGAATCTCCAAGTAGATTTTAAATATACAAACATTTTTTTTATCTTTCGAATATATAGATATTATAGAGCATGTTATTATTATTATTATTATTGTTCTTCTTATTATTATTATTATTATTATTTGTATAATTATAATTATTATTATCATTAATTTTATTTTTTATCGGATTTATTTCTTTAGGGAAATATATACGAATATTTCTTGTTCATCGG